>CM040240.1:152993702-153593702 GCA_022545495.1 Chrysanthemum lavandulifolium
AAACCGATTTTTCACATCGCACATAAAATGGTTTTGGTAACAACCCTTCTTCGCTTCTCAAGAAAGCTCGTAAATCTTTAATGTGTTGAACAATGGAAAACCTTGCATGAACCCATAATTGTTCGTGATTCTCTTGAAACGTTGGAACTATCTCGAGGAGAGTAGATCAAAATGAAACAAAAGAATCCAAATCTTAAACCGATTGATTATAACAAATGGAACAAAATTAATGGAATTACTTTTGTTGATCAAAAGAACAATCAACGCTTTCCACCAAACCAAGTGTTTCAAACAAAGTGTCAACACCGCTTCAAAACCAGCTTGTAACCCCGTAGTTGTAGTTTCCAAATCTCTTTCAAAATCGAACAAATGTCTTCAAACAATCCTTTTACCACAAGTGATGCTAGAAGCATTTTAAATGACGTTAAAACTAGAATTGGGTATCTTCAAGAGATCACAAGTCTAAAACCAATATTACAACTAACATCCGTTTACTCGTCATGATGACGAAACAAAAGAGTTTTTAAAACTCAAATTGAACCTCCGTTAACCGGCATCGCGTGAGGGTAATTCATTTCAACAAGCGCTTTTTGAAAGAAACAGATGACTTTGTCAAGGACCATAAATCCTCGTAAAGCAAGCTAATGAAAGTGTTGAACACATCAAAGTTTTGGAAAATTTGAATGATTCTCTCTTCAAGATGTTATGACTACCGATATCATGTCCATTATCTTACAAACATATTCTCGTTGAAGATCATGAAAGACTCCACCGAGACCTCCGCAATTGTTTCAAAATATGAAAATGCTCTTGAAAAACTTGAAAAGAAAACGTGTCCTATTTTAAACAAATTTTGATCGAAAACCGAGGAATGCAAGTATGACAAACCGTCAGATGAGCGTGCCTACAAGGACATGAAAGAGCAAAATGATCTTTTGAGAACTCACCGAAAGTCTAAAAGGAAAGGTCTGGATACTAAGTTTGCAAAACCATTGACCGAGGAGAAAACAAATGTTCCCAAACCGGTTTTCAAACCAAAATGTCTATTTCGCGCCTCCAAAAGTCAATGAGAAAATGACTTGTCAAAAACAATACCCACGTACTTTGCCTATTAAAAGAGAATTATCAAAGCTTTTGAAAACCTGCTTTTTGATAAAGAAAAGTGATTACACCGGCATTTCTAGGACTAGTACAAGGAATGTGACCAAAAATCCAGCTTAAAGAATGTTGGTTCTAACAACATGGTCAACAATCACTATCTAGAAGAAGCTAGAAAAAGGCATGACTGAAAAGATGGAATTCTAGGTGCAACATCTAGGGTGATGAATTTACAAGATTTCAAGGCACTACTAGTAGTAGTAAACCATTACCTAGGAACACTCTTCAAAAGACTAGGGATTGGCTTGCATCTAAGAGTAGTTGTTAAAAGAAAATGCTATGCCCTTAGAAAACAAGACTAGGAATTCTAAGTCTTTTCGAACAAGAATCAACTTCCAAAAGATCAGAGTGACAAAGTTAAAGTCATTGCTTTAAAAACAAATATTGAATTTGTCGTACTACATGTAAAAAATGTGTCTTTTCACTAATCATGAGGCATGTGTCTTACAATATCTCACGAAGATAATTCGTGCCAAGGCACAATCCACTAAGACACCAAATAGAAACAAGCCCGCTGATAAAATGTCAAACAAAAAGAAACCTAATAGGTGGATCTCTTCAGACGTAGTTGTTCTAAAACCGAGTCTTCACAGATCCGATAAGAAAACAACTCCTAGATCTTACCTTAGTGGATACCCACGGAAAAGTTTTCAACCAAATAGGTCTTAGATGGATTCCACAGAAAGATTTTTGATACTTGCACCAACACGTATAATAGTGAAACTCATCAAGATAAGGAAGTCAAAACCACTACAACTGTTGATAGTGATCACCCTCACCGTGAGGAATCTTGTACTTCTAACATCGTTATTTGTGAAAACTATTCTTCTTTGGTTGTGTGAATCAAATATCTCGAACCCACCATCGAGGGTTCCATTCAGAAAATCTTCTTCTTCATTTTCTCTATCTTCTATTTTTAATTTTCCTTTTCTTCTATAAAACCAACAAAAGCAAAATACAAAATTTGAAAACTTTCAAAAATACAAAACAATATAAAATCAAAATCCAAAAATATTCTTCTCACGACATGTCTCTCAGATAATCGATATTCGTACATTTCTAGAAATGTCATTCAACAATGATACGGGCATGTATGATGCTTGAGCGAGAGTTCTTTAAATGTTTTCCAAAACATGTCGCTTCTCAAAAAAATCTTAAATAATGGCTTTCAGATACTTCAAGACGAAACCCCGACATCAAAATAATGGCTTCGGACATCGCTCAGACCCGCTTCAAAGAAAGGAAAGTGCTTATCAAAATCAAAGGTTTTAAATATTTTTCAAGCGCTATTCCTAAAAACTTAATGGCTTCATAGCTACTTCGATTGCAACCCGATCTTTAAAGAAAGGAAAGTGCTACGCAAAATCGATTTTCATAAATATCGAGCACTTATCCTAAAACAAATGAAGATTATTCTTCTCGAATATCTTCAAAAGATTTTCAAAATCTTCTTCTCATCTTATGTATCATTGATTCGAAATTTTCAAAAAGATTTTTCAAAATCTCTCATATTTGGTACCAAGATAACTCCTCTAAACCCTTAATTGATTCTAAATTTTCAGATGAAAATGTGATTTCGTAAGGGGAGTATTAAACCAAAATTGTTCCAAAATTCATGCAACCGCTTTCTCCAAATGCTTTTCAAAAACATATCTTTTAATCATTTTGTTTCAAAACATCATCGATATGCTATTTTTGAGGGGAGAAAACATGATTAAAATGTGATCAAAAGTTTAATGATCGTTGTTTGAATCTCAAAAGAGCTCGACTCACCGTAACCATTGAATTGACGAGGAATAATGTACCATCTCGAGAAACTTTCTATGGACTGACCAGACGGTAATAATTTCAAGCTAGTTCTCTAGTGATGTAAACGTGTCTCGAATCGGTCTAGTTCATTTAAAGTCGATCAATTCAAAATGTGCGAACTTTACCCTCTATGTGCAGATTTAAGTTAAAACAATATAAGCACATGTGAAGGGGGAGTATTTTCTGAAAATATAAAACTCTCAAGGTGTTAACAGAAATATGTTTTTATAATGATAAACACTTTGAGAGATTTTCAAGAAAATGGTTTTATGGCAGAATAGGACAGTCATGGAGTTATAAGGTGACTAAGGATAGGAAATCCGTCCTATGATCCGCCAGAGCCGGAGGGATCTACCCAAGGACATCTCAAATAGTTAGTATTAGAAGTCCTTAGGAATGATTGAAAAAAGGAGTAATATGAGAAAGGAGAAAGAAGGGGTTGAAGAATTAAAAGGAAATGTAATGAAAGGGTGAAAAGAAATAGCCTCCATAATCAACCTTAGGGCGTAAACCGGTTCAATTCATCTCACATCGGTTGTCACTTAGTTGACACCGGTATTGAAGACAAAGACGCCATGGACCCAAGGACGCACTACACCTAACCTTCTTGCCACCAATTCCTCTCAAAAGGATTTGTTTCATTCTCAGTGGAACCCTACGAACTATCGGCTTTCTTAGAGATCGTTGGTATTGAAGAAGGAGACCCTCCCTAGTCTCCGCCAGAAAACCAAAATGCACTATTGAGTCTAGAGCCACGAGATTCATCAAAAGATCTCATAGGAACACTTGACATGACATCGCTTGTTGTTCATCAATAAGGACACAAGTGATATATTCTAGAGTCCCACGCAGATCTTAGCAATCGCCGTAACATTTATGAGAGGTTTCACAATTGTGATTCTTCATGATTGAATGGAAACTCCCGCTGTGGTCAACATCAAGCGTACCGACAACAGTCACTTTGTAACTCCCCGGATTACGCTTAGTGTGTCTCAAACGGTCTACGTCGTGGGGTGATGCTTCTGTACCTCACGACTCATCCGAATCAGAGATGTACTTTTGTATATCGCGTTATCTCACTTGTGGGACTCAGTCAGAACGGCCTGTGAGAATTAGAGACGTGTTTTCACACTATGTCATAACACCCTCGAAATTCAAACTTGTAAGTGCCGGAACCGCTTATTACTAACCTGCTTTATGTTTTCTTATGGAAGCTCCTGAGCGGATGGATCGTGCGCATCGCCACATGCTCATACCAACAACACATGAATGTTCTCATCAAAATCAAAGGCTACTCAAATTGTAAAGACTCGAGAACTTCATCATTGGAAACTCAAAGTCAAATAGAAGTGTGAGCATGGTGGAGAAAGACGTGGAGACACCAATCCAACGAAGTTGACAACGGCAGACAACCACATTATCTGATCACAAAGCATGAAGGAACAAAGAACCAAGACTATTCTATATCTACACGCAAAGTTCAAGCTCAAGGAAAGTAAAGACCTAATCAGTGGAGCATCTTTGAATGACCACCCTTGGGGAGATTGTTAGCCTTAATTGTTTTAATTAGAAGTGATGATCATTCACGCTAGGAACTTTGTAACGCGTGTTAGATATCTTGATAGAATAGTCAACGGCTCGTGGATTGGGCTAAGCTAATTGGTTAGAAGTTATGTTAAGCTAGCCTTATATCAATCCATGTCCAATCCAATCCAAACGAGCCCATGCCAAGCCCATTAGGGCATCTTCACTTGTACTATAAATACCCTCAAGTATGTCATTTGAGGGTCGTGTTGAGTGTGTGTGTGTGTGTTTTTCCTTGAAGCAATATACAACTTATTGTTTTCATCTTTATTCTCTCTACCTCTCTAAACATACATACGAATATCATTCAAGTCACCAAGTTCTTTCTCTTCATCTTTCTTCTTACGCATAAAGTGTTGGTTTAACGTGGGTATTTGATAAGGTTGGTATATCTAAGGTCCTACACTCATTTTTTAAGGCAACAATATTGAAGCTCTTATCCTGAATTTGGGCTTTGATGGCATCAATGTCTGTCAACAAGACGTTAGTTTGATTGATCAACTTGGAATTGGCCTCCTCTAAGTTCTTTCTTAATGACTCATTTTCTCTTAATAGGTTGGACACACATAGAGCTAGTTCAGCATTCCTAGATTTAAGTGTATCACTCATCTCATGACAATCATACTTATGCACATCCGAGAGTAGTAACTTCCGATTGCATATGGTTGAGTCTTTGTCCCTAACTGGTTTTAGTGATTAATTTCAAAAATTCTAAATTCGGAAATTCCGACTAATGCAAGATTTTTAGCATAAAAGCTTTCTTCCTTTTGTTGTATAGCAATTTCAATGAAATACAATGTTTTTCAAGAATTGAGTATTTGTTTGAAAGTTCATCATATACCCTTTTTCAATCATGTCATTAGCTTTAATAGTTTTAGATTCGTGCTCAACCAAGATTGATTTCACAAGATTATGTTCGTGAGTTAGAATCATGTAGATCGTGTACATTAACACATGAATTACTTTGATCGCTTAGGGTACCTCATCGATGAAACCTTTTCGACTCGAGTCTTTGAGATCAAGATATTGTCTTCATCCTCCTTTATTGCAACCGAACTTCGTGATTCCGCATCATTCATTGGTTCAACCGATCCATTGTTTGACCTATCATAATCTTTCCATAACATCACTGACACCCATTCAATTCATTCACTTGTCATTCTCTTGAGCAAATTTCTTTAATGTATAATTCTACATTACCCATAAGTTGAATAAAGGTGTTTCGAACTCATGAATTTCCATTCCAAAGGTGTTTTTGAATGAAATTCCACCATGTCATCATCAAAATCGAGGAATATTCCGGATAAGTGGCTAAAATTGATTGAAGATTACTTGAAGAGTCGCATTAGATTTATCATTGAGAACTTTTCTTTGGTAATTTGAAACCTTAGTCGTCTAAGTTAAGTAGCACGCTTCTTGTCAAGGTGGGAAAGTCCCGACTAAGGAGAGCAATCGCTTGTTCGATCCATAGTTGTAGATAAAAGTAGTTTGAGATGTCGATGAAGTAGTTGAAAGGGCTCAATGTTGCATTCCATTTGCCTTGCATCATTTGTCAATATCAAGAGTGACTCATTAGAATTGTTTTGATTATAAGTTGCTGAATCATTCACTGTAGAGCATTCTGGGTAGCAGTCTGTTTCATTATTCTGTGAGGTATCATAGAGTGCAAGTACTTTAGTGATTAAAGGATCGGTGATGTAAGACATTGAGTTGATGAATGTGTTTATGGATATTAGATATAAGTAACTTGCTTCACTTCACCAAGGTATTCAAAGACCAACTCGCTAAGCACCAAGTTGCTAAGAATTTTAACAGCAAGTTGCTAAGCACCAAGTCGGTACGAATTTTGACAGCAAGTCGCTAAGTACCAAGTTGCTAAGTAGTCAAGTCGCTAAAGAGCAACTCGCTAAGCACCAAGTCGCTAAGTTGTCAAGTCGCTAAATAGCAACTCGCTAGGCACCAAATAGCTAACACCAAGTCGCTAACAAACTTAAGTACAAGTCGCTAACTTTCACCAAGTCGCTACCCGTAGTGGGGAATCCACTAAGTGTACTGTTTGTCGGCTTGTCTCACTAGACAAGTCGCTAAGCCTAAATTGCTAACAACTTCAACTACAACTCGCTACCAACTTACACAGTAAGTCGCTAATAAGAATAACACTCCGTGGGTCAAGTCGCTAGCTAGAAAATCTTACAAACACCACTTTTCAATCTAAAAACAACCCAACCACGACAATTCTAGCTTACCAAATCAAAACCCAAGCACATACAATGATTCTAAACACAAAGCTACACCCAAGATTCAAACTTTAACACTAGATATGATCCAAAAGATGCAAAAACCACTAACCTTTTTCAAACTCTAAAACCTTCTAAAAAATCACTAGAAATCCAAGGATATGTAAGAGATGATCAAACCATGGCTCTTGATACCATTTGTAACATATTGGATTTCACAAACACACTAGCACACACAAATAGGGCGTATGATTAGATGATTTAGAGAGAGAAAGTGGGATATTCTAGAAAGAGAAACTTGTGGAATGTTAGATTCCAAATGAACATCCAACCCTCTACCTTGCAAGGTAGAGGGTATTTATAGGTTACAAACTAAACGACCTCCTGACGGCCTGTGGTCAGGTATACAGTGGGTAAAGACCCGTCCTTCCTCCACGGTGTTGCACTAGACTAAAACTAAGCTAATAACTTACTAACAACTAACATTGTAAACGATATGTCTACGAGCTAACTTAAGCTAGATTATACTTGGGGTAACCGATGCTTCACAATAGAATTTCCAATTCCTAACAATTTCATTCAATTAATATTTAGATCAATTAGATTATCAATCATCACAATCATTTACGAAATGCCGTGTTCTTTGTGTCAAGATGGTACATGCACTCCGAATTGTACTAATTTGCAGGATTCTTTATTTAAATACATGATAGACCATTTCAAGAAAATGGTAATTGCTTGTGATCCGGGAAAGACTTTCCCAATAGAAGCAAATTTTAGAGAGAAACAAGAGCTGATTGATAAGAGGAAGAGAATGATTGAACAACTTCCAGAGTATGAGTGTGAGTATGAATATATGAAAGCGCGTTTCAAGAGGATCGAAGATGATAATGCTAATTTGGAAGCAACGTGTAGAGAGGCGATAGTTGAATTTAAGATTTACAAAGATTATAATGTTGATGCCGGGTTAAGTATGAAGATATGATAACCGCTTTAAGAATTTGAAAGATCATAATGTTGTTGTCAAAGCTAAGTATCAAGAGATGATTGAATGTGCCAAAACCTTATCAAGATACTCAAAGAAGTTGCAAATGATGTCGATGATTTTAGGATTATGAATGTGTTTTGTATATGTTTAAGAATGTGCTATTTTGGACTTATTTGGTATGTAAGCTAGTAACTATTTATCTAATTAACAAGGTACTAGATTTGCATCAACTTTTATTTTATAATTTTATGATATCATTTGTGAAAACTTAAATAATTAAAATAATAGCTAATCACGATATTCTTCACATGCGAATGAACTCTAACTAAACTTAAATACAATAATAACCTCAAAATTCCATTACTTACTGATAAACTTCACTAGCGAACATAATTTTAAAAAACGTAAGTAAATCAAATAATCGCTAATCTGGATATTCTTCAAAGGTAAACTATGAATAGCAAACAGTCGCTAATATCGATATTCTTCAAAGATAAACTATGATTTATGCAATCTAAAAACATCTCTAAACATCAAACACCTAATTCATAAATGATTCTTTCACAAACGCATCATCGATAGTCAACGAATAAACAAACACTAAAAAAGATCTAAATAAATCAATAAACATCTTCACATGTGCAAAATATATATGAAATAAAAAACACATCATGAGGTAGTCAAAAGTAACAAACAAAAGTATCTAATAAATCAATTAACATCTTCACATGTACACAAAATAGATATGAAATCCAATTAATATATACATGAGATAGTCAACGCCGGAGAAAAGTTGTTAAAACCTAATCGATTCAATCAAAACAAATTAGAGAGTCAATACCAAAGTCAACGCCGGAGATAAACAACGCCGGATTCAATCAGAAAATAGATGACGGAGATGACGGTGATGCGATTAATATCCGTAATCGGTTGCTATTAGAGGTTGGTAAGATATAGGATTTCACATACACATTAAACCACAAATCATATGGGGCGCTCACAATGTTTAGAGAGAGAAAGTTAGAGAGAAAGGAAGAGAGTTGAGAACTATGTGAAACAAAGAAAATGGTATTGAAAGCCCAACCTCTACCTTGCAAGGTAGGGTATATATAGCGTCTTACAATAAACGCCACCCACGGGTCAGTATCGTGCATACAATGGGTAAAGACCCGTCCGTCCTCCACGGTATTACTTAACTAACTACTTACTAACATTAAATAACTATGACTACGAGCTTAATGATTACATATACTTGAGGTGACCGACACTTTAATGACTGAATTTTCTCGATTCCTAACAATCTCTCCCTAAGGAGGTCACCTCAATTTACACGTAATATAAAATGATATTACATTAAGATTTTTCTTGAATTTTGTTTAGCTTCATTGCTCGTAGCTCGTAGTCTTTGATTCTTCATGTTTTGCATGTTTGGATAATTCAAGTGGAGGTCTTTAACCGATCCACGTGATGATGAGTTTCGAGCCGCCTTTGAGATCATCGCCTTGCATAAATTTCTCACTCTTCCATTGTGGTGTTGATATTAGATGATGTTATGATAGTGGACCACATGCTCACATTCGGATCATGATTTCTTCTTATCGAGTAGCGGAAGCTTTAGTTGATTCATGATATTTGCGAGCGTAGCGTAAGCATGTAGTGAGAATATCGAGTCATTGATGCACTAATCATGATTTCTTTTGAAATGAATGTGTTGTGTGAGCACGCGGCCATGGATTAACCTCTCAATTCGATTAGTCGCAAGCGCCGGTGTACCGCATATAACAGCTATAATAGCGCACGAAAGTGTCTTTGATCACTTCGCTGAATCGAGGTACACGCCCACGGCCCCGCTGATCGAGAAGCACCCGTGATCGTGTATAATCAAGAACCTCCTTGATGTGGTTTCGCAATGCTCTAATTGTTCTCATACCGAACGCCTCAAAGAAGACAACACGAGTGAGTGAACCAAATAATTTGAGATTCACCGATTGATGAAAGAGATTTGAAAACAATCGCATTGCTCAAAATAAAGTGTTTTTGCAATACAACGAAGGTTTTAAAGAAAATCATTTATCAATCATAAACACCTTTATTTTGAAATATTAATAAACAAATATGTGCTAGAGAAAAGAATTTTAAGTACAACGACCGATTTTTCAAAGGTATCCGTCAATCCATAACTCGAACCAGATTGATTCATAAATTTGAATCGCCCATTGTTTCGCTCGCTTGTCACATGGTTGATCTATTGATAGATCTCACATGCCACCTACCAAGAGCTTGTTTGATGTTGGCTCTAGAAGGCTTTCCATCTTCATTGTGAATATGTTTGCATATCACTCGATGTTCGCAATACCACAAGGATAATGCGAGGACTCTAAAAGTATATTCTCTCTTTCCACATTGTGTGAAACAGAGAGTCTTCATTGATTGTGTCCTTAATGAGATTTATTGATGATCTCGTGGCTCTATACTCAATTGTGCTCATTTGTTTCCTATTCCGAGACTAGTGAGAGGTCTCTTCTTCAATATCAACCGCCTCTAAGAGAAAGTCGATAGATAATGTCGGTTCCTCGTGAGAATGAAACAAGCCCTTTAAGAGGAACTTGAGTAGCTTGGGAAGTTGTAGTGCAATGTGTCACCGGGTCCATGACGCCTTATCTTCAATATCGGCTACCTTGGTAACCACCAAGAGATATGTATTGAACCCGTTTCGCCTCTAAGGTTGAATTATTGAGGGCTATTATTTTTACCCATTTTACATTCAATTTTTTCATTCTTCAACCCTTCAAGCTTACCGAGACTTCATAACTAGAACCTTGTTGGGTTTATTCCAGCTTCTAGCTCTTTCTCACCGGCACTCTTCCCATATCTCACTTTTTCTCCTTTTTTCATCATACCTAAGAACTCTACACTATCTAGTGGATTGTCCTCGGTATATCCTCCGCTCAAGGGATCGTGGAATGAATACCTAACTTAACCATCCTTATAACACCATGCATAAAGTAAATTGATCGGTCTTTTGGTATTGTCCATCACCATTGGAACCAATTGAAAACCATTTGAAAACAATCCAAGAACTTGTGATACATGATCAAAACATTTTGTACCGAATCGCTTTTTTTGATATTTTAGAAAACAGCCCCTCAACATGTGCATCATATGTTTGAAATCATTTTGGCACATGGAGGCAAGAGGAAGAATTCACTTTGATAAATATTTTCTAAAATCTTGACATTACTTTCCGATCAAAATCGTTGTTTCAATACAGCTTGAAGATATTTTCGGTAAAGAATGTGGTTTTCAAAAATTTGTTCCCTCAATATGTGCATCCGATTTTGAAATTGTTTAGCACATATTAGGAAAACCTACACTTAAAGACAAATCAATCACGCTTTTAATCCATTTTGGTTTGATATAAATGCTCCCCTTAACATGTGCTAGAAAATTTGAAATCGCTTGGCACATGCGTATAAAACCATTTATCAAATTATCGCTTTAAATCAATTTAAATCACAAATTCTCCCTCGATCACAAGGAGGAGAGCTTGTTAATCACGATAAAACCATTTATCAAATTATCGCTTTAAATCCAATTTAAATCACAAATTCTCCTCGATCACAATTTTCAAATCTTTTGAGAGTTGTGATCTCTATTGATTTAAATTAAATTTTGAGAGCGTTTGAGGAGAATAGTAACTTGCTTTTAAAAGACATTTTAACTGATAAGGATTAGATTTTTTGAGACTTTAAACTCCATTGACCATGCATAAATATCTTTTGAAAACATAACAATAGCCAAGGTCTTGAACCACTTGTATAAAACATTGTTCATTTTGATTATATATATATATATATATATATATATATATATATATATATATATATATATATATATAGACAAGCGTTCAAATGAGAAGTCTATTTTTTGTGAGAACGCGAGAAGAGATCTGGACCGTAGGATCAAGTAAATCTGATTTTGGGCGGAATGGCATTATTGTAAATATTAGACGAAATTTTTAGGGGTCTAAGTGAATTATCTTCATTTGCTTTCATACCCCTAAAGTTTATTCCGGTTTTTTCTCTCTCTCCTTCTATCACACTTAAACACACACACAAAAAAACACACTCAAACTTAACGATCTTGCTATTAACTCTATATCTGCCATCTTCTTCATCTCCATCGCCTCCGCCACCGCATCTTCATCATCTCCGTCACGCATCTCCGTCACCGCGTCATCTCCGTCATCTCGTTCTTTATATATCCGGCGTTTATTGCGGTGATTTGATCTCTAATTTATATTTTTCTGCTTAAATCGATTTAGTTTTTAACTGCTTAACAACTTTTTCTCCGGCGTTGACTATGCGTTGAATATGTTTAATTGATTGACTATGTCATGAATATGTTTAATTGATTTATTTGCTACTTCTTTCTGTAATTTAGGTGCATTTGAATAATAGTTTTACGGATTAGGTTTTTGATGTTTAGAGATGAATTAAATTTCATAAATCATAGTTTTTTAGGTGTAATTTAGGTGCATTTGAATAATGTTGAGATTAGTGATTATTTAAGTTTTTAAAATTTATCTTCACGAGTGAAGAATATCAGTAAGCAATGGAATTTTGAGGTTATTATCGGATTTAAGTTTAGTTTAGAGTATCTTTTGCATGTGAATAATGTTGAGATTAGCGATTATTTAAGTTTTTAAAATTTATTTTCACGAGTGAAAAATATCAGTAAGCAATGGAATTTTGAGGTTATTATCGGATTTAGGTTTAGTTTAGAGTATCTTTTGCATGTGAATAATGTTGAGATTAGTGATTATTTAAGTTTTTTAAATTTATTTTCACGAGTGAAGAATATCAGTAAGCAATGGAATTTTGAGGTTATTATCGGATTTAAGTTTAGTTTAGAGTATATTTGCATATTAATAATGTTGAGATTAGCGATTATTTAAGTTTTTAATATTTATTTTCACGAGTGAAGAATATCAGTAAGCAATGGAATTTTGAGGTTATTATCGGATTTAAGTTTAGTTTAGAGTATCTTCGCATGTGAATTTAATTTTTTAAAATTTATTTTCACGAGTGAAGAATATCAGTAAGCAATGGAATTTTGAGGTTATTATCTGATTTAAGTTTAGTTTAGAGTATTTTTGCATATGAATAATGTTGAGATTAGTGATTTAAGTTTTTAAAATTTATCTTCACAAGTGAAGAATATCAGTAAGCAATGTAATTTTGAGGTTATTATCGGATTTAAGTTTAGTTTGGAGAATCTTCACATGTGAATTTAATTTTTTAAATTTATTTTCACGAGTGAAGAATATCGATAGCAATGGAATTTTGAGGTTATTATCGGATTTAAGTTTAGTTATAGTATCTTCGCATGTGAATAATGTTGAGATTAGCGATTATTTAAGTTTTCAATGTTGTTAGGTCCATGAGGTTTTGTGAGTTGTTGGAATGTATGAACATCAATTTAGCCAAGATGGCATAGTCCCATTGAGTCTGTTGTTATATCAATTTATCCCGTGATGTTATGTGTTTTGTGCATGATGGTGAAGGCTCGCTTTGTTTCACTTTGTCTATTTTGTGAGGTCATTGTTTTTTACAGGCTGAGTTGGTGTATCAGTCTGATTGATTTAATGGTTTAGTAGAATCACTATGTTCAACTGATTCAGATGTCTTATCAGTGGGATTTGTTTTTGATTTATGAGCTAAGTAATTTTTGTTAGTATCAGTTGAGGCATACATTCTGCAACTTTTCTGAACTAAAAAACTAACTTTTTTAACTGATTCCTTATGTGATCATTTTAAAGCTGATAGCTTATATAGCTTTGTTTTATTTTTTGAAATAGTTATGTTTTTTTGAGATTGTTATAATAAAATAGTTGCTTTTTCACTGATATGGTTACTTTAAATTGTTATTATTGTTCCTACAAGTAGGTACATTTATAGAAATCCTTTGTCAATGATCATTGAATTTCCACATTCTCATTCAAGTTTTAGGCAATAACGTTTTTGAAAGTCAATAACTACTATACCAGAAGGAACTATATAGGCGTTGGCAATAACGTTTTTGAAAGTCAATAACTAATGCTAATGGCAGCCGTCACCTACGATTATATAGCTAATGCTAATAACTTTGTTATAGTCAATAACGTTTTTGAAAGTTTATATAGCTAATGCTAATGGCATCCATCACCTACGATTATAAGATAGGGCGTTGAATTTCCACTTCTTCTTTTCACTGGTTTGGCAACCTGTTGCAAATAGATAAACTATCTTTTTTGCAATCGTTGAACTATTGTTAATTATATTCCTTGATGCAGGCCATAGTTTCAAGGTTACAGAGGTTAATGCAAATCTGCAATTGATAACTTTGTTTTCTAGGACACTATATCACGGTGATCGTGAAAACCCTCTTTTCTTCATCATCAATCTGCTGGTAATTATATTCAATGGCGACTTTAAAATTCAAGGAGACCATAACAAGGTGGCCTATCTGGATAAATCAAAAGGAAGTGAGGATTATCATCAAATCCTTGACTTTTTAAACCGTTCTTCACTCAGGTATGCTTTGACTCATTGCCCTGCAATTGTCTATGAGTCGTTAGTCGTGCATTCGAATACGGCCTCTATAAGAAATGTTGAGGGTAGGCCCCAAGAAATTGTAGCAACCATTGATGGTAGTGAATGTGTGATTTCTGAATCATCTGTTCGGACTCATCTTCATTTGAATGATGGAGAGGGATTGTTTGATTTTACACAAACCCCATTGTTGAGGGTATGGCAACACTTGGTTATCCAACTGATGGCACATTTATCTTTTACAAGAAAAGATTTTCTCCACAATGGAAATTTCTTGTTCACACCCTACTTCAGTGTCTCAGTCCCAAGTCAGGAGGTTGGGATCAATTTTCAAGCTCTCTTGCTTCTGGTATTATTTGCCTATCTGATGGGAGGACCTACAACTTTTCTCGGTATATTTTTAGGGAGATGGTTGGGAACATAGCGTCTAATACTAAAAATAAATTTCTCATGTACCCTAGGTTTCTCCAAATGATATTAGATATTCAGACCATTGATACAAAACCCATGGCCATAGTTAGGCTTACTTCCAAATTATTTGCCACCATGAAGACTAATTTTGATGGGATCCATAAACCCCTGTTGCCAGCTATGTTGACTAATGGCAATAATGGTAATGGTCCAATTGTTGCTGCTGGTGATAACATACCATCCACACCGTGAAATGATGGTCTTTGGTGTAGTCATTATTCTTTGGAAGTAATGTACCAAATCCCACTTTGTCATAGATGGTCTTGGTGAAGCAAATGCAAATACTAATAATATACCACCTTCTACGTTTGAGGCTGCCGATCCTACTTGAGACGATGGTGTGCTTGCTAATCCAACATCTCCTCCCGGTCATACCACCACCCATGCTTACCTGTGCACCTCTACAAGGCAACCCACTCTTAGTCCAACTAGGCGCCTTTTGAAGATGATACATTTTCGGATCGTAATTATAATGCTTCTCCTTCAAGATCCGATTATGCTCCACACTCAACGAGTAAAGATCTTGGTGGAGCCGAGGATTTTGATACTCTCACGTCTATGTCCTCTTTACTTAAAAGGTGCATGCGAAGGTTGATACTTTGGAGTCAAAACTCGGGGACACCAGAAAAAACTTGGTACCGCAGTTCTTAATTTGATTGCTAGAGTCAATAATTTGGAGGTACAACTTAAGAAGCGTAAGAGATATCTTGTGCTTCGACTCGGAGGATGAAAATGAAGCACCAAAGGATGATATTGACATGGATGCTCTCCACGAGTTGGCAAGTGTCTCCCCAATGATGCCAATACAAAGGATGCAGAGCTGAACAAACAGAGAGTTTAATTCTACTTTCCGAAGTCGAGCTTAATGATGATATTCTAGTTTCGACACATCTTATATGTCCTATAGCGACGCAGAACTTTGAGACGCCTAAAGAGGTTACCATATGTTTCGACTTTTGAGAGGTTCAGTTCTCAAGTTTTTGTTGCTCGGACCTCCGTTCTCGCTTTGCTAGTTGTGTTGCTTCACCGGTGTTGCTTCGGTAGTACTCACCGGTGTTGCTTCACCGGTCTTTGTTCGGTTGGTGCATGTATACCTTCTCCGAAAAATATACGGATGGGATATCCTTTTCTATTAAAAGTTCTAAAATTCTCATGATTTAATAAAAACAGTGAAGATCTTGGGAATAATGATGAACATTTCGGGTAGAAAATGCAAATGATCGGTTTGTTGAAGATGTGTAAATATCAATGTTGGTGCGATGATATAGGTAAAGATGCTACTAGTTCAAATAGATACATAATTAAGTAGAAACCTCATATATTTTATCGGGTTCATTGAACTATGTAAGTTTAACAAACGAGTGGATCACTTGTCTCACTTTGGTGATATGATTCTCATATTATTGATTCTCACGAAAATTTGTTATTTTACATGTGAAAAAATAAGGAAGGGACATGCTTTTTGAAAAACACTATACTTGCACATGTGAAAAAATCTATACTTGCACATGTGAAAAATTTAAAATGGTTATATATCTTTTTATTGATATGAATGATAAAATTTAGTAATATATACGCTTTTAATATTTATAAAACTATAGTATATTTCTCTATTAAAAGTTCTAAAAATTCTCATGATTTAATAAAAACAGGAGAAGATGCTGGAAATAATGATGATCATTTCGGGGTAGAAAATGCAAATGATGAGTTTGTTGAAGATGCTGTAAATATCAATGTTGGTGTGACTGATATAGGTAAAGATGCTACTACTTCAAATAGATACATAATTAAGTAGAAACCTCATATATTTTTATCAGGTTCATTGAACTATGTAAGTTTAACCAACGAGTGGATCACTTGTCTCAGTTTGACTGATATGATTCTCATATTATTGATTCTCTGAAAATTTGTTATTTTACATGTGCAAAAAATAAGGAAGGGACATGCTTTTTTGAAAAAACACTATACTTGCACATGTGAAAAAAATCTATACTTGGACATATGAAAATTTTAAAACTGATTAGATATCTTTTTTAATAATATAAATGATAAAGTTTAGTAATATAAATGCAGTTTTCAATATTTTTAAAACTATAGTATATTTCTCTATTAAAAGTTATAAAAATTCTCATGATTTAATAAAAACAGGAGAAGATGCTGGAAATAATGATGATCATTTTGGGATAGAAAATGCAAATGATGAGTTTGTTGATGATGCTGTAAATATCAATGTTGATGCGACTGATATAGGTAAAGATGCTACTATTTCAAATAGATACATAATTAATATAAAGCTCATATATTTTTATAAGGTTCATTATTTAAATGTTCAGAAAATTTGTTATTTTATATGTACAAAAAATAGGGATGGGACATGCTTTTTTTGAAAAAATCTATACTTGCACATGTGAAACAAATCTATACTTGCACATGTGAAAATTTTAAAAATGACTATATCTTGTTTATATTCATAATTAAGTAGTTGCTAATACTTAAGATTTAATGAAACAGGAGAAGATGCTGAAAAAAACAATGTTGTTTCAACTGATATAGATAAAGATTATATTACGTCAAATATATTAATAATTAATTATAATTAATTAATATTGCCATAATCGATTGTGACTAATGAAAATATACATACTCTTCCAGTGCGTACACAAATGATTTTTCCGGCCTCATTAAGAAAGGAAAACAAATATGATGGATGATAACAGTTCTTCCGATCAAGAAAAGTTGTTCAAAATATAGAAAAGAAAAATTGCAGAGAATGATGCGGTTTCTCCAAGCGATACTACTACGGATGAAAAACTTGGAGAGGGTGATGCGGTTCCTTGATTGATACTAGTAATGACAATGATGAAGAATTTGCAAGGAAAATCCATGCCGAGGAACATGCACAATTTGGGAAGAGAATACAAGTTGAGAAAGAAGCACAATTGGCTAGCACCCTAACCACCCGAGAAAAAAGAATTGGATGCTCAATCTATGATGTATAGTGACATCGATCGGAATGATATTTTGGCTAATGTTGCAACAAAATCTTCTCTTAAAAGGAACTATTAGGGGATGATGTGATGACGATGACTATCCTACTAGGATGGTTGCCTTAATAAAAAGAGGAAGGTGCTATTCTCGAACGTAAGGCTAAGGAGAAACGGACAGCCAATGTCTCAAGCTCAAAGAAAGAGAGTTTATGCAAAATTATGTGAAAAATCGAGTTGCTTTCTATAGCTCGATGGACCATGAATCAAGTCAAGCGCTTACCTGATGAAAAGCTTAGGGCAGAATATGAGAAGCTTCGACAGGCCCTTGAGAAAGCTCATATCGGAAAGTATAGGAATAGTTTGAGCAGCTCTAAACCTCTGTTAGATGAACCTTATCCCAAAAGGCTTAAGACTTCTAATATTTGTGACTCTTTTGATGAGGTTGCTGCTGGTTCTTCTCAACATGATGGGTCTAGTCAACCCTACCGATACTACCTTTTCTTATGAGGAGTTGGTTCTCGCGCCTTACGCTTCTTCGGTGACAAACCCTCCATTCCTTGTTGCTTTTGTGGAGACACCTAAAGCTCATATACCTTTTGTTTCTACTCCAAATATCTATTCACGTACCTCTTCCAGAAACGAAGGAAGTCTTTGGCTAAGAAGCTCTGTTCCTAAGCCAATTGAGGACTTGGATGATCGGGTTTTCTTAAGTTTGATTACGAGTGAACCCGATGACGATCCCCTCTTCTTGAATGATATTCTTTGCATGGGAAATCGTGTTTACACCTCCGGGAGAAATAAATTCATTAATATGGAATAATGGTGTCACCAAGTACTTTACCTTTCTTAAGGAAATTTTGCATATGGTGAATAAAAAAGACTTAATGTATCTCTATGCAATGGTGGATAATCATTATGCAAGGAACACTGCTTCAGGGGTTGGTCTCAAGCTTTGGAATGATTTAAAGGTATTGATGGAATCCCTTGAAGGTGGGGATGCTTACTCAGTTTGGTCCAACCAACAGTTTTGGCAAGTGAGGAGTTGGAGGTTATACCCCTTCTCGAATGTTCACATATTGGAGACTATGACTGGAGAAGTGCTATATATGTTTGTGGATGTGCCATATCCGTTGACGCCAAGATTATGGAAAGGATGCTTAAGCACAAGTTAGAGATTGGAAAATGGTTGTTGGTAATGACTTAACTCATCACGAGAAATTGGTTAGGTTCATTAAAATCAACTTGTTAATGCTCGTGTTCATGGTAAAATTAAAAAAAAAAAAAAAAAAAATAAAAAATAAAAAAATAAATAAATAAGTAAAAATAAAAATAAAAATTATTTTTAAAGTAACTTGCATATAATAATTTTTTTTTTGAAGTGCTATGTTTTCAAACAAACAAATGCTGTGATCATAAATCCATTGACAGTTGCTGACTTACTAAAAATAAGATGGTTCTCAATGTACCATGGTCTAATTCCACCAAAGGACTAGCTAGCCCAAGAGTGAGTAGCTACTTGGTAAAGGCTCATCAAATCTACTCCTGCTGGTGGTTACTACTTATGTTGCTGCTGGTGTGTTATCGTTGCTGCTGCTAAAGTCTATTGTTGTTGTCTTATTGTTGCTTCTAAACATCATATATAAATCAACAATCTTTGGAAGTCGACATCTATGTGAATGCAGACTGGTTCTTGCTGGTATAGTACTTATATTGTTATAATAATATTCAAATCAGTTTATGTTTATAAGTTTGTTAGAAAGGGATATGCATGAAATATATTAGTAAGTGAAAATGCATATCTTCTCTACAAAGTTTTATAGTAAATGTCGTTTAGGATTCTTGTAGTTTATATTAGGAAGAGATAATTATTTTAGTGAAATTATATTCACATGTGTAGTATCTTCAATTAGGCGATTTAAGGTTTTATTAAGATTTCTTCACTTGTGAAGAAAATCAGAATGCATTGGATAATTGAGGTATATAAGTTCGAAATAAGTGTAGTTGTAATATCTTCAATTAGGTGATCTAAACTTTTATTAAGTTTTCTTCACTTGTGAAGAAAATCAAAATGCACTGTATAATTGAGGTATATAAGTGTAAATAACTATTATGGTATGACTGAAACATGTTGCTGCTTCTTTTTAATTGTCATTAAGATATCTTTTACTGTGTTATAATTTACTATGATTCAACATGTGTGGTTTACTATTTGCAGATGCTTTCGCAGTTCAGTTATTGAAAGATATGATATGACTGAAACTTAATGTGTGAATGATGCTGATAACTTGAATGGTCATGTTGATTCACTTAATCCTGCATGTGGTCAGTTTTAATTCTTTGCTTTATAATGATCACTTATGAGAAAATACATCTTTGAAATGTCTTTTGAACATTTGGAAGTGATATGTAATGTTAAATTGATTGGTGACAGGAAAAAGAACATACGTAAGTTGCTGCTGGTGTCTTATCATTGCTGCCGCTAAAGTATGTTTTTGGCGCCAAAGATCATGTATCAATCCACAAGTTTTTGAAAGCCGAGATTTATGTAGAAACTTGAAATTAACCTTGAAAAATTAAAGTTTAGGGGAGGCTTGTTAGAAATTATTAAAATTGTAATAGTACATTACAGGAGAGCCATCAAAGCTCGAGAAGAACAAGAAACCTCTACTAAATACGAAATGAGGCCGGTGGTGAAAATCAATGCTCGATGTACAACTACGGCAACAATGAAACAAGTCAAGGCTTTTCTGATCATGTCACGGTTCGCAAATATAAGCGGATCATGGGGACAACTCATCATCTTGACATTCTACCAACTTGAAAAGGATTCTTTGAGAATGAAGTTGCTCGAAGCCAAAGAACTCAAGTCGATGATGCTGCAGGCGACTTCTCGGTCATTTCTCTTGAAGCATCTCTTGAAGTTGCTTCTTCCTGCGACAAGGGTCCATCTGTGAACCATCTACCAATTCTCACGAAGCACGATGTATCGGCTCCACTTCATCTGTGGCAAGCGTTGACACACAAGAAGATTCTAAATTTAAGGAAGGCGATCTCGTGAAATAAAAACAAAATGGCAATAAAGATGCTTCACGGGATCAATGCACTCGTGAAGGTGTTCCAACAAAGTCTCCCTCTACCTCTTCAAGTCTTACCACAAATGTTCAAGCGAAAATGCTCCTGCGGGAAATCTATAAGCACAGTAGGAGGAAGAAGAGAATGGCGAAAAGATCTCCTTGGATCTTGGTGATCTCACTTGGATGCGATTCTATGTGGTTCTCAACAAATGCTTCGAAGAAAATATAAAGTTCTTGCCGGTATAGTATTTATATTGTTATAGTAAATAGTCAAACATGTTTATTTTTAGAAATTTGTTAAAGAAATGTATATGCATGAATTATATTACTAAGTGATAATGCATATCTCCTCTACACGTTATCCAAGAATGACGTTATGGTTTCTTCTAGTATAAAAGAAACTTTCGAAATGTAAAATGTATACCTTGAAAACACTTTTAATAGTTAAAAACACTTTTAGTTATTCTTCCTTAACTCTTTGTTTATATCATTTAATAGGTAATTTCTTGAAATTAATGGGTTAACATCTAAAGAAAATGTAAACGATATAAACTTTTCTAATATTAAAAAATAATTGGTTATAAACGTTACAAAGGATGTTTAGTGGACTTGGATTGTGGGCATTAGAATTGTTTGAAAGCCTTTTAGGCCCAAACTTAATCCAAATATAAAGTTGCACAAAAACGATTAAAAATATAGTCAACCACACACTCCTATGTAAGTCGATTCACTCGATTAAATACAACATGATAAAATCAACCACACACCCTACCTAACTCGCTTAAAAGATAGAAAATAATCATTGGCTTGGATTTTTAAGATAATCAATCAAAAACAAAGAAGCATATTATAATCATCGATTTAACAAAAGGTAGAATTCAAAATCTTATTTAATTGCTTATATCTATGAAAATATGTCGATTGATTGAATATGTGATTAATTTGAATATTAGGAAGTTCGTAAGATTGCTTATTTTGTTTATTAATAGGAAAATGTGATTGATTGGAATATTAGGACTAGGCACGAGCTATTTGATAAAATACCCCACTAATTTAGTAGAAAAGTTTAAAGTTTTCACATGTGAAAAGTTTAAAATACCCCACTAATTTAGGGCAAGTATGATGGTCCTAATGATGATCCTACATGTATTTCGTGTATATCTCACCGTGGATTTAAAAACCTCGTGAATTAACTTGGGTTACTGTGTGGTTCTAGTCGTATTGATCGCATTTTTGTTGTAACCGGTTATTCCTTACCTCGGGACCAAATTTGTTATTGGGCGCTTAAAATTGTAACAGTGTACCGACGCTATTCCCGTAATAGGATCACCTTTGATAGAATTATTGCGCTGAAAGTGCTAGTGTGGGACAATCCACTTTGACTCGCTTTTTATAGTTTACGACTTTTGTATTGCCGCTTCATCGCCAGATTTATGTTAATGCTAATGTGATTGACCTCGAATATTAGGAATAGGACACAAGCTATTTGATAAAATACCCCACTAATTTAGTAGAAAAGTTTAAAGTTTTCACATGTGAAAAGATTTAGATATTTGTTAAACCTTTACATGACGAAATGAAACTAATAGTAACATATGTAATTGTTTGTATATCTTAATGTAAATTAAATATGAAGAACTCAAAAGAATTACAAGAAGCGAAATTGTTGAGAAGAAACATACGTAAAAAGAATAACAAGAAGCCAAAAAGTAATAGATGATGAAGGAACAAGTAAAAGAAAAGGAATAAAGACAAAGGAAAATCAAGCTTCTACTTCTTCAGTTCCCGTACATGTAACTTCTAAGAAGTTAAAAACAAAAAGGGAAAATGACCAAAAACAAAAAAATGCTAAAAAGAAAGTTACTATTAGAACAAAGACGGAAGAAATAGCTCTTTTTTCAACTATGAACGTTTTAAATGCCGAGAGAAAAAAATGTTTGATTGAAATGGGGTTTGGAAGTTTGATTGGTATGAAGATACATGATATTCCAGGTGCTTTAGGGTATTATGTTATTTCAAAGTTTGACATTGAAAAAATGAGTTTACCGTTAAGTAATGGTTCTATTGATGTTATCAAGATAAAGTTCATCAAATTTTGGGTATACCGTTGGAGGAATTTCGATAGAGTGTTTGGAAGAAAGAAATGCAGATGATCCGCTCATCAAACAATGGTTCCAACAGCTTCAATCAAAATCGCAAAAATAGCATCCACCAAATGATATAATGGATGTTATAATTACAACAAATGATTGTGGCAACCTATTTAAAATGAACTTTCTAATGCTCTTTGCGAACACGATGGGTATGTGTGAATCTTCAGGAGCATGTAACTTATCTATTTTGACAAAAATAAATGATGCTATCCTGGAGAAAGCAGAAACTGTGAATTGGAGCAAGTTCATAATTGATTGTTTAGAACCAAGCATAAGAAAATGGAATTACAAAGTTTCAAACTACTTTGTTGGTCCGATCACTTTTATGACTGTAAGTAAATCATTCATTATATATAAATACATATATTGCTTATATAATTTGTATGAATTCAATATTAACATAATAATTTAACATGTAGCTTTTATATCTTGACTCAACAAGATGTGACCGTTTTCCAATTCCTAGAAATAGGCCAGCTATAACAGAGTGGAAATCGGCCATGAAGTTCAGAAAAATAGAACTTCAGAAGGAGGTTTTGGTTTATTACCAAAACAAGAGGATATTATTGGGAGTGACTTAGAATCAAAGGTACTTTTACTCTAAAATTTTGTATAATTTTTTACAAGTGAAAAAATCATTAAAAATATTATATGCTACCATAAATTTTAATTTACTTTTTCTTAAACAAATTTGTTCAAGAAAAGATTGAATCGATCTTTTGATGTCGATTGATGATAAAGAAAAGTTAAATGAGTTGTTAAATGAATCAATGAGAAAATTTCAGAGAATCAAAAGATAAATGATTTGAAAAGAAAATTTGATGGTATCTTTTCTAATGATATAAATGATAATGGTTAGTAATATATACGCTTTCAAATATTTATAAAACTAGAGTGTATTTTCTATTAAAAGTTATAAATGTTCTCATGATTTAATGAAAAACTTGAAGATATCGAAATAATGTTGATCATTTCGAGGAAGAGAATCAAATGATGAATTTTTGAAGATGTCAGAATAACAATGTTGTTACAACTGATACAGGTAAAGATGCTACTACTTCAAGTTTAACCAAAAAGTAGATCACTTGGCTCTCTTTGACTGATATGATTCTGATGTTATTGATTCTGTAACAATTTGTTATTTTACATTAGCAAAAAATATGCATGGGACATCCTTTTTGAAAAATAATCTATACTTGCACATGTGAAAATACTCTATAGTTGCACATGTGAAAAAATCTATATTTGCACATGTAAAAAATTTAAATGATTAGATATCTTTTTTAATGATATGAATGATAAAGGTTAGTAATATATAAGATTTTGAATATTTATAAAACTCGAGTATATTTCTTTATTAAAAGTTTAAAATATTCTCATGATTTAATTAAACAGGGGAAAACAATGCAAATGATGAGTTTGTTGAAGATCATACGGGAAACAATACAGGTAAAGATGCTACTACTTCTGGTATATTCTTAATTAAGTAGTTGCTAATCTATAAGATTTAATGAAACACGTGAAGATGTCGAAAATAAGAATGTTGATGAACTCTAAACTTACACAACGAGTATATCACCGATACACTTTGACTCATATACATCGCCTACTTCCTTTAGTATTGCAAACATGGATCATGACTAATCCATAGGTTATGCAAACCGTCCCTTCACACAACACATGGAAAATCCACTTATCAAAACATGGAAAAATCTCCTCAACACAAACTACACATTAGAATGCTCCTACGTGAACCGAACTTCAAAATAAGATGTAATAGCAATTTGCCCTATAATTTTTAATGTTGATATTTTAAAACATTAAAAACAAGAGTGTACGTGTCGCTTTTTCATGTCCAAAATCATAGGAATATGACATCCTTTTTTACATATTGCATCTTATCAAGAAGTTAGTTGTAACAAAATTGTTGATTCGATGTTTTGATCAACTTAGCCAAAGCATCCGTTGTTGCCGGTACGTAAATTCCTCCCGGTTTGAATGAAGATATTGTCACCGGGTCCTAATGAAGGTCCCGATTCTACCGATGGGGATGCTATTCATGAAGAAAATGTTGACAAATTTCAAAATAATATTCCAATTCCTGAAGTTGTTTCACCAACAAAAACAAAAATGAGCCGATCATCAATTAGAAAAGAAAAAGGCATAGCAATATATAATAAACCTGAATCGTCAAGTGATGCCGATGACGAAAACATTGATGTTGATGAAACAGTGAATATTGATAAGAATGCTTTGACTGAAACACTGGTTGGAGCAAACAATGATAGTGGTTTAGATAAAATGGTGAATTCTGGTAATAATGCTGGAGGACAAAAAAATGTTAGGGAGAAGAAAAGAGGTAGGGGAAAATGCTAGGGGGAAGAAAAGAGGTAGAGAACATAGTGTTAAAGATTCTCACGCTTGTGTACATTCATTCTATACTCAAATATAGAAACTTTTATTGAAGATAATGTTGATTGTATAAATACTAGTATATCCTCTCTTTGAATGAATCTTCTTTGGTGTTTGATGATATAGAACAAAAGCAGTAATCGTCGAACCAAGCCAAGTACAAAAAAAGAGAGGAAGACCGAGAAAAATCGTTAACGATTCTCCGTGATCCATTACGAACTATATTACCGGATCGTAAATATTATTTTTACTTGTTCATACAAGTTAATTTAAGTTTAATTCATAAACAATAAATTAGTTCTTAATGAAATGCAACATTTTTCAGGTCTTCTAATTGCATTCAGTAAAAGAAATGAAAGAAAAATGTGCAAGAAGAAAAGTTGTTATTTGATAATTTTGGCACAATCTTTATGCAATGTTATCCTAGGTCCTGTTCCTTAGTAGTATTTAATTTTCAATACTTTGTTATGGTGTTGGTACAATCTTTATGTTGGTTGTTGTAAGACAGTTGGGGTGTATGGATGGTGATGTGTTGTATGTATGACTATGAATTGATCTCCAAATTAGTGTTAGCGTTAGAATGATGATGTAAATGATGATGGTTTTGTCTTTGTCATTGTTCTTGTTATTAATGGATGTTGTTTGGATCTGTTGTATAGCTTAGCTTGTAAAATTCCCATTTTCCAAGTTAAATATAACTTGTTCGAGCCTTAGAGTCGGATGGATGATTCTTTCCAAGGTAAAATGTTACTCTATAGAATTATGAGTAACATTTGGGCTTTGCTTTTGTTTAGAAAAATATGAACAATGGTGCATGAATATTGAACATATAAAATCACTTTTCACTTATGAAAACAAACTTAAAACAATCATAGATAGACAAACATCATAAAATTGTTAACACCATTTCATTAATGCTTCCTACAACCAACGCTCTCCCTTATGCATTTTCCGGCTCACGTTGATTTGTTGAAACATATCTTCAAGTTGACTAATCCTGCTTTCCCACGATAAACATTTGCTAAGTCGAACTTATTTCCACCGGTTCTCCTATTCACTTGACGCCCTCATCATCAAGTTGCTCATCCCTTATCTCTTCAACATAATCCTCCCCGCCAAGATCTTGATTCAACCGATTCTCCACATCTTCACCCCGATCATCTTCCTCTTACTCGCCATCTACTTCATCTCCTTCATCACCAATTAATGTTAGGATCCAAATAATATTGAGTTGATGATTCGGTGGTCTTGGATGATCAAAATACATGTTTGCCATAGTTAGAGAGTTAAATTAGAGAGAGAGGGTGTTCTTGCTAGAGTTTTACACAAAAGTATGGAATATTAGATTGAAAGCACCACCCTTCCATGGATGGAAGGGTCTTTATACTTATGACTACACGACCTCCCATCGCCTCGTGGATCGTGGACAGTGGGTAAAGACCCGCCCTTCCTCCACGGTGTTACACTACGCTAAACTAAACTAATAACTAACTAATAAACCGATAAATAATGTAAGCAACGATAAATCTACGAGCTAACATATGCTAGACCATCATTGAGCGACCGACTCTTTAACATGGAATTTTCAATTCCTAACAATCTCCCCTAAGGAGGTCACCCCATGAAATACATTTTGCTTCCTAGCATTCTATCTTTGACTCGCTTTGAGCTCAGAGACTTGAATTCTTCATTATCGCAATCTTTGTGCTTTAGTAGCTAATCTTCAAAGTCCGCATTGATTTTACTTTTAGTGGAGGCCTTTAATCGATCCACATCTTTGATGATCTTCAAGCTTATTGAGATCATCACCACAAGAAATCTCTCGATCACCCTTTATTGTGTTGCCATCATGTGAAGTTGTGACTTTTGGACCGACATGCTCACACTTTGAATCATGACATCTTTCCATCGTAGTAGCGGAAGCCTTACCGGTTCATGATATTTGCAGAACAGTAGCATAAGCATAGTATGAAATATCGATCCGTGTTATGTAGATATGCACCACCATGATTTCTTCAAATTGAGTGGATGCCGGAGCATGCGGCTTTGATTGATTCTCAATTTCGATCACCGCAACCGTCCAAATGTACCGCAAACAACAGCTAGCAATAAAACACATGAAAGTGTCTTTGATCACTTTACCGAATTGAGGTACACGCCCACGGTTCCTCGTTGATCAAGATAAATACCGCTCGTGATCGTAGGATTCCTAAGAATCTCCTTGATGTGGTTTCGCAATGTTCTAGTCGTTCTCAAACCGAACGCCTCAAAGAAGACAACACGGAGTGAGTGAACCAAATAATTGAGATTCACCGATTGATGAAAATGATTTGAAAACAATCGCGTATTGCTTGAAGAAAGAGTTTTGCAATACAACGAAGGTTTTATGAGAAAGATCAATTTTCAAACAAAATACTTTTTGTATTTTGAAAACATAAGTACACATTCGACGCTAGAGAAAAGAAGATTTGCACATCGAACGGTTTTTCCAAAATATACGCCAATTCCATTCTCGGACCAAGGTTGATTCAAGACCGAATCGCCCATTGTTTCTATCCGGTTGTCACAAGTTTGATCTACGAGAAGATCTCACATGTCACCCACCAAGAGCTTGTTTGATGTTGGCTCTGAAGGATTTCCATCTTCATCGTGAATACTTTTACATACCACTCGGATATTCGCAAAACCACAAGGATAATGCGAGGACTCTCAATATATTCTTACTTTCCACATTGTGTGAAACAAAGAAGTTTTCATTAATTTTGTGTCCTAATGAGATATTGTGGATGATCTCTTGGCTCTAGACTCAATAGTGCTCATTTGGTTCCTCGTGTCGGAGACTAGGAGAGGGTCTCCTTCTTCAATATCAACAATCTCTAAGAGAAAGTCGATAGATAATGCCGGTCCTCGTGAGAATGAAACAAGCCCTTTAAGAGGAACTTGAGTGGCTTGGGAAGTTTAGTGCAAGGCCATCGGGTCCATGACGCCTTGTCTTCAATACCAAGTGTTACCTTAGTAACAACCAAGAGCATATGTATTGAACCAGTTTCGCCCTAAGGTTGAATTGATGGAGGGCTATTTTTTCACCCTTTTCACATTCATTTCTTTTCATTCTTCAACCCCTCAAGGCTTACCGAGACTTCATAACTAGAACCTTGTTGGGAATATTCCAAGATTAGCTCGCCTCATCCGCACTCTTCCCATTTCTCATTTTTCTCCTTTTTCAATATTCCTAAGGACTCTACACTATCTAGTGGATTGTCCCTCGGAAGATCCCTCCGGCTCGCGGATCGTGGGAACAAATACCTAACCTAACCATCCTTATAACTCCATGCATAAGATAAATTGGTCGGTCTTTTGGTATTGTTCTTTCCTTCATGAAACCAATTGAAAATCATTTGAAAACCAATCAAGGTACTTGTGATACGAGATCAAAGCATTTTGTACCTTAATAGTTTTGATCATTTAGAAAACCTCCCTCAACATGTGCGTATGATTTATAAATTGTTTAGCACAAGGAGGCAAGAGGACTTTGAAATATTTTCTTTGATCACGATTTTCATACTAAAAGGCCATTTGATTTTCATGGTAAAATTCTCCCTCAATATGTGCATAGGATATTTGAAATCATTTTTATCACATAGAGGCAAGAGTTCTTTTGAAGCACATCCACGATTACAAAAGCCATTTAAGAAACCATTTGAAAACTCAATCAAGGTACATTATGTTAAAACATAAAAGCTTTTGTACTCGATAGTTTATTTGCTCCCCTCAATATGTGCTTCAAGATTCAAAAGTGTTTAGCACATATGAGCGAGCAACAGGCACAATTAAATCAAAACGATCACCTTTATCAAATTTCATTATTAAATCACAAATTCTCCCGATCAAAAATATCAAACCCTTTGAGATTTTGGATCCCAAGTGATTTAATTAGGTTTAGAAAACATTGGAGAAAATGTGGCCTTGTTTAAATACTCATCCGGTTTTTGGATAAATCCTCCTCCTCAACATGTGCATTGTATATTTGAAATCGCTTGGCACATGGAGGCGTGGAGTGCCTATAAAGGACTAAAACCGATTCCATTAAAACAGATTTGAGATTTAAATCACGATCTCTCCTTGATCAAAATTTCAAACCAATTAGGGTTTTGGATCCCGATTGATTTAAATCATTTAGAAAGTTTTAGGGAAAGACGTGGCAAGATTTAATTTTGAAAATGACAGAAGGACCGATTTAGACATTAAAGATTGTTAGTGTCGTATGATAGTTTTAAGAGATCTTTAAGTAAAATAAAACAATTTCACAATCAAACAAGAACATAAAAATTTCATTTTGATGATCTTTGAGTTTTAAAGAAAACCATACCATGACATAACATTAAATCTTTAGATCACCACATTTTAGCTACAAACGGACTTTTGAAGATATATTGTTTGAAAATATTTTATTCAAAATCACTCTCCCTCAAACCATGACAAGAGTCGATGATTGAGTGACTTAAGTTTTGATAAAATGAAGTCCGTGATTTTCAAAATTTAGTCCAATATATTTTCAAACAATATTTTTCCATTTTCAAAAACAATATTTTTCAAAGTTTTAGAAAATGGTATCATCACGATTATCCCGCACAAATATATGTTAGGTGGTTGAGAAGCTTATGTTGTTGCCGTAGGGCTTGGAAGAAAACCGTCTCACGATGCAAAGGAGACTTCTTCTTACGTTGCATAAAGAATGCCAACCGAGGTCCAATTAAGCTTCGCTTCTTCAATCACTTAGAAGAAAACCATCTCACGATGCAAGGAGACCTCTTACGCTGCATATATGCCAACTCCATTGAAGTCCAATTAAGCTCCGCTTTCTTCATTTGTCAACCCAAGATATCGCTATCTTTCCTTGCGGCATCCAATCATGTTCATTTGTGGGATCCGGATCGAACATTCTTATATACCAATATACCGCATATGTTAGTGAACACACATACAAATATATGGTGGTCGACATCACCCAAACAAAGAATCGACTAATAAAAGTCAATCCAACATATCAATCAATTCATATATGGCATGGGGTTTATGTGTTAATCAAACTCTAATCATCTAAACCTAACAATCATATCCTAAATTCCTAGTCCTTCGATTACGTGCAATTATCATTTTAATTAAGCACGAGGATAATTAAGAAATCTCGTTAGATGATATAGATTTGAAAATATTTTCCCTCAATCAATGACTCATTTTATAAGAAGTTTTAAAAGCATCAAGTCATTGATTGAGTTTTTTTTTTTTTTTTTTTTTATAAAACTCAATCGATTGTTTTAAAGCAACTCATTTACCACCATTTTTGAAAACAACAAATATTTTCCAAGAATTTTAGACGGAAAACATTTGTGTAGGAACAAGTATCCTTCGACATACTTTCTTCAATTTGTTTTAGGATAAGTGCACGAAATATTTTGAAAATTTGGTTTTTGCAAAGACTTTCCTTTCATGAAGAGTGGGTTGCTATCGTAAATAATAGCAAGCCATTTTGAAGCCCGAGTTACAATCAAGTAATCAGAAGCCATAATTTTTACATGTTTAGAAAAGAATATTTACACCTCTCGTCGAACTTCATCTATGGTCCGTGCCATTATTGAATGACATTTCTAAGACCAGATGTTATCGATACTGTAAGACATGTCTTGAGAAAACATATTTTGGTATTTTGAAATTTTTCGATTTTTATGGATTTTTGATTTTATTGATTTTTATGGATTTTGGGATCCACACCGATGTGTGGCGATTTATGTAAGACTATAAATACTCTCTACCTCCCAAGGTAGAGAGTTGGAGCTCATAATAATATCTTTCACTTTTTTTTTTTTTTTATATATATATAAAAATTAACAACATCTAAAGTCCCGTGTCATTCTTTGAATGACAACATCAAGACCGTAGATATTATCGAATCGAGAGAAACATGACAAAATGACAATATTTTTGAAGATTTTTCGAATTTTTCAAATTTTATGGATTTTGAAAGTTTTATATTTTTCTATTTGATTTTTGAAGGTTTTATAATTTTGTATTTTGTTTTTCGAATAGATATATACAAGAGATAGAAGAAGAAAGACTTTACTCCTCGCCTTCCTCCCCAAGACGCTTGAGTGTTTTCGTTGAAGGCTTTACAAGCCAAGACGTGGAAGAATAAACTCAAAACGTTCTCTTGGAAGAGCTTTGGTGAAGATGTCTCGCTAACCGGTATTCATCCTCACAAAATAGAGTTCCACCACACCGCTTTTCCACTTGCTCCCCGATGAAATGATATCGAATGACGATGTACTTTGCTCTTGAGTGTTGTACGTTGTTGCATGAGAGAGCAATAGCACTTTTATAATCACAAGACAGTAGGGATTTGTTGAATACAAAGCCATAGTCGCTAATCGAGATCTCATCCAAAGGATTTGAGCACAACAAGATGACATGGCTATGTATTTAGCCTCTCAGAGGAAATAGAAGTACTCATTTGCTTCTTTGACGACCACCACAAGCTTATCACCCAAAACCGAGCACCTCCGCACGTATTTCGACGAGTATCTTGACACCGCATGATCCGTGACCGCATATGTCGTTAGTGACATACCGGTGTCCTTCGGTACCAAAGTCCCATATTGATGGTTCCTTGAGATACCGAAAGACCCGCTTAACCGCTTCAAGGTGCTTTTAGTAGGCTTAGCCTGTATCTAGCACACATGCAAATGTAAAACAAGATGTCCGGTCTACTAGCAAGTGAGGTACATCGTGATCCAATCATACTACGATATTTCGCTTGGTCTACCATGATCCCGAGTGGTCCTCATCTAGTTTGGTTCGCTCAATCATGGGTGTGTCAACAGGTCACTTGAATCAAATCCAAATTTCATTAAAATCTCATTTGCATATTTAGATTGATTTATGAAAATGCCTCCGGACTTTGTGAAATTTGTAATCCCAAGAAAATGACATTTGTCCCATCATTGACATTTGAAATTTAGAACCCATTTCATTTGAAAACGGTCACACTTATTGGGGTCACCGAGGCAAATATGATATCATCAACATAAATTTGAACGTGAATTAAATGTTTGCTCGACTTCCTTGTGAACAATGTTGGATCGACTACCTTTGTCAATCCCGTAGATAGAAGAAACTTTGATAGCGATCATACCATGCCCTTGGAGCTTGCTTTAAACCGTAAAGAGCCTTCTTCAAACGATAAACGGGTAGGATGCTCGATTCACAAAGCCTTCGGTTGGTTACGATAGACGACTTCTTTAAGATCTCCGCTTAGAAATGCCGCCTTTACGCCCATCCGATAGACTACCATGTTCTTACAAGCAAGATTAGCCAAAAGATTCTCGATTGCCTCGATTCGAGCAACAGAGCAAATGATTCCTCAAAGTCAATACCTCCTCTTGACGGTATCCTTTAGCAACCAATCGAGCCTTGTTCTTTAACACATCACCATGCTCATCAAGTTTCACTTTGAAGATCCACTTTATAGCAATGATCATAGCACAACTGGAGCGTGTACTAATTCCCATACATCGTGTCGATCAAACTCATGAATTTCTTCTTGCATGGCATTGAACCAAATTGCCTTCATCCATGGCGGTTTTAACATCATTTGGTTCGATCTTAGAGAGTACGGAGTTAAAGAAGCACCACAAGGCATCGGTTGCAAGTTGTTTCCGTGGATACCGGACGAGAGAGGTTTCCAATGATGTTGTCCAATGGATGATCATGAGTCCATTTTCCGAGGTGTTCATGTGGTTGTGGTTGAAGAACTGGTTGCAGAGTCAATTTCTCCCGATGAAGATGGTTCGATGATGATCTGTGAGCAATACGTTCTCAAAGGGGCATCTTCTGGAGTAGCAAAGGGATTAACTTCATCATTGATACCGCATATAGTTCCATGATGTACCTCAAGTTTGATGATTTGTTGATGAGACAGAGTGATCGCAGCAGCGCTTCTTGACTTAATGATATTGAGATCAAGGATTGACGCCATTCATGTGAATATGAGCACCTCAAGTAGGAATTGTCGCTCATTAGCACTTGGCTCATAATGTTCATCAAACATTGGATCAAACAATTTCATTAAATCATCTTCGATGGAGGTACATATGGAGTTTCCGGAGAAGAATTTGGTATAAGGGATAAACTAATGGGACTGTTTTGAAGTGCGGGTCCCGAATCGAGTGTCCAGAGCCATAGGACCACCGCGATAGAAACTCTCTCGACTATCTTTATCAACCCATATGTAGACAATTTGAAGTGACCACCGATAAAGAAAACTCGATATACCAAACTTGAAATCAAGAAGAATTCTCGCATTTGCATCTTAAGCTTGCTTTGTGAATTTTAACTTCAATCTCAAATAAGTGATAATTGATTAACTCAAGTAATCGCTTTGTGTCAATGCCCAACACGTGAATAAACGATAAACCGGATGTACGCCGATCCATCGAATGAACCGAACAAATGATTTCGACATTAATGCATTCTTCCTAAAGGTATACATGTAGAGACCGACCGAAGATTCACCACAAATGTCTTCAAGCTTAATGAGGTAGTCATTTTCCTTAATGTTCATGTGGTTGATTTATAGCGCACAATGAGAGGAACAATAATCCGTAAAGATTTGGCAAAGAAATACCAAAGAGCGGATCATTATCCATGAACAACAATCCGTGAAGATTTGGCACAGAATACCAAAGAGCGGATCATTATTCAATAGTGCAACTTACAATATCATGATAGTCATTATAAACGCCTTGTGAAATAACCGAGATAAGGTTTTGAGAATTCCAAGAAGTACTTCTTAGATGGTGAACTAGTTGAGTTAATAGAAACCGGAGCATGAGCTTCGTGTCGGATGATCAACAATCGTCAAGGTTGAAAGTACTCATCAAACCTATCTTTGAAAAACAATGAATCCCAAACATTGATTCCCAATTATCCTTAGTAAGTGAAGCATTAGGCGTTGGAGGAGAGTCATCAAAATCAAAACTATGAATCCAGCTTATCCTTAGTATATTCACTCTTCATCAAAAAGAATATACACTCATCATCATCAAAAATTAAGTCGATAACCATTCTTCAAACATCCATCATCATGTAGTATATTCACTTTCTCCCCTCAAAAATTGCATCCGGTTGCCATTTTTGATTTAACAAGTGAATAAGAGTATACACCAATGAACATAGATCCACTTGATGATTGAATGAGCGTGAAAACATGAAGCTTATTGATGAAGAATGTAGATGAGTATGGCCATTCATGAGAGAATTTCTTTAGTCAAGATAAAGCACACGTAAGAGCGTACACTTTTCTTTTCTTTGAAGAACGGGCCTCAAGTGTTATCTGCAGACACCATAATGATGAAGTACGAGGCCTAAACTGATTTGAACAGATGTCATAATCTCTCTCTTTTCATCATCTCTTGACAAACATGTAATCAACCCCATTATCATTCAGGAGGCTCTTTGTCGTGACAAATGATGGAGAAAACCCAATATGATGAATTTGACCTCAAGTAAACTAACCCGAACTCGTGACTTAAACTTGCACATATGAAACAAAGAGCGTGCCGAGAATTCATGCCCATTTGAATCTCTAAGTACTCTATACTCTTTAACCAACCAACCATCGAGTATAAGACGATATCACCTCTTGAAAATCCACAATTGAATGTGACACCGAGCACTACAACGTAACTCCTTTAAGTGATAGTTATTTTGAGGTGATAAGAGCCCAGTTCCCCAAGTGGTAAAAGAAAAGGTAAAAGACACCCAAAATAACTAGATTTCCAAGTCTTTGTTTTGATAATAAGCTCGAACAAGGATTATGAAGAATCTTCATCCATCCATCCCCGATACCTTCGTGATACTAAGTCACCGCTCGTGATAATTCACTTCAACCTCAAATAAATAATAGTGAATTAACTCCGTTGTCACATCTTCTCGTTAAAAGCTCAAATCTAGCCTCCTTGACATTTTAAGTGAACTATGATAATGGTTTCATCCCGACCATGGATTAATGAGCATAACCTCAGAAACTTTGAAGTAACCAAACCGCCATGACGAATATCCAAACACACATCCAATTCATGAAGTACACCCTTTATCCCTTCTTCAAGGTAAACCGTGGCACCAAAGATCAAAAGACCCGTAATTACACTTTCTCTTCTCCAAGATGGTTCCATCATTACGGATTTTACAACTCTATGGTTTAAACCGAAATAGTTTCTTTCATGGGATTTTACAAAACCAAGAATAAACCGTAAGATAGATCCGAAATGCACTTTACTAATACCAGGATGTTTCCATTGTCACGGGATTTTACAAGTCTATGATTTAAACCGAGAAATAGGTTCTTCATGGATTTTACAAAATCAAGACAAAACCGTAAACAATGTCGACTTGAATGTGTAACGATGACTTTGGTTTCGTAGAATATCTATTTTAGGGAACATGCATCGTTCATCAATGGTCCATAATCCAACATCATCAACATCATCAACCATCCAATCAACACTTTGGAAAACACATCAATCACGCAATGCTTGGCTATTGTAATGACCACATGGAGAAGTAAACCCGATATACCAAACTTGATCATGAAGTAGAATTTCCCATTTGTTACTTAACCTTGTACTTCCTTGTGAAGAAGAAACGTGTACCCAATGTACAAAACCTCTTGACATTCTCAACCGAGTGAGACATCAAGTGATAGCAACGTTGTGGGTCAAGCGAAAGAATCACAAACGTAACTAAATAGCCAAGTCTTTATCACCCTCTATAAATGCCTGCACAAGTCGTCTTCGTGGAAGGGTAGAAAGAAAGAAGACGAAATAAGTAAACGTGTCGGAAAACTTCACTTCAAATCCAAATAAGAAATACCAAATATAAACAACCCCAAGTCAACTTTGTTCAACCACTAATTCAAGCCGCGGCTTAATATTCTTTGTGAAGATGTATAGCCCAAAGTATCAACACGCCTCATCGTTAAAACACATTAGCACAAATCCCATAATCATAACTCATAATCAAAGCTCGATATTTGTTTTAATTTAGAGAAACACATCAATCCGTCATCCAAATCCATACATCCCATATACAATACCAAGCCCGGTTCATATAACAAATTATCCCATTAAAACTCGTGATCCCATGATGAAGAAAATAGCTCAACCTCATAACACAACATTCGATCAAGTTCAAGGAGATTCACATGCAATCTCAACAAAGACAAATAATAACTCTCGATTCACTCAATCATATCCAAGTATCACTCAAGCCGTGTCAAGCACATCCATTCAAATAATATTCGAGCCCAAGTGATTCAATCCGATCCAAGATAAGTACATACCACAATAGGTTCGCTTAACTTCCAAGAGGTCATGATACCCATTCCATTGGTCACATAATCCGAAATAGCAAATTGCTCTTGACCAAGCTTAATAATAAACCGTACACTCCAATCTATTACGTCAATGTGTCCACAATTTGTGTACTCGGTGCATGTAACGAAATACCAAATATTTTTGCTTGAGACAACCCTTGGCCCAAGTAAAAGGTAAAGAAGCCCAATAAAACCGTAAAACATCCCAAATGAATCGGTTATAAAAATACATTAAACAAACTCACAACATAATATTTCTCACATCTTAACCCTAATATCTCTCTCAAAAACACGCCTCTTTCTCCGACTTTCTCAAACAATCCGCCTCCTCAAACAAAAATAATTATCTCAGCTCACATCAAATCTAATCCGATTGAAACTCTCATCACCAAATCGTCATCAATCATAATAATCAATCATCACAATTGCTTCTAACCTCCTAATATCACTCTTGATATAACGACTAATAACTTTCCTGTGGATGGTTGAGTTACATCGCGATGTACCATGTGGATGGCTATGACACATGACCGCTTCAAAGATCCATTGGGTCTAAGGTAGGTTTATGGTTTGTTGTAGATTAATTGTGGTCGATCGTCATAATAGTTTAAAGAGTCATCTTAACGAAATAAGAAACGTGTTCAACATCCTTGTTAGAAAACATTTTTAAATGTTTCGGATATAATCACTATGTTTAGCTATAACTCTTAAAACCATCACTAATATGAGTTTGCTTATATCGAACTAAGAAATGTAAATAACACAAGTTGTTATCTTCTTATTCAAAAGATTCAATATGATGTATTGAGACAAGATCTCGTGAAGATGAATGACGAGGGTTTTATAAAACCCGAGTTGAGATCTTGAAGGTCTTAGCCAAACTTTGAATTAATCGAGATCGTTAAATTAATTTTTCCTTTTGGTTCGATTGTAGCAGTGGGTGGATTGGGATTTAGAATAGATGTGTTGGTTTGAAATTGAATAGCATGATGTATTTTCATTCTTCCCATGGACCGATGAAGGATTAGAACCCGAGGTCAACAGCTTTTGGTATAATTTTTTGTGGTCGAGTCATTTTGAATATGGTATTATAGTTGTGGTCTTGGTCACTTCTTCATCTACCTTTCTGTCACATGTCGCTAAACCATACATACACCAAGTCGCTAGCCAGTCAAAACATTTATTTAATAACCCAAGTCTCTAGCTAATTCGCTAAGCCAAGTCTCTAGCTAATTCGCTAAGCCAAGTCGCTAGCCAAGTAGCTAGCCAAGTCACTAGCCAACTCGCTAGCCAACTCGCTTAGTTAGACTAATTGTAAAGACAAGTCGCCACAAGAAAGTCACAAGTAGTACAACTCGCTAGGATGAATAAAATCTTTTCCGGATGAGTTTTCCGACTACTTTTCCGCCACCTTCATATTTACCCGTAAAGAAAACATAAAACCGCTTTGAATATTCGTGTTTTATGCCCATTTTGACCCCAAGACGAGACAATTTGACTGCATTACTTTGATAACATAGATGAAACTTTGATGTAAAGTTTGACCACATAATATGATAACTGACTTGGACCAAAAAGAGACACAAGACAGAAGTAATCTTAGGACAATGAAATGACCAAGACATATTTTGACCAAACTGGTACATCACAAAACAGTATTGAATGACCAAGACATATTTTTGACCAAACTGAATACATCACAAAACAGTTTACCAAAAGATAACAAAACAGTGAATACCACAAATTAACAACGTACGAACCACACGAATCAAACAAAAACACTAAAACCTTGGCTCTGATACCAATTGTTAGGATCCAAATAATATTGAGTTGATGATTCGGGTGGTCTTAGATGATCAAAATACATGTTTGCCATAGTTAGAGAGTTAAAGTAGAGAGAGAGGGTGTTCTTGCTAGAGGTTTACACAAAAGTATGGAATATTAGATTGAAAGCACCACCCTTCCATGGATGGAAGGGGTATTTATACTACTGCATCTACACGACCTCCCATCGGCCCGTGGATCGTGGATACGGTGGGTAAAGACCCGTCCTTCCTCCACGGTGTTACACCACGCTAAACTAAACTAATAACTAACTAATAAACCGATAAATAACGTAAACAACGACAAATCTACGAGCTAACATATGCTAGACCATCATCAGGTGACTGACTCTTTAACATGGAATTTTCAATTCCTAACAATTAATCTCATCCCAATAAAAGTCTTTTGTCCGCAACCAATTAAGAATCCTTGTCCACTTGTGCACTTGTCTATACGATCTTTATTCAACAATGGGTTCATCCCCAAATTCATATATGATTGCATCAAAAAGGAAAATAGCTATTTAAAACATATTCATACTTTTCTTGCTGATTTCGAAAATTCATTGGATCAAGTTTATTACTGAATATGATTAACATGCATTAGCGCATCTGTATAAATAGACAAAATATACTATCTTTACATATTATTAAATTCATTTATATGTGATTTAACTAGACACGGATTTACTTTATGGAACAAAAAGCAATCGAGAAAGTTATATTTTAACCGTGTGAAAACAAAAATAGCTAAGTGCTAGAGTTCCAAAAATACTTACTTTTTAATGGATAATTTCTTGAATCATGATTAACATATTCTCCACAACTTGAACACTTCCTTTTCCATCATTAGCTATATGATTTATTTAGAAACATTTCACTATTTCAAAAATTACCCCGCAAATATTAATAAAAATGTTTTATGCGGAAAAAAGTATAATAATCAAAATATATGAAATGACCGTTATGCCTTTAACTAAAAACAAAACAGCAAATAATGGTGTTGACCAATAGATTACGGTCAAAAGGACTCAATCGGCCTACAAAATCCAAGTTTTTGACTCACGGCGACTAAAATCCCAACTTTGAGTCCCCTGACCTGCGATACTTTTGGACAAGTTTTAAGGACCAACGGTGTATTTTTATCCTTTATAAGCTTATAAGCAAGGGACACATCGTACTCATTTGGGATTATAACTTAATTACAATCATCTCATTTCTTTTCACCACTTTTTTATGCTTGATTTTCATTGAAGGGCGGCGAATTCACGGATCAAATTATCTTACATATACTATTATTAATCACAGCCTTTTTTTACGTACATATTTTTTAAATTTATTTGAATATAATTACTTTATTAATATTCACCGCACACATTTGCTCTTCAAGACCATCAAATTTATTAATATTCACCGCACATTTGCGACCTAAAGAAATAACTTTATAAACAAATGAAATGGCAAAACATAAAATAAAATCCAAAAGAAATACATCAAATTTAAATTGCATTAATTTGTTGCTAACAATTTTTTAGTTTCCGCCTACTAAGGTTTTTATAATCATAGTATATAAACTTGATTTTTTGTGGCTACAAATTTTAAAAGTTTTTCTATTATTTAAATTTTAGCCCAATAGTAACATCTTTTGTTACCAATAGCGTGACTATTCAAAATCCAATAATAAAGCCCAACATAAAAGGGTTACCGTTATACATTAGTAAAGTCCAACAATAAAGCCCATTATTAACATTTCTATCAATTTTTCTTTCAGCCAGAAAAGTTAAAAATCAACATATTCTCAAACAAATGTCAACAAAAATACTAGTAAAATTGAAATTCAAAAACATAAAAACTAAAAATATTATTATAAATATTATAAAATAAAAACAAAAATAAAAAGTAAAAATTAAAATCTATAAAACTTCACATATGTTCTCCGCTCCATAATAAGTATTTCATTCGTCTAACTAGTAGCATTTACAAACGACAAACAATTATACTTAATAATTACAACTATATGTTCTCCGCTACATAATAAGTATTTACATTGTTGTTTTAAGATCTCTCAAAATATATGTTTAATTTATATTCCAACCTAGGGTCGAGCAAATGACCCGAACGGACCGAACCGACCGACGGACCGACCGAGACCGGTCTGGTCCTCGCCTCGGATTTTGGGCTAATTCGGTCTCTGTCCTGTCCGGATCACAAACCGACTAATTTGGGCTAATTTGGCATTTTTGACCGGACCGACCACATTCGGTCCGGTCTCGGTCTAAGATTTTTGCCAAAATCGGTCTCGGTTAAAGGTACATATAAAGATGAATGAGAAACTACAATTGTGAAAAACTAGAATAAAGTATATAATAAAGTTATAAGAGTGTATGTGATGAATGAAAAATTAGAATGGTTGTATGAGAATTTAAATGTGAGAAAAACATAAGAAAATGAGGTTTACGGATTTAAAGATAAGAAAAGATAAGAATCTTTTAATGTGCATTGAAAATTGAAATGTATGACAAGATTTGAAGATAAGAAAGAAATGCTACCGTCACCACTGTAGCGCTTTAGTTCAAAGGAAATGTGTGCGTTAGTGGTTATAAATAGCGACTTAGGTTTTCTAGGTTTTACATCTTCTATTAGCCGCCATTTCACATATTACCATTGCCGATAAGCCATGTCCAATCGTCCAAACTTGAATGAGCTCAAGCGGTCGTCCGGATCTCGATGAGCTCCAAAATGTTTCAAGTTTTTTTTCACTCAAGAAATGATCGAACAAGAATGCTTTATTCAAAAGCTTGAACAGATCGCAACAATTTACATATGAAGATCGAGAAGGATGAGGAAATAGTGCTTGAGCTTGAAACTTTGGTGCATCTCACGATCTTGCTAATGACATCATTGATTGCATTTATGAGACTCTACAAAGGGAGCGAGATGCTTGACAACTTGGAAAATGCGCTGGCAAGAGGCTAGGAGGCTATGGAAGAGAAGGAGAGGCACATCAATGTCATGGATTTTAATGATGATGAAGTGATTAGATGTCGAATGGGTTTTATGCTTTTTGTTTGGAAAAAGTTGGGCATGTTCATGTAGTTGTTTGTCTTAGTTGGTTATGTAGAATAAAGTCCGCATTTGGTGGGTTGTTCTTTGGTGTAGGTGTGTATCAAGTATGTAATTGTTTTGTGTTTATGTACTTTCGCCTTTCTACGTGTACAATGTTAATATAAGTGTTGGATAATATGTTAGAAACATACACAAAGATCTTAAGCACTCGGAGATCGTTAGTGTTGCCTATGTAATCACAAGCAAACTAATAGAAGATCTCTACAACTTGAGATTGTAATGAAAGTAAATACAAGTTATAATAACTATAAACACTTTTGATCCTCTATGGATCTTTGATTATAGAAACTCTATGTTTCGGATAGAATACAAGACTGAGAAACTTGAGAAAACCTTATCTATTACAATCTATCATGGTTTCTTATATAGGCAAGAAACCCTAATAAGCGCTGACAATTTACGCTCTACTACTAAACTAGACTAAGCATGCATCTAGACAAGCATGCAACTAATCATTTTGTTTTGTTAATCATCGTGTTTATTCCGAGTAAGTTTCACATAATACTGGCGCCAACCTATACATACTGTGACGATGCCAAGAAACTGGCTAAGTTCTCTCACGCAAGCGTAAGAAAACTTAAAACACTTCAAAGACGAAATCAATGAAGATCTGAGGAGTACAATGTTTCCCCGGGTCGTTATGTCCCAGCGAGCTATGCAATGGATCAATCAACGTCTAGTGATCGCGAGATTTGAACGGGAAAAGGATTTGGATAAGATATTATAACTACAGAAAAGCCAACAAATGAAAACGGCTTAAATGCAAATTAAAGGAAATTAAAAAGATAAAACCTATTAAATAAACGCTATCACTATATTTAAAGTGATGAACGTTTAAAACCTAAAACGTACGTTTAATTTAAAAACTACGTAAACGCACAAAATAAAACGTGAAATCTTAAATAAAAGTCCTAAAATAATAAAAATACATTTTACAATCCTAATGATAAAAGAAAATTTTTAGAAAAGAAAATGATTTTATAACTATTTAATTAATTATTATAAATTAAAAACTAATTTTAACTATTTAATAATTACCTAAAATACAAGAAATTGTGAAATTAAGCTAGAAAAATAAGATTAAGACTTGAAAAGTCTAAAACATCAAAATAGACTTTTCAAAACTATTTTTGTATTTTTGTGATTATTTTTCTATTTTCTAGGAATTTTAAACTATTAAAACTAATTAAATTATTTAAAATACAAATTTAACTAAGAAAAATCTAGAAAAATATTTTTTCTCTTTTATATTTATCTTAACTTAAGAAAATGAAAAATTATTTTTTGAAGCTTTTCTTAATTTTTGTATTAAATCCTATTTAAAAATGATTAAAACTAATTTAAATTGAGAAAATAGCAAAACTACTTAGAAAAATCTGAAATTTTCAGGAAAAGTCTAAAATTATACTAGGAATATAAGAAAATGGAAAACAGGCACTTGTTTGGAGAAATATGAAATGCTAAATCAAGTGCTTATCAATAAGCACTAAAATAAGCTAACAAAGGACCCTACAAGCACCAAATGATTACAGGAGCTAAATTATGCTACAATAATCCCAATGCAACTTATCTCAACTATCCCTAACCTCTAAATTGCAATCGCTTATGAATTGAAGGTTTGAGCTTAAAGTTGAAAACAGTTTCCAACCACCCTTTTGCAGCCTTAAGCACAAGCCACAAAATAAGTCAAACTATAAAACAAAAGTGTGAATCTCAACTAGACCTGGTCAAGAGGTAGTAAACCAAAACCAGACCTATATAAGCTAAATTGAGCTTGTGACAAGCTATGGAAAAGCCTGCAGCACACAACTACTGTGCACAGTGACACTTTCAAAAGTCGAGACCAAGTTCACAAGTAATTATAGAGCTTATAGAAAATTTCTAAAATGAGTAAAATCATGACAAGTAACTTGACCAGTTTAAGTTTTAAAACAAGAAGTATCACTTGAATTGACCCAATATTGAACCCAAGAAAATTCACCCAAGATGGCTCAATCGAGATTTTCAACATTTGACTTCGATACGTAAATGGAAATGTTGACTTTATGATCTTTGCAACTGATTTAAGGGCTAAAATTGATGTTTCATGTTAAACCAAGACTAATGCAACCTAAGTTCATGAAATCTAAACACAAAATAAGCCTTTGGTTTCCAAAAATCTCAACAGATATGACATTAAGACTGAATCATGGTGATTTTGACTTTTAATACTAGCAGACCAAATATACTGACCAAAATGAGTTCCAATAAGCTTAGTAAACATAGACTAACAAGAATCATCCACTGCATAAGTCTCTGAGACAGCTTATTCAGCAGAACCAAACACCCCTTTTGTTAACTGTTATATAATTAAAATGACAAAACAACTAAGCAATCTTGAATTGATGATCAACCTACACTAATGTAACTTAAATAGACCTATTTGAACAGATTTTAACTAGCTTTAACAATGGAAACAGATTATGCTTAAGAACTTGGAATTAACTTACAAGTGATCCATTAGCCACTATGGCTTGCAACTGTGAACCAAGTACCACTAGCCTAACCACACCCCTATCCTAGCTTAATATCAACCCAACTCCACATCTGAATCAACCCATCACCATTTCCATAGCCATTTGCTCACCCAGTGGACTTTTGTTGACCAAATGTCAAAAGTGAATGAAACTGAGGTTTAAGCTTGTACAAAGATTTAATAAGCTTCCATAGGCTTGATTTATACTGTAACTAAGCTATTGAAAGTTTAAACACAAGATTTTGAAAATCAAAATCTCAACAGTGGTTATAAAAAGTGAAACTGATCATTATTGGGAATTCAACCTTGAAATGACTTGTAAACACTTAAAAACTAATGTTTGATACAAAACAAGCTTAGAAATACAGATAAAAATTTATTTAAGACAATTTGAACTACAATTCGACATAAATAATAAAAAGTAAAAGCTAACTTCTTTCTTCTTGCTTTTCTTTGCCTTTTATACACCCAAGTCTCTCTCTCGTCCATCCCAATAATTCCCTTTGAAGAATAAAATGACCCTAGGATCATCCAAGTTAATCCTAGCCGTTTAAAGAGATTTTGGCGCCAAATTCCTTTTTATCCAATTGGGGTTGAGTGAGGGGGGGGGGGGAATGTGCATTTAATGCTCTTGGAGGGTAGTTGTGGAGTGGGGAACAGGTTTGAGTGAAAATGGAGGAGGGGGATGGGAGGTTCTGAGTTGCAGAGGGACAAGTGGAGAGGGTGAGACTTTTGGCGGGTGTTGATATTGACCAAGATTTGACCAACAGTGGTTATTAATAGATGGGGTTCATAATTCAAAGTGACAGGGGTCCAAAGTGTGTCAAGGGTCCAAAATTGGTTAAAGGGTTTAAAACTTCAAGGACTAAAGGTGTAAATCCTGAAAATGTAGGGACCTAAGCTGCCAACATCTCAAAGTTGATCCAAGGGCTGAATTTGACAAGTATCAATAGTACAGGGACCAATGTTGCCATTTTGCAATTTCCAGGGACCAATTCTGCCAATTTTTAAACTTGAGGGACCATTTTTGCAATTTTCTCAAACTTTTAATATTTTTCACCAAAGGACTAAATTTGACAACTTTTGATTTTAAAAGGACCTTTGGTGACTTTACTTTTGAAATTATGTGCTGTGGACCTGCTTTTGACAACTTTGGAAACTTGGGGATCTAAACGCAATTTTGCAAATTTGATATGTTTTTCATCCGATTTTGATATTTTGCTTTTAAAACACATAAAACACCGATTTGTGATATTTTGATCATTTTGATGTGTTTCGAGTGTTTTCAAATGAATTTGCAGCTTTATTTTGTACAAAATGATGAGTATTTACACTCATCAATCCCCACATCGAGATATTGCTAGTCCCTAGCAATGATTTGAGAAAACATAATGGATTTTAAACTCTTTACCAAAAGCCATTACTCGGAGTAGCCAAATGTTTCAGTTCAAGTAAGAACCATGGTACACCGATAACCATGTGATTTTGAGCAAACCACCGCCTTTCAACGGATTTGATTTGTCTTTACCGTAAGCCGCACTTTCCGGACTAGCCAACTCTTAGATAAATTATCAACATTATCTTTGGTGAGTGATTACCAATTATGGTTTTTCCATCGCCTTTACCACAAGCCATAATCTTGCGGGCTAGCCAACTCTTCACTTTTTAGGATATGGTGAGTTGAATACCATACAATTTTGGGCAAATTGCAAGCCATATAAACGGATTTGAGATATCTTTACCAAGAGCCGTTTGCTCTGGATTAGCTAATCCTTTTGTCTTACGTATATGGCGGATCGATAACCAAATGACAAAGTGTAGAACACTTACTCCAAAAAATTTTTGGCCAAAACGGGAATTGGGTAGATAATATATGAAATTGTGAGAATTCCCCACACTTAGAAATGAATATTGCCCTCAATATTCAAAGTACCGCTGTTATGCCGAAACAAAGAACGTGAAAGGGAAATACTACGGCCATTATTTAGAAAGAAGATTTTTTTTTTTTTTTTTTTTGAAACATGTGGGCAACCCCCACACTAGGGTGGTAGAAAGAGGTGAGAAGATGTAAATATGGGTGAAAACCCATATTGCATGCTATCTTTTTGATTCCCGAGTCGCTAGCTTGACTCGACCCAATTCATTTGTTCATGGGGAAAGTAACGTGGAAAACCAATCTCGATCGGACTTTCGCTCACAATGTTAACAAACATATGAACATCGAAAGTTCCACACCGACGAGACACAACCGCGGTATTGTTAATAGTAGAAACTATAAGGGATGATACGGGGTCAAAGATGGTGTCCTCATTCCGAAAGAGAAAAGGAAAGAGCAACCACACCATCCGTGAAGAATGGAATAAAGACGACATGAGAATGCATGTCCATTCCTCAGAGAGAAGCAAATCACCGCTTTGACATTTTTAAGCTTAAACTTGAAGCTTAGGTGGTGATTGTCAAGAAGATGTCCGGAGGAGGGTGGAAATGGTTCTTCAATCAATAGACTTTCCGGAAAAGGATGTCTCCTCCGGATCAAGGTAAGTGTTATCAATTCCCGCTGGAATTGACTCATCACTAAGAAACACATCGACTTCATTCCAAAGTTGTCATCTTCCTCATCGAGTGAGAGAAGGGATGGAAGAGTCGGAATAAGACTAGAAGATGATGGATCATTTTTGAGCAATTCATCAATGGGTAAGATGTCTCCCATTGGATCACAAACATCATCATCCAACTCGGATGAAATCAAGAGAGTTTGGTTTCATCCACGACTTAACAACTCGATGCGACAAACCGATGTCGGAGGTGGGACAAGTGGTGTGCTCTTAGAGCTAGCGCTTCACCACTTCGATGAAGTCTCCGATTCAAGATCATCGTCATCATCATCAAGAACACTCTTGACTTCCCGGTACAACTTTCAAACCATTTGCTTGAACCAGGTAATTTTCAAAGCTTTGAGCTCAAAGACGCTTTTGGTGAACACTCTTAATCGTGAAATTTGAGAGTGTTGCATTGATTCTTTCGATTTTGATCAATTGTGGCAACACTCTTTTGTATAGAGGTTTGAGTCTTGGTTAATATTTAACGTGAGCTCTTCGTTGTCAACCCGTATGGTCAACTCTTCCGCAAACACATCAATCGTGAGCACGACTGCTTTCAAGAAAGCTCTCCCTAAGATGAGGGGAACTCTAGGATCGCATCAAGTCTACTACAACAAAGTCAAGATGAAAGTGAAACTTTCCCACTTTCATCACGACATCCCGGCTATCCCAAGTGGACGAGTTACTGCACGATCCGCTAGCTCGAGTGTCATACGAGTGGATGAAAGTTCGTGAAGAGATGCTTCCATACCGATAGAGGCATGAGGTTAATGCTAGCGCCAAGATCGCCAAGGCGGAGCATTGAAACATCCCCAAGAAATCACACGGATTAAGAACCGCCGTGGTCTTCAAGCTTTTCGAAGCTTATTAAGAATGGTCACGAGCATTGCTCATCGAGAGGAGTTTTAGCCATCTCGATAGCTTTTCTTTGTTGGTGAGTAAGCCTTTAAGCGTGGATGCAAATTTAGGCATTAGAACGAGAGCATCAACGGCTTATATCAAAGTGAAGCTCATTGAAGATTTGGAAAATTTTTCCATTTGCTCTTTGTTTTGTCTTTGAGCTTCTCATCATTCATTCTTGATGGGTAAGGAAGCTTACTAGACTTTTGAGCCGGATGGAAGTGTTTTCGCTCAAGATTTTCCTCGAACATCGGGTTCCGGACTTAAAGCTTGACTACCAAGGTGGGACGTGCGGTACTGTGGGCTTGAATAATGCACCTTGTCCGTTGTCTCCTTGGTAACTTGACTAAATGCCACGGAGGAGGGGCATAGGAGTCGAAGGTCCATTGTGCGCCTTACCACTACGAGTGGTGACGGCTTTCAACTCGGCATTGGGATTGGTAATCAGATTGCTTGGGAGTCCTCCGTAAGATGGTGAAGCTTTGTTCATATTCATGTTCATGAAACCGCTCATCATATTCTTTAACTCATTTGTCTCGCCGAGATAATGTGGTATCAATTTCCTTTTAGCTCACCTCTCATGTTATTGATCCGAGTTTGCATTGATCGCATGTTTGCCTCACCATTTTCATGAAGTCATTTGGCATGGGAGCTTGAGGAGGTGGTTGATAACTTTGATGATTTGGAGCTTGATATGGTTGAGGTTGGTTGAAATTGTTCCGGTTTTGATTGAAATTTTGAGAGTTATTGAAATTTTGTCCTTGATTCGAACAAAGCGATTCGGATTGCCATGGTTTTGCACGGAGGAAAACCTGTGGTGTCATACCGCTAGGTGCACGGTAGTGAGGATCACCGTGGTCGGTATTGATTGTGGTTTCACCAAGCTACGGAGCTTGGTAAAAGGAAGCATCGGTTGCTTGACAATCATAATACGCATGTGGACCACTACAAGTTTCACACACCTTGTTTACGGCTTTGATCGGTTCGGGCTTATGAATTTCGCTTTTGATTTCCTTTACCTCTTTTATCATACAATGGATGATGTCCGTTAGAGCAATTATTCGAGTCGCTAACTCGGAAGAGTTACCGGATGAAGAAGCGTGAGTGTTCGAACATTGACTTTGTTGTAGAAATAGGAACTTTTGATTTTGCTCGCAAATCTCAATCACATCTTTAGGTTTACGATTCAAGATATTGCTCACCGCGGTCGCATTCAAGGAATCTTGATCGCTTCCGCTCAACCCATTGTAAAAGATATTTACTTGTTGAAGCTCGTGAATTCATGATGGGGCATTTCGAGGAGATCTTTGAATCTCTCCCATGCCTCTCCAAAATTTTCATTGAAATTTTGACGAAATCCGAAATTTCATTTTTAAGATTAGTCGCCTTTGATGGAGGAAAGAAGTAATTCACAAACTTTTGAACAAGATCCTCCCAAGGTTTGATAGATCGAGGGGTTCTTTTTCCATCCAAACCGGCCGTCCCTCAAGAGAGAATGGAAAAGCATCAACTTGATGACTTTTGAGGAACATCCTTGAAATTGATAGTTGAAGTCAACTTGTTAAACCAACGGATGTGTGCATACGGTCTTCTCGATCGCACCCGGAATTGATTCAGACACAAGTTGGATCAAATGTGTCTTCAATTCAAGTGATCGAATTGATTACGGGTAGAACAATGGCATCTCCATAACCCTCGGTGGGTGCTCGAGCATTTCGCCATAGCACGCTCGTCTCGCCATGGTGTTGCTAGAAATAGTACGAATCTCGGTTCGACTATTTGGGCAAGACGCCCACGAGAACGCCTTCTAAGAATTTCGTTAGATCACGCAAAGGACTCAATGATCTAGAAGAACGAAAGCGCATGCACTAGAGTTAACTCTAAGGACTCTCGTGTTAAGGAGAGAAATGGAATTATGAAAATCTTTAGACGAGAATGGAATTATGAAGACGTTTATAAAAATCGGGTGAGAAGAATCTTTATGGGTTTTCTCGGTTCAAACGTCGATATCACAACAAAATCAATTAACACAAAATCGAGGCAAAACAACAAATGAACTTAACCAATAATCCAAGATGAATGGCTTTTTGAAAAAGGTACACCAATCACAAGGACACAAAGGCAAGTTTTATATCTTTGGTTCGGGAACTTATTATGGTCGCACCCCAGCTAGGTAGTGCACCGCCTTGGTTTTCGTGGTAATCTTTAAGTTGTTAATTATTGAGAAAACGACGATTCTTTTTGTATTTTTATTTTTGATACATATATAGAAACAAAAGAGAAAATATTTTTGTGTTTTATACGCTTTTGGTTGTTTTTGGGTTTTGGATTTTAGAAGAAAATATGGATATATATATATATAAAGAAATGGATGATATAAACAAAGAGTGAGGATTCAAACAACTAACTGCTAAAACGGAGATAAATCAAGACACCACCAAGAACAAGCGCCAAATTTTTGATGCGCCAAGAAATCATTAAGTTCTCTCACGCAAGCGTAAGAAAACTTAAAACAACTCAAAGACGAAATCAATGAAGATCCGAGGAGTACAATGTTTCCCGGTCGTTATGTCCCAATGAGCTATGCAATGGATCAATCAACGCCTAGTGATCGCGAGATTTGAACGGAAAAGGATTCGATAAGATATTATAACTACAGAAAAGCCAACAAATGAAAACGGCTTAAATGCAAATTAAAGGAAATTAAAAAGATAAAACCTATTAAATAAACGCTATCACTATATTTAAAGTGATGAACGTTTAAAACCTAAAACGTACGTTTAATTTAAAAACTACGTAAACGTACAAAATAAAACGTGAAATCTCAGAAATAAAAGTCCTAAAAATAATAAAAATACATTTTTACAATCCTAATGATAAAAGAAAATTTTTAGAAAAAGAAAATGATTTTTATAACTATTTAATTAATTATTATAAATTAAAAACTAATTTTAACTATTTAATAATTACCTAAAATACAAGAAATTGTGAAATTAAGCTAGAAAAATAAGATTAAGACTTGGAAAAGTCTAAAACATCAAAATAGACTTTTCAAAACTATTTTTGTATTTTTGTGATTATTTTTCTATTTTCTAGGAATTTTAAACTATTAAAAACTAATTAAATTATTAGAAAATACAAATTTAACTAAGAAAATCTAGAAAAATACTTTTTGTCTTTTTATATTTATCTTAACTTAAGAAAATGAAAATTATTTTTTGAAGCTTTTCTTAATTTTTGTATTAAATCCTATTTAAAATGATTAAAAACTAATTTAAATTGAGAAAATAGCAAAACTACTTAGAAAAATCTGAAATTTTCAGGAAAAGTCTAAAATTATACTAGGAATATAAGAAAATGGAAAACAGGCACTTGTTTGGAGAAATATGAAATCATAAATCAAGTGCTTATCAATAAGCACTAAAATAAGCTAACAAAGGACCCTACAAGCACCAAATGATTACAGGAGCTAAATTATGCTACAATAATCCCAATGCAACTTATCTCAACTATCCCTAACCTCTAAATTGCAATCGCTTATGAATTGAAGGTTTGAGCTTAAAGTTGAAAACAGCTTCAACCACCCTTTGCAGCCTTAAGCACAAGCCACAAAATAAGTCAAACTATAAAACAAAAGTGTGAATCTCAACTAGACCTGGTCAAGAGGTAGTAAACCAAAACCAGACCTATATAAGCTAAATTGAGCTTGTGACAAGCTATGGAAAAGCCTGTGCACACACAACTACTCGTGCACGTGACACTTTCAAAAGTCGAGACCAAGTTCACAAGTAATTATAGAGCTTATAGAAAATTTCTAAAATGAGTAAAAATCATGACAAGTAACTTGACCAGTTTAAGTTTTAAAAACAAGAAGTATCACTTGAATTGACCCAATATTGAACCCAAGAAAATTCACCCAAGATGGCTCAATCGAGATTTTCAACATTTGACTTCCGACACGTAAATGGAAATGTTGACTTTATGATCTTTGCAACTGATTTAAGGGCTAAAATTGATGTTTCATGTTAAACCAAGACTAATGCAACCTAAGTTCATGAAATCTAAACACAAAATAAGCCTTTGGTTTCCAAAAATCTCAACAGATATGACATTAAGATCGAATCATGGTGATTTTGACTTTTAATACTAGCGCACCAAATATAATGACCAAAATGAGTTCCAATAAGCTTAGTAAACATAGACTAACAAGAATCATCCAACGCATAAGTCTCGAGATGCTTATTCAAAGAGAACCAAACACCCTTTTGTTAATCGTTATATAATTAAAATGACAAAACAACTAAGCAATCTTGAATTGATGATCAACCTACACTAATGTAACTTAAATAGACCTATTTGAACAGATTTTAACTAGCTTTAACAATGGAAACAGATTATGCTTAAGAACTTGGAATTAACTTACAAGTGATCCATTAGCCACTATGGCTTGCAACTGTGAACCAAGTACCACTAGCCTAACCACACCCCTATCCTAGCTTAATATCAACCCAACTCCACATCTGAATCAACCCATCACCATTTCCATAGCCATTTGCTCACCCAGTGGACTTTTGTTGACCAAATGTCAAAAGTGAATGAAACTGAGGTTTAAGCTTGTACAAAGATTTAATAAGCTTCCATAGGCTTGATTTATATGATAAACTAAGCTATTGATGCTTAGTTTAAACACAAGATTTTGAAAATCAAAATCTCAACAAAGGGTTATAAAAAGTGAAACTGATCATTATTGGGAATTCAACCTTGAAATGACTTGTAAACACTTAAAAACTAATGTTTGATACAAAACAAGCTTAGAAATACAGATAAAAATTTATTTAAGACAATTTGAACTACAATTCGACATACATAATAAAAAAGTAAAAGCTAACTTCTTTCTTCTTGCTTTTCTTTGCCTTTTATACACCCAAGTCTCTCTCTCTCGTCCATCTGAATAATTCCCAGCAATAAAAATGACCCTAGGATCATCCAAGTTAATCCTAGCCGTTTAAAGAGATTTTGGCGCCAAATTCCTTTTTATCCAATTGGGGTTGAGTGGGGGGGGAATGTGCATTTAATGCTCTTGGAGGTAGTTGTGGAGTGGGGAATGTGTTTGAGTGAAATGGAGGAGGGGATGGGAGGTTCGAGTTGCAGGACAAGTGAGAAGTAGACTTTGGCATGTGTTGATATTGACCAAGATTTGACCAACAGTGGTTATTAATAGATGGGGTTCATAATTCAAAGTGACAGGGGTCCAAAGTGTGTCAAGGGTCCAAAATTGGTTAAAGGGTTTAAAACTTCAAGGACTAAAGGTGTAAACTCGAAAATGTAGGGACCTAAGTCGCCAACATCTCAAAGTTGATCCAAGGGCTGAATTTGACAAGTATCAATAGTACAAGGACCAATGTTGCCATTTTGCAATTTCTGTGGACCAATTTCGCCAATTTTAAACTTGAGGGACCATTTTGCAATTTTCTCAAACTTTTAATATTTTTCACCAAAGGACTAAATTTGACAACTTTTGATTTTAAAAGGACCTTTGGTGACTTTACTTTTGAAATTATGTGCTCGTGGACTGCTTTTGACAACTTTGAAACTTGGGGATCAAACCGCAATTTTGCAAATTTGATATGTTTTTCATCCGATTTTGATATTTTTGCTTTTAAAACACATAAAACATCGATTTGTGATATTTTGATCATTTTGATGTGTTTCGAGTGTTTTCGGATGAATTTGCGCTTTATTTTGTACAAAAATGATGAGTATTTGACACTCATCAGCGCCGACTTTTACTCTAAACCGAGCTTATCTCTCCTTCGTGGTTCCCACTTTCAAAGAACACACTGTTCGCTTTATCACTCAACAAGTATAACTTCTGCAGTAATCCTTCTCCTTCTACAGAATCTCTTTGATGAAGCTTCCAGTAATCGAGATTATGCTTCGCAGTAATCGAGATTTCCTTAATTCCCAACAATCCTCCCTAAACCGAATTTGACCGGTTAAGTTCCAGTTTCCTTGATAGATCGATAATATTGTTGAGGATTGTACCAGTTGACGAAAAACTTTCAGGCAAGATCCTTCCCATATCTTAAACACTTCAGAGCTATTGATGGCCAGAATCTTGAGGATCAGCAACAAAGATTTAGATGAAGAACACCTCTATGATGACTAAACTGTGAAACACCAGATCTTTGCAGCAACATAGGACATCTTGTACATCAAAACATATAAGTTCAATACTATTCTCATCACTCTGTGTGTTAACTCCCTGAGAGTGAATCATTGAAATTAATGGATTTGATGTCTCTTTACCAATAGCCATTACTACTGGAGTAGCCATATGTTTGAGTTCAAAACTATGGTACATTGATAACCATCTCGATTTATTGGCAAACCAAAGAACCATATAAACGGATTTGGCTTGTCTTTACCGTAGCCGCTTGCTCGTGACTAGTCAATTTTAGAATTGGTGAATTGAGCACCAAATATGGATTCAGCTTGCCTTTACCACATGCCATATTCATGTGGGCTAGCCAATCTTGGATTCCAAAAAGGAATAGACCATGGTGAATTGATGACCATACAACCCTCGCAGCTTAAGCATGGGTGGTGGCAGTAACCTATGATTTTGAGCAAACCATTACAACTATCAATGATTTGATGTGTCTTTACCAAAGCTGCACTTTGGACTAGCCAACTCTTTGACATACACAATATACATCGTGAGTTAAAGACCATCGAAAAGGACAACAAACAAACCCGCATAAAAGTTAGTTTTTTTTTTTTTTTTTTTTTTTTTTTGAACTAAGAAAAGGTTTATGACACGTAAAAAGCTTAAAAAGAATAAAGACCTAATTTTTATTAAATAAACGCTATCACTATTTTAAGATGATGTTTTGTGAGTTTTCTTTTATGAAAACTTTTACTTCTAAAAAATTTGATGAAACAAACAAAGAACATAAGTAATGCAAACTAAAATGATCAAAACAAGATAGTGAGAGAGTACCAAGTGTCCCGATATGGATGAGGAAGAGGCCTATTGCATTTGTTGAAGTTGAGTTTTGATCAATCCCACCAAGCTAAAGCAGAGTGCCTTCATTTCCCAATCGGATCTGGAGGAATTTCCAATTTTGGCTCAAGATCTTTCCATAAGTCTTTAGGCGAGGTACTTTCTTTCGCACAACATGCACACAGTGATTCCACCCTTAGTCTCAAGGACATGCACCCGAGGGAGAGGATAGAATCTCCGTGATATGAGCTTCCACCGATGTGAGTTTTCCCAAATGGAAGATGCTTTGTCGTTGGGAATGTGGGAGTTCAATGTAACTTGAAGATCTCTCGTAAAACATCCCGTAACCTTGAGGTTCTTTGTTGCAATAATGGTGGAAACTTGAGTGAACAGAGAGATTAAGTCTCGCCTGCCGATCAAGTGTAGAATTTCCTTTAGAAAGGTGAATTCCATTGAAGTGGAGTTCTTCAAGAAGAACATTCATCTCATCATCCTTTAATTTCCACTCTATCACCCCATCCGAGTTTCCATCAGAAAATCAGCAGCAACTTCTTCTACAATAAAAGTAGAGTCATCGCTTCAAGATCCAAAGGAGATATTTTAGCCATTCTCTTCGCCTTCTCCTGTGCTGATAGATATCCCTGTAGGAGCATTTTCATCTTCTCGCATTGGTAGTAGGACTTGTATCGCAGATGGAGACTGGTTGAAGTGAAGTGCTTTCATCCGTGGAATATCTTTATCGCCTCTGCTTTAGTTTCTTTGAGATCGCCTTCCTTTACTTGAATCTTCCAAAGTGACTACGGTGCACCGAGGAGAGGAGTCGATGCTTGTGTGCTTCAGAGGAATGGAAGATGGTTCAACAGATTGACCTTCAAGAGAGAGAGGCAACTTTAAGTTGCTTCAGCAGAATGACCTGAGAGGATTCCTTGGTTGGAGCATCATCGACCTTGAGTCTTTTGGTTTCGGAGGAGCTTCATTCTCAAATCCTCTTTAGGTTGAGATTTTGCTAAAGATAATGATCGCCTCCATAATTTGGTTATATTTATGATACAAGACATGATCGTGAAAAGCCTTGACTTGTTTCATTGTTAGGCCGAGTTGGATAATGAGTATTGGTTTTTCACCACCCTTCTCATTTCATCTTTAGTGGAGGTTTGTTTTGGCCTTCCGAGCTTGATGGCCTCTTTGTGCAATTGCTTCTTGCCTCCTTTGTCTTCCCCGAGCCATCATTCGCTCCACATAATTGTCATCGAGGAAATCTTCACCCAATATACTTTGAGCTAGAGAAGGTCTTGAAATGACTTGTCGAGGAGAATATCCCAAAGTTCAAGCAGTATCCGAACCCTCAAAGGCATCTAGTTCTTTTCTTCTCTCGTGAGTTAAAGATGAGAATTCTCTATTTCAAGTTGTTTAGCCAATGCTACACTTTCCTTTGACATCTCAAACTCGCCAATCTACTTGCTTGACCCATCTTTCCTCCTCACTCACCAAAGTTAGACCAAGCTCATCTTCGCGATGACATTTTCCCTTTATTATCGTGTCGCTAACACACTCTTCTTCGCTAGATCAACCAAAGGATTTCACCGAGTACCTAGATCAACATGTTGATGTAGATTATCAATCGGAGTGGTCAAGACAACAACATCGTGAAGATCTCTCAAGTTGAAGGGCTCGTTGGTTCTTGAACAGATGAAGATTGTCCAAGATCCGGAGATGCATCCTCCATTTGCATATCGCCAGATGCAAACTTTATCACCCCTAGGTTCCTCTCAAGCTTCGTAAGAATCCTTATGAAGATCGATCTCTTTCTTCTTGTGTATGAACATGTTTCTTCTTCTTTGATGAAGTGGCGCCATCGATGAAGGGTCATTGAGAGACACTTCGCCAACATTTCTAGAGATCCAAAGGAGGAACTTCTTGTTCTTCATCGAGGAAACCACAAGTTTCCTTTTGAAGACCCTTTTAGTTTGTGCTCTAAGACCTTAACTCGATTCGCAGCCTCTTCAATTTTACCCCAAGAGACAATTTGGTCTCTCAAGTTCCTCTTCGCATCATTAACCTCTGCAAGATATCCGTTGACAAGAGCATACATGTATGAGAGTGTAAGGAGTCTCGCCCACCAAAGCAGATTGCTCTCGTGGTAAGGGAGCCTTATTGACCTTTCGTAAGTAACCGGTCATGCTCAATGCGGAAGATCTTCATCAAGAGGATCCCTCACGTGACTTGGTGTGGGTGGTCTATTAAGATCCGACTCAACATGAGTATCAAGTGTGGGTGGAGGATCGGGACAGAGTGGGTTGACCGAGCAACATGAGTTGTTTCAACAAGAGAAGATGGGCCCTTCAATGTTAACCAATGGATTACCATCCGAGCCACAGTGAGGTAGGTGGATTAAGAGTCACATTCTCTCATCGCCAGCCTCATTACCTTGAGGCAACATGGTCGCTAGCAAGGATGATGTTCCCTTGAAAGTGGGTTCTCATTGTTGCAAACAATTTAGCGATCAAAGAACCTATAGGATAAAAAGCTTGAGCTTGGGTAGAGGTGTCTAATATAATTTGTAAAACCTTGGGTACATTAAAATTTTCCTTTGTCTTTTGAATATTTTCAACCATGTTTTCAAAATATACTTAGAAAATTGAAAGTTACCCTCGAGAAAGACACACAATACCATATCCCACCGGGTAGAGAATCGGTCCCATCCTCCGGTCTTGTTGCTCATGCATTGAGCAAAAGTGAACCAGAACTCCATTTTGGGCGTAGTTCTTCTTTAGCCACATATCTCGTCTTGTTCCTCGATACCCAATAGCCCTAAGTCCATTCAAAGACATCTTCCCGATTAGAGTAAATACTCCATCAAGATCTTCCAGTGAAGCTTCCTCCTAATCGTGTCCTCTGTAACATTGTACTCTTTTCATCAATCACGCCCCACTTCTGTCCTCGCTCCTCTTCTCAAAGCTGCCCAAAATTGAGTAATCATGATTCATATATCTCATTTGGAGAATGAGTTGAGCATAACTAATTTTGGATCTTTTCGTAAATTCCACCATTGGTTCTGCATAGCTCATAACCTTTGCCATTACTCAAGAATGCAACTTTGTTGTGATCATATTTAAATTCAAGAGCCATGAGGAATATGATTGTTTAGGATTATGATATTGAAATGGTGAGAGTTTGTGAAAGTGGAATGAGAGGGAATTTGTTTGTTCAAGGCGAGTGATGTTGGGTGGAGTGTTTTTGCCCAAATTATAGTCAAAGAAAAATGGACCGCTTGGTTGACTTTTTGTCGACGGTATTGCATCTTTGACCCAACTCAAAATTACACTTCAGTAAACATGATCAATCACCGGGTTATAGTTTCATTAGAATGCATCAAAGATAAGAATATCTTTGTAAGTTTCTAGAATTACCGTACACCCACTTGCATTAAACTCATCAATCTCGAATCCGCTCATAAATGATCCCAATGTAACTCATCTTTCACCAAGATCCCCAAATATTTACCACAAACCCTAGAAGCCAAATAAACCCAATTAACCCAATTGCACTATGATTTCAAACCGAGATCATAGATCTCACTTCCTCATCTTCCTCATCCTCTTCATCATCATCGTTGGGAATCAAACCCATGGTTTCATTACTTTCTCAACCCTATCCAAGACCAAATAAATCGCCTTTCTTCCTTCTTCGTAAGATGACAAGTAGAATCCAAGTGAATCACCGATGATTCTGATGACTCCTATAAGGAGGGAACTTCATCTCTAACCTCCAAAGACTCGGTCTCAACAAAGACCTCGTGCTGTGAATCCGCCACTTCCCAAAGATAGAGAGGTGGTTCTTGGTCTCATCAGGCCATCTTTTGCATGAACACACATCGATAGTAGTAGGGCTTAAGGAGGGTGGATCGATTGCATTTTGGTTGAAATGAATAGATGAAGCACAAAGGACACGATAGTTCTCTTCGTCATCCTGCGTGGTCATCGCCATCATCAATCGCTTGCATCAATCCATCCTTCCATTTTGGTCCTTAGCATCTTCGCGGTCGGTCATGCATATCCAACCACCAGCTAGATCGAATGGGTGGTTACGCGAAGACCTACAAAAGCAAAGCAAGATTTAACGATATCCAAGATTCCATTAGATTTCGAATGAAAGATATACATTAGATTAGGCTTAGCTTAATGCACACTCAGTGATCTTGAGGATGCAAATAGAAGGTTGACTTTATGTAGGTCAGAAGTCAGTAAACTGCTTTGAATGAATGAATGAACAATTTGACTTCAATTTCTTTTCTTCAAGATTATCTTCAAGAGAATCAAATTGTATGCTTCAAGATTTGTTATCGTAAGAAACAAGCAACACTCTTTCAAATTATCCGACCATGTACTAATGAGCCACTCTTGATGAATTTGATCTTGATCATGGGATGTATATACCGCAATCCGATAATGAATGACAAAATGCGTGACAGATAACCGCAAAATGTACACTAAAACATACACAACAACAAAAACAAACTAGAGATATTATTAGTTAGTGTTAGAAACAAACTAATATACAAAACAACCAAAATCTGCAGAGTGCACAAAGACAAACAAAAATCAGCAGAGTTTGCACAAATCTCCCCGAGGCATATGCTCCCGAGGCCTATGCCTCCTTAAACTATGTAACAAGGGTTTAGCATTCCAATATTGACCACGAGGTGTTGAAACCTTGGTCCATCAAACGCCTTTTGTTAATAAGTCTCACATTATCATCAAGATGGATTTTAGCCACTTTTATCAAATGTTTTCATAAGCATCTCTTATAAAGTGGTGCCCGATTTCAATGTGTTTCGCTCGACCGAAAAACCGGATTTTGACTATGCAGATGGTACTTTGATTATCTATATGAATTGTAGTGTTCATAAAGTTGTACCCATAGTCCAAAGAATTGGTTCTCAATCCAAAGGACTTGTCCACAAGAATTTGCAATAGCAACGCATCGCTTCAAGAGTTGAGGCGGCCACAATGGTTTGTTCTTGCATTGCCAAGAAATCAACCTTTGCCTAGAAATTAGCAACCGCCAGCCAGGATCTTCTATCCAGATTGCACCAAGATAATCATTGTCACTATACGCCCAGCCTTGAAAGGAGATTCTTGGGTACCAAAGGCCTAAAAGAGGTTGGCCTTTGAGGTACTTAAAGATCTTCTTGACAAAGATTGAGATGGGAAGCAAGTGGAGTGACTTGATGTCGAGAACAAACACTCACAAAGAATGTAATATCGTGTCTTGAAGTCAAATACATCAATGAACCAATCATGGACCAGCATGTATGAACATTCATGTAGATCTCGTTCATTATTTGCTTTAGCATTTGAGCTTCATAAGGTGTTGTGGGGCCCTAACACCTTCCATACCAAACTTCTTCAAAATGTCCTCACATATTTATCTTGACCGATAAAGATGCCATCTTGTTTCACGAACCTCGGAGACCCAAGAAGAAAGTAAGCTCGCCCATAGCACTCATTTGAAATTCACCTTCATAAGTTCCTCGACCCTCGCACCAAGCTTCATTTGTGGAACCAAATATAATGTCGCCCACATACACTTGTACCGTAATGATGTCGGAGTAATTCTTCTCGAGGAACGAGTTTTGTTAATAGCCCTCGCCATAGCCATGCTTCAAAGCAGAATGATGAAAGCCGAGCATACCAAGCCCTTGGTGCCCGATGTAGACCATAAAGAGCTTTAACAACCTTGTAAACATGATTTGGGTGATCGTGGTCTTCAAACTCCTGGGTTGAGTGACATAGACCTCTTCTTCAATCTCACCATACGTAAAAGCACCTTTGACATCCATTTGATACGCCATGAAGCCCATATAAGAAGCATAAGCCAAAAATGCGAATTGCTTCAACTCGCAACAGTGCAAACACTTCATCATAATCAATCCTTCCTCTTGTCTCAAACCTCGAGCTACCAATCTTTCTTTGTTTTTATCACAACGCCCGAGCATCTCTTATTCTTCAAACCCATTTTGTCCCAATGGCATATTTGCCATCGTGTAGTGGTACCAAAATCCAAACTCGTTGGTTGTGAAATTGTTGCATCTCTTCTTGCATTGCTTCTAGCCAACTTGAATCATTAAGAGCTCGAGATACACCGTTGGTTCCACTGAGAGAAAACAAGCAAATGTACAATGTTTGAGGTCCGTGTGATTGTCTCTTTGTTGGTTGGAGACATAAGAGAAAAGCAATCATCCAAATTGAGGACTTGTGATAGCCCTTCGAGTTCTAACAGCCGTAAGATCACCTATGATGTTGGATCGAGGATGAGCTATGTTGATCCTTCGAGTAGCAGCTGGGGTTGACTTCAATGGATGAATCAAGATTAGTGATGGTTGGTTCAAATTCAAAGATCATAAGAGGGTGAGGTGAAGATGCTTTGGGTTGATGATTTCCAAGATCCGGGTTTTGGAAAGCGTGTATAGGGTTCACCAAAGTCCAAGATACTGAGAAGGAACAAGATAGCCTTCAGCAGATTTGGGGATGGAAGGACAGAGTCAACTTCAGCAGACACGCTGTTTCACGACCTTCATTAGCTACCCTTCTTTCGCTTTTTCTCGCTAAGCTTACGGCAAATTCTTGAGTCCAAGCCCAGCGAGGTCCTCAAAGATAATGAGAGTCATCTTCATCACCGAATCAGCAGATCCTCGAGAGGTACCGTAATATTGTTGGGAGAAGGAAGGCACAAGTATGGGTTGCTCATCATCTTCAAACTCATTTTCGTAGTCATCATCAAAGGACCCGCATGGTTAGTTGGAGATTTGAGAACCTCGTGATTTTGATTAGCCAAGTGTCTAGTGTAACCCAAGGAATCGCTATAGTCAAGGTCAAAAGACCAAGTATGACCTCGCCCTTGAACATTATGCTTATCTTCCAAAATCTCGTGTTCAATGTCTCCATCTTCTTGGCTTGCAAATTGTACACCTCAGAGGCCTTACTATGAGTCAATAACCCACAATATAACCATCATCACCTTCTCATCAAACTTCCCCAACGGATCACCGGTGTTCGAATGGTCACTTGACAACCAAAAGGTTTAGGTAGTGAATGACAGAACCTTCCAAAGAGAAGTTCATATGGGTTTTAAGTTGTGGTCCGTAATGGACACCCCTGCTTAGCACATAGCGTGCAAGCTACAACAATTTCCATCTGTAACATAGTTGGCGCTTTAGAGTCCTGCAGCATGGATCTAGCAGCTCTATTAAGGTCCTATTTTTCTTCACCACCCCATTTTGTTGTGGGGTTCTTGATTACTATAGTCCCTTTATGCCTTTTGACCCACGTAGTTCTATAAGAACAAAGATTTTTAAACTCATCCCATTATCACACCTAATTCCCTTAACCTTTTGTTCAACTGATTTTCAAAGAAGAGTGATGAACTCACCAAGACTTGAGAGGTTTCATCTTGGTTCCGAGAAAGAAAACCCAACAAAATCGCTATAGCCATCATGATCACCAAATGTATACTTATGATCAATGCTTCGACTTGAGTTGGACCAAACAGATCCATGTGAAGCAAACCAAGAGGTTCAAGAATGATGCTCATAGCATTGATAGCTTTGTAAGAAGCTCGTGTGTTTTCCTGTTGCGTTTACACAATTATGATCATTTGTGAATACTTTGATGGAAGTCCTTCAACAAGACCCATTTTAGAGAGTTTGTTAATGGTTTTGAAATTCACATGCGCCATTCTTCTATGCCATTTTGTGGACTCATCTAGAGATGCTTTAGCCACCAAACAAGTGAGGTCACCACCGTTGAACTTCATTAAGGTTGAATGTGTATAAGTTGGGGTTCGAGGAACCTTCAGCAGAATTGAAGTTTCTTCGGGAGTTTGAAGTCTTTAGACAAGACAAGACATTCATTCTCAATGAAGAGAACTTTATTCTTAGTGTCACAGACGTAGAAACAGAGAAATGTTGAAATGTCAAGTTCCTTAACATAGTACACATTTTCAAAATCTAGATGAGGTGTCTTTATGGTGCCTTTCCTCGTGATACTACCATCACTTCCTCCAAAAGTCACATTCCTCCTCCTTATAGGGACAAAATTGTGCATCATATCCTCTGTTTTATATGCTCGAACAACCACTATCAACAATACCAATATTCTTATGCTTATGGGATGATCCTACAAACAACAAAAATATATACAGCATAGCTAGATTCAGGAGGTTCAAGTCATCGACTTGAACCTCGCCATGGATCATGTGTTTAGGGCATGAAGTTTTAGAGGATCCACCATTGCTCTTGGTCCTCCATTGATAATTTGGTCCCTTGTTAGTCCAAGAACAACTCATTGAGGGCTTCACAAGAAGGTTCTATATCCCATCCCAAAGATACATAGAGTCAACATATGTAGGCCAATAACCATGTTTAAAGTATGAGCTAGTGGTTGAACATATGGTTCTGTTAACCAACTCTCCAACGAGAGTCGCTCTTTTGCCATTGAGGACATAAGGTGGAATATTAGCAACATTGGTCCAGCTTAGGTTTGTGTTTTCGAGAGTAGCACATGCACCCAATCTTTGTTCATAAAAATCACAATCCTTAATCAAATGAAATTTATCGCCACATACAAAACATGTCTTCTTCTTAGAAGTTTTATTCAAAAAGGAGATGTTGGATTACATGCAAGTACTTAAATGAGACATATTCAAGGAATTGATTTTAACAGATCGATTATTCAAACATTTAAAAGATAAGTCTTCGTGAGAAACTGTCTTGAAGTTGATTCCTCAAGAGCCTTCCTAGAGGGCTCACAAGTAGATTGGGGTGCGTGTCGGTGTTGGTTCAAAGCTTGGAAGGCTCTACTTTCATTTGAATCACAGCCATAGGAAGTAGACCCTTGATCCGATGAATTGTCACCGCTGAGCAAGAGACAAAATCATTAGATGAGGTATCGTGGTCTGCAAGTCTTTTGACTTTTGCCATATAGGTGATGTGATCCATCAAAGTCAACAGTGATGGATAGGTCTCATGCAGCATAAATTCACCTCTAATAGGTCCAGACAGCATGTAAATCACCTTCTTTAAAAATTAGCTAGCCCACTGATGTAGGTTTACGCCCATCATACTTAGCTTCGACCTACATATTTTGAAAACCTAAACCCATCGGGCATGTCCGAGATTGACTAGTATAGATGATTCTATTTAAGCTTTTACCAGATATTTGCCATTCATTATTCCTAGCAATTTCCTCACTAGTTTTTCTTTAAGCTCTAGGTTCTCGTACATACTTCATCCTTTGCTTTCTCGCATGTTTTAAGTAATTATTTGCAACTTCTAGATCAAACTCAGAACACTTTATTTTTTCTTCATAAGCTATTTGATTCTTTTGAAACCACACTTTTGTCTTTCTACGCTTTTAATGCAAGTTTATGAGCTTCATTATCAATATAGCATGCATCAAACTTAGGTTTCATAGCATCAAATTCTTCTTTAAGTTCATTGTATCTAAGACTACATCCAAATATACAATTGTACCGAGATAGTCCCATCAAGGCAAACCGATCATGCCTTTCATCCAAGTGCACCTGCAAGGGCCCAAGCTTGTCAAGATCATGAGCTTCCTCATTAATGTGTTCATGTAGTCCAATGACTGTTCATCCATGGCAGGAGAGTCAAGCTCCGCCTTCATTGTTTCACGATAGAAAGATATTTGGCTCCATCTCCATCCTTTCTCGTCTCTGCATTCTCTTGAGAAATGCCCCATCCGATGACAAGTGTAGCACTTGACTTTCCTCCTATCAAAGCGAATGGTTCCTTTCCTCGAAAACAAACTTCCTTCCAAATTCTCTTCAAACCTTTGATGTCCATCGACAAAGAATGCTACCTGATTTTCAATTTTCATTTCTCCATTTCAAGAGGGTCCACCGATCAAAGTCTTCTATATGCAAGATATCGCCGAGTATCATAGTCGAACAAACGAATGAAGAACATCCTCCATCACACCGCTAGTCTTAGGTTGTGAAGATTGTGGAGCCGACGAGTGTTATGTGGTGGAGTGGGAGAGCAGGATGTCGGAAAGTAGTTGGAACTAGTAGATGATGGAAAATAGTTGGAACTAGGAGCTTGTACCATCATGTTGGAGTGAGAAGTCCCAACAAAGCCCAAGATGGTTAAGAAGATGTACGATAGGGAGTCCCGACATCCGTTCAAGAGTTCAGAGTCTGTTGTATAGCTCATCAAAAGTGAGCATGTCCATTCCTCCTTAGCCTTGAGTGCAATACTAACATGCAACCATGATGGCAAGGACCGCAAGAACTTTGAGTTGCAATCTTCATTATCCGGTTTAGCATTCACCGATTCAATGATCAAGATTCTATGGAACCCGTCAGTATCCTCATGGATACTTCTTCTTCCGATATGTTGAAGTCCTCAAACGTTGTCTTAGCATGGACTTCCTCATTCTCTTTGATTCTTCATTTCCACCGAACCTTGCTTTGAGAGCCATCCATATGTCTTTAGCATCATCCATATGGTGAAAATCACATAGATGATCTTCGTGTATGGCTTGAAGCGTAATTGTCTTCACTTTATGCTCTCTCTCGCATGGCCAAGACTTCTTTCGCAGCCTTTGGTGGAGCCATGATAAACTTCCCATCCTGTCAGAATCATTTTCTTTAGATGCTTCCTTTCTTTACTACCTCCCCATGATTCCAATCAATATTGAAATCCAGCTTTTCCATCTTCATAGTCCAAAGTTCATACTCTTCCTCTTTAAATAAGTGGAATTTACCATTGTCGTTTGTGAGACCGAGCTGTTGTATGGAAGTGGTGTTGGTGTTGTTTGTGTTGGTGACTTCATTTTCATTATCGATCCGTGCATGGTGAATGATGCGAATCTGGGTTCGACTATTTGACCGCCCTCTGACGTCTTCTAAATTTCCGTTAGATCACGAGGACTGATCTCTAGAAGGCAGTGCGCATGCTAGGTTAACTCTGGGACTCTCGAGTTAAGGAAATGGAATTATGAAAATCACCCCAAGGCGAGAATGGGAATTAGAAGGCGTTTTATAAAAGCTGGGTGAGAAAAGAATCTTTATGGGTTTACGGTTACGAAGCACGTCGATATCACAACAAAATCAATTAACACAAAATCGAGGCAAAACAACGATGAACTTAATAATCCAGATGAATAAACTGCTTTGAAAAAGGTACACCAATCCACAAGGACACAAAGGCAAGTTTATATCTTTGGTTGGGAACTTATTATAGTGCTTTTGTTAGGTAGTGCCTTGCCTTGGTTTAATGGTAATCTTTAAGTTGTTAATTATTAGAAAGCAGCGATTCTTTTGTATTTTTTGATACATATATAGAAACAAAAGAAAATATTTTGTGTTTTATCGTTTTGGTTGTTTTTGGGTTTTTGGATTTTTAGAAGAAAATATGGATATATATATATATAAAGAAATGGATGAAATATAAAGCAGGTGAGATTCAAACAACTAATACTAAAAGCGGGAGATAAATCGGCCTGACTCCGTGGTAAAAGGGATTTTTTGTCGCATGGCAGTCAAGTTCTCTCCATGGCGTAAGAAAACTTAAAAGCAACCTGACCCGAAATCAATGAAGATCACGGGGAGTACAATGTTTCCCAGGTTCGTTATGTCCGGTGAGCTATCAATGGATCAATCAGCGTCGATGATCGGTTTGAGCAGGAAAGGATTTGGATAAGATATTATAACTACGAGAAAAGCCGACAAATGAAAAGCGGCTTAAATGCAAATTAAAGGAAATTAAAAGATAAAACCTATTAAATAAGCGCTATCACTATATTTAAAGTGATGAGCGTTTAAAACCTAAAAGCGTGCGTTTAATTTAAAAACTACGTAAGCGTACAAAATAAAGCGTGAAATCTCGAGAAATAAAGTTACAAAATAATAAAAATACATTTACAATCAATGATAAAAGAAAATTTTTAGAAAAAGAAAATGATTTTTATAACTATTTATTAATTATTATAAATTAAAACTAATTTTAACTATTTAATAATTACCTAAAATACAAGAAATTGTGAAATTAAGCTGAAAAATAAGATTAAGACTTGGAAAAGTCTAAAACATCAAAATAGACTTTTCAAAACTATTTTTGTATTTTGTGATTATTTTTCTATTTTCTAGGAATTTTAAACTATTAAAACTAATTAAATTATTTAAAATACAAAATTTAACTAAGAAAATCTGAAAAATACTTTTCTCTTTTATATTTATCTTAACTTAAAATGAAAAATTATTTTTGAAGCTTTTCTTAATTTTGTATTAAATCCTATTTAAAATGATTAAAAACTAATTTAAATTGAGAAAAATAGCAAAACTACTTAGAAAATCTGAAATTTTCAGGAAAAGTCTAAAATTATACTAGGAATATAAGAAAAATGGAAAAAGCAGGCCTTGTTTGGAGAATGAAGCGCTAAATCAAGTGCTTCGATAAATTGAAATAAGCTAACGGTGACCTAAAGCACCAAATGATTCACAGGGAGCTAAATTATGCACAATAATCCCAATGCAACTTATCTCAACTATCCTAACCTCTAAATTGCAACTGCTTATGATTGAAGGTTTGAGCTTAAAAGTTGAAAACGGTTTCAACCACCCTTTTGCGACAAGCCTGAGCCACAAAATAAAACGAAACTATAAAACAAAGTGTGAATCTCAACTGGACCTGGTCAAGAGGTAGTAAAGCAAAAACCGGACTATATAAGCTAAATTGAGCTTGTGACAAGCTATGGAAAAAGCACATGCACCATACTACTACTTGGGACAACTCAGGCGAGACCAAGTTCACAAGTATAGAGCTTATAGAAAATTTCTAAAAATGAGTAAAATCATGACAAGTAACCGGCCAGTTTAGTTTAAAAACAAGTATCACCAGATTGACAATATTGAACCAATTCACCGATGAAGCAAGTCACAGATTTTCAACATTTGACTTGACACGAGAAATGGAAATGTTGACTTTTATAAATCTTTACAAGTGGTTTAAGGGCTAAAATTGATGTTTCATGTTAAACCAAGACTAATACAACCTAAGTTCATGAAATCTAAACACAAAATAAGCCTTTGGTTTCCAAAAATCTCAACAGATATGACATTAAAATTTGAATCATGGTGATTTTGACTTTTAATACTAGCGAGACCAAATATCTTGGCCAAAATGAGTTCCAATAAGCAGTAAACATAGACTAACAAGAATCATCCATGCATAAGTCTACTGAGAGACTGCTTATTAGTGAGACAAACACCCACTTTTATTATTTGATATATAATTAAATGAATAAACAACTGCAATCTTGAATTGATCAACCTACACTAATGTAACCGTAGACCTATTTGAGCGATTTTAACTAGCTTTAACAATGAAAGCAGTTATGCTTAAGAACTTGGAATTAACTTACAAGTGATCCATTAGCTTACTATGGCACAGCTGTGAACCAAGTACCATTCTTCAACACGCCTTATCCACAACTTAATATCAACCCAACTCCATCTGAATCAACCATCCACACATTTCCATAGCCATTTGCTCACCGGTGGACTTTTGTTGACCAAATGTCAAAAGTGAATGGGCGGGGTTTAAGCTTGTCAAAGATTTAATAAGCTTCCAAGCGATTTATCTTTGTAACTAAGCTATTGAAAGTTTAAACACAAGATTTTGAAAATCAAAATCTCAACGATGGTTATAAAGTGAGCGCAGTCATTATTAGAATTCACCTTGAAATGACTTAAACACTTAAAAACTAATGTTTGATACAAAACAAGCTTAGAAATACGAGATAAAATTTATTTAAGACAATTTGAACTACAATTAGACATACATAATAAAAAAAGTAAAAGCTAACTTCTTTCTTCTTGCTTTTCTTTGCCTTTTATACACCAGTCTCTCTCTCACCGTCCATCGAATAATTCCACCAATAAAAATGACCTAGGATCATCGAGTTAATCTAGCCCGTTTAAAAGATTTGGCGCCAAATTCCTTTTTATCCAATTGGGTTGAGTGAGGAATGTGCATTAATGCTCTTGGAGAGTAGTTGTGGAGTGGGAACGGTTTGAGTGAAAATGGAGGAGGGGATGGGAGGTTACGAGTTGCGAGAGGACATGTGGAAGGGTGAGACTTTTGTGGGTGTTGATATTGACCAAGATTTGACAACGGTGGTTATTAATAGATGGGGTTCATAATTCAAAGTGAGGGGTCCAAAGTGTCAGGGTCCAAAATTGGTTAAAGGTTTAAAACTTGAGGACTAAAGGTGTAAATCCACAAAATGTAGGGACCTAAGCTTGCCAACATCTCAAAGTTGATCAAGGGCTGAATTTGACAAGTATCAATAGTCTGAGGACCAATGTTGCCATTTGCAATTTCGAGGGACCAATTACGCAATTTTAAACTTGAGGGACCATTTTTGCAATTTTCTCAAACTTTTAATATTTTTCACCAAAGGACTAAATTGACAACTTTTGATTTTAAAAGGACCTTTGGTGACTTTACTTTTGAAATTATGTGCTCGGGGAATTTTTTGACAACTTTGAAACTTGGGGATTGAAGCGCAATTTTACAAATTTGATATGTTTTCATCGATTTTGATATTTTGCTTTTAAAACACATAAAACGATTTTGTGATATTTTGATCATTTTGATGTGTTTACGAGTGTTTTCGGATGATTTGCGGTTATTTTATGCAAAATGATGAGTATTCTGAGACTCATCAGTGACACCTCACTCATGAGCTTATCTCTCCTTGTGGTTCCCACGCACTGCTGACAACCTGCATACACTTTTATCACTTCTTGAAGTATAGCAATGATCCTTTCTCCTTGGCGAATCTCTTTGTGAAGCTTGAGCGAGAATCGGTGGGTGTCTTGAGAATGATTTCATAATTCCAAACAATCCTCCCTAAGCCCAGAATTTGGTAGGTTAAGTTCCGGTTTCCTTGAATCGTCGATAATATTGTTGAGGATTGTACGGTTGACGTGAAAAACTTTCGGGCAAGATCCTTCGTATCTTAAACACTTGAGCTGCTGATGGCGGAATCTTGAGGATCGGCAAAGATTTAGATGAAGAACACCTCTATGATGACTAAGCTGTGAAACACCGGATCTTTACGACATAGGACATCTTGTACATCAAACATATAAGTTCAATACTATTCTCATCCTTTCGGGTGTGTTAACTCTGTGAGGTGAATCATTAGAAATTAATGGATTTGATGTCTCTTCTAATAGCCATTACTACTGGAGTAGCCATATGTTTGAGTTCGAAAACTATGGTACATTGATAACATCCCGATTTATTGGCAAACCGACAACCATATAACGGTTTGGCTTGTCTTTACACAGCAACAGGGACTGGTCAATTCTTAAATTGGTGAATTGAGCACCAAATATGGATTGATTGCCTTTACCATGCACCATATTCATGTGGGCTAGCCAATTCTTGGATTCCAAGGAATAGACCATGGTGAATTGATGACCACAACCCTGTTGATTAAGCATGGTGGTGGCGGAACTATGATTTTGAGCAAACCATTTATCAGCAGTTTGATGTGTCTTTACCAGCTGTGCCGGACTGTAACTCTTTGACATACACAATATACATCGGTGATTAAAGACCATGAGAAAGGACAACAAACAAACACACATAAAGTTAGTTTTTTTTTTTTTTTTTTTTGAACTAAGAAAGGTTTGTGACACTGAAAAAGCTTAAAAGAATAAAGACCTAATTTTTATTAAATAACGTATCACTATTTTTAAGATGATGTTTTGTGAGTTTTCTTTTGTAAACTTTTACTTCTAAAAATTTGTGAGAAACAAACAAAGAACATAAGTAATGCAAACTAAAATGATCAAAAACAAGATAGTCAGAGAGACCAAGTGTCACGATATGGATGAGGAAGAATATTGCATTTGTTGAAGTTGAGTTTTGATCAATCCCAGATGCTAAAGCGAGTGCCTTTCATTCCCTTTGGATCGGAGAATTTCAATTTTGGCTCGACATCTTTCCATAAGTCTTTTGGGAGAGGTACTTTCTTCGGTGCATTTGCAGTGATTCCACCCTAGTCTCAAGGACATGCACCGAGGGAGGATAGAATCTCCAGGATATGAGCTTCCACGATGTGAGTTTTCCCAAATGGAAGATGCTTTCTTTGTTGGGAATGTGAGTTCAACGAACTTGAAGATCTCTCTGGTAAAAACATCCCGGAACCTTGGGTTCTTTGTTGCAATAATGGTGGAAACTTGAGTGAGCAGAGATTAAGTCGCCACTGTCGATCAAGTGTAGAATTTCCTTTAGAAAGGTGAATTCCATTGGTGGAGTTCCTTGAAGAAGAAGAACATTCATCTCATCATCCTTTAATTTCCACTCTATCCCTGCGGTTTCCATCATTCAATGATTCTCTGATAAAAGTAGAGTCATCGGCTTCAAGATCAAAGGAGATATTTTAGCCATTCTCTTACGCTTCTCGGTGATAGATATCCTAGAGAACATTTTCATCTTACGCATTGGTAGTAGGACTTGTATCCGGATGGGCGGGTTGAAGTCGAGGTGCTTTCATCATGGAATATCTTTATCGCCTCTGTTTTAGTTTCTTTGAGATCGGCTTCCTTTACTTGAATCTTCGGTGTGACTCACAGGTGCCCGAGGAGAGGGCGTGTCTTGAGTGCCGGGAGGAATGGAAGATGGTTCCAGATTGACCCTTAGCGATTAGAGGCAGCAGAGTTGGACGAGATGTTGGAGAGATTCCTTGGTTGGAGCATCATCGACCTTGAGTCTTTTGGTTTCTGGAGGAGCTTCATTCTGAAATCCTCTTTAGGTTGAGAGATTTTGCTAAAGATAATGATCGTTCCTCCATAATTTGGTTATATTTGCGATACAAAACATGATCGGGAAAAGCCTTGACTTGTTTCATTGTTGGGAGTTGAATGATGAGTATTGGTTTTCACCACCTTCTCATTTCATCTTTAGTGGAGGTTTGTTTTGGCCTGAGCGTTGGCCTCTTTTGTGCAATTGTACTTATCTTCCAGGCGTCATTGCTCTAATTGTATTGTGATCTTCACCAATATACTTTGAGCTAGAAGGTCTTGAAATGACTTGCGGTGAGAATATCCGGTGTTGTTAGTGAGCATCTGAACCTCGGTGCATCTAGTTCTTTTCTTCTCTCGGGAGTTAAAGATGAGAATTCCTCTATTTCAAGTTGTTTAGCCAATGCTACACTTTCCTTTGACATCTCAAACTACGCCAATCTACTTGCTTGACCAGGTCTTTCCTCCTCACTCACCGGGTTAGGACCAAGCTCATCTTGATGATGACATTTTTCCACTTTATATAATTTCCTTAACACACTCTTCTTGATTAGATCAACCAAAGGTTTCTCTTGGTACCTAGATCAACATGTTGATGTAGATTATCAAGCTGGAGTGGTCAAACACAACATCGGGATCTGCTGGGGTTGAAGGGCTGTTGGTTCTTGAGCGGATGAAGATTGTCCAAGATGCGGAGATGCATCCTCCATTTGCATATCGTGATCTGACCTTATCACCGGTTCCTCTGAAGCTTCGGAAGAATCCTTATGAAGATCGGATCTCTTTCTTCTTGTGTCTTGAACATGTTTCTTCTTCTTTGATGAAGCGACTCTTGATGAAGGGTCATTGAGAGACACTTGGCCAACATTTCTAGAGATCAAAGGAGGAACTTCTTGTTCTTCATCGAGGAGGAAACCACAAGTTTCCTTTTGGAAGACCCTTTTAGTTTGTGCTCTAAGACCTTAACTTTGATTATGACTCTTCAATTTACCCCAAAGAGACAATTTGGTCTCTTAAGTTCCTCTTCGGATCATTAACCTCTGACATGTCTGACGACAAAAGCATACGAGATGAGAGTGTAAAAGGTCCTCGGCTCCACCAGTTACTACGTGGTAGGGGGCCTTATTGGACCTTTCGAGTAACTGGTCATGCTCAATGTGGGAAGATCTTCATCAGAGGATCCCTCCACGGGGACTTGGTGTGGGTGGTCTAAGATCCGACTCAACATGAGTATCAAGTGTGGGTGGAGGGCCGGGACGAGTGGTTGGGCAAGAGCAACATGAGTTGTTTCAACGAGTGAAGATGGGCCCTCTTCAATGTTAACCAATGGATTACCATCGGTAGCCACGGTGAGGTGGGTGGATTAAGAGTCACATTCTCCTCATCGATGACCTCATTACGACAACATGAGGTACACTAACAAGGGATGATGTTCCCCGAAAGTGGGTTCTCATTGTTGCAAACAATTTAGCGATCAAAGAACCTTATAGGATAAAAAGCTTGAGCTTGGTAGAGGTGTCTAATATAATTTGTAAAACCTTGGTACATTAAAATTTTCCTTTGTCTTTTGAATATTTTCAACCATGTTTTCGAAATATACTTAGAAAATTGAAAGTTACCCTTGAGAAAAGACACCTGATACCATATCCCGGTCGGTAGAAATGGTCCCATCCTCCGGTCTTGTTGCTCATGCATTGGGCGGTGTGAACCGGGAACCTCCATTTTAGGCGAGAGTTCTTTCTTTAGCCACATCTCTGTTTCTTGTTCCTCGATACCCAGTAGCCCTAAGTCCATTGACATCTTCTGGATTAGAGTAAAATACTCCATCGGCATCTTCCAGTAAACTTCCTCTAATCGAGTCCTCTGTAACATTGTACTCTTTTCATCAATCACGGCTAATTTCTGTCTCGTTCCTCTTCGTGATTGCCCAAAATTGAGTGTCATGATTCATATATCTCATTTGGAGAATGAGTTAGGCATAACAATTTTGGATCTTGAGAAATTCACCATTGGTTCATCGAGTTCATAACCTTTGCCATTACCGATAATGCAACTTTGTTGTGATCATATTTAAATTCAAGAGCCATGAGGAATATGATTGTTTAGGATTATGATATTGAAATGGTGAGTTTGTGAAAGTGGAATGAGAGAAATTTGTTTGTTAAAGTGAGTGATGTTGGGTGGAGTGTTTTTGGTTATAGTCGAAGAAAAAATGGACCGTTTTGGTTGACTGGCGTGTATTGCATCTTTTGACGACTCAAAATTACACTGGTGAAACACATGATCAATCTGCTTTGAGTTATAGTTTGATGCATCAAAGATAAGAATATCTTTGGTAAGTTTCTAGAATTCTTGTGCCACCCACTTGCATTAAACTCATTGAATCTCGAATCCGTCTATAAAATGATCCCAATGTAACTCATCTTTTCACAAAGATCCCAAATATTTACCACAAACCTAGAAGCGAAATAAACCAATTAACCCAATTGCTATGACTTTAGAACAGAGATCATAGATCTCAGCTTCCTCATCTTCCTCATCTCTTCATCATCATCAGTGGGGAATCAAACCCATGGTTTCATTACTTTCCTCAACCCTATCCAAGACCAAATAAATCGCCCTTTCTTCCTTGAGGAAGATGACGGTGTAGTGAATCCAGTGAATCTGCGATGATTACGATGACTCTATAAGGAGGAACTTCTCCCAACCTCAAGCACCGGTCTCAACAAAGACCTCGTGCCGAGAATCCATACTTCCCAAAGAGAGAGGTGGTTCTTGGTCTCACTTCGCCATCTTTTGGTGCATGAACACATGTCGTATAGTAGAAGGGCTTAAGGAGGGTGGATCGATTGCATTTGGTTGAAATGAATAGATGAACACAAAGGACACGATAGTTCTCTTACGTCATCTGCGTGGTCGCCGTGCATCATCAATCGTTTGCATCAATCCATCCTTCCATTTTGGTCCTTAGCATCTTCGTCGTCTTTGGTCATGCATATCCAGCCAGTTTAAATGGGTGGTTACTGAACCTACAAAAGCAAGCCGGCATTTCGCATATCCACATTCCATTAGATTTGAATGAAAGATATACATTAGATTAGGCTTAGCTTAAGTATGCTATATCTTGAGGATGCAAAATAGAAGGTTGACTTTGAAATTGTAAAAGTCATAAAGCATTTCTTGAATGAATGAATGAACAATTTGACTTCAATTTCTTTTCTTTCGGTATTATCTTGATAGAATCAAATTGTATGCTGATGTTGTTATCGGAAGAAACAAGCAACACTCTTGACTATCGACCGTACTAATGAGCCACTCTTGATGAATTTGATCTTGATCATGGGATGTATATCTTGCCAATCCAGGATAAGGCAGAGACAAAATCACGATCTGAGACAAGCTGCCAAGCGGACGCTAAAACATACACAACAACAAAACAAACTAGAAATATTAGAAGTTAGTGTTGAAAACAAACTAATATACAAAACAACCAAAAATGCAGAGTACAAAGACAAACAAAAACGAGTTTGCACAAATCCTCCACGAGGCATATGCCTCCCCGAGGCCTATGCCTCCCTTAAACTATCACGGTCAAGGGTTTAGCATTCAATATTGACCACGAGGTGTTGAAACCTTGGTCCATCAAACGCCTTTGTTAATAAGTACAGCACATTATCATCGGTTATGGATTTTAGCCACTTTATCAAATGTTTTCATAAGCATCTCTTATAAAGTGGTGCACGATTTCAATGTGTTTAGATTCATTGTGAAAAGCTGGATTTTGACTACGAGATGGTACTTTGATTATCTATATGAATTGTAGTGTTCATAAAGTTGTACCCATAGTCCGACAATTGGTTCACGAATCCAGGACTTGTCTGACAATTTACAATAATAGCATACTACGCTTGATGGTTGAGGTGGCCACAATGGTTTGTTTCTTGCATTGCCAAGAAATCAACCTTTGCCTAGAAATTAACCCCCGATTGTGGATCTTCTATCCAGTTGCACCGCATAATCATTGTCACTATCGCTTCCGACTTGAAAGGAGATTCTTTGGGTGCCAAGGCCTAAAGAGGTTGGCCTTTGAGACTTAAAGATCTTGCAGCAATGAGCAGTGGGTGACTTGATGTCGAGAACAAACACTCCAAATGTAATATCGGGTCTTGAGCATCAAATACATCATGAGACCAATCATGGACTGTGCGGATGAACATTCACGGATAGATCTGGTTCATTATTTGCTTTAGCATTTGAGCTTCATAAGGTGTTGTGGCGATCTAACACCTTCCATACCAAACTTCTTCAAAATGTCCCTCACATATTTATCTTGGTGATAAAGATGCCATCTTGTTTCTCTTGAACACAGAGACCCAAGAGAAAAGTAAGCTATACCTTGCACTCATTTGAAATTATTCATAAGTTCCTCAATTCCTGCACCAAGCTTCATTTGTGGAACCAAATATAATGTCGTCCACATACACTTGTGCGAGATGATGTCGGAGTAATTCTTGAGGAGGAGGTTTTATTAATAGCCCTAGCCATAGCCATGTAGGGAATGATGAAAGCCAAGCATACAAGCCCTTGGTGCTGATGTAGACCATAAAGCTTTAACAACCTTGTAAACATGATTTGGGTGATCGGGGTCTTCAAATCCCTTGGGTTGAGTGACATAGACCTCTTCAATCTCACCATCTGAGAAAAGCACCTTTGACATCCATTTGATACGCCATAAATATAAACATAAGCCAAAAAACGAATTGCTTCAACTGCGCAACAGTTGCAAACACTTCATCATAATCAATCCTTCCTCTTGTAAAACCTTGAGCTACCAATCTTTCTTTGTTTTTTATCTGGCGCCCGAGCATCTCTTATTCTTAAAACCCATTTTGTCCCGATGGCATATTTGCCATCGGTGAGTAGTACCAAAATCCAAACTCTGTTGGTTGTGAAATTGTTGCATCTCTTCTTGCATTGCTTCTAGCCAACTTGAATCATTAGAAGATTATGGTTGGTTCCACTTGAGAGAAAACAAGCAAGCAGACAATGTTTGAGTGCATGTGATTGTCTCTTTGTTGGTTGGAGACATAAGAGAAAAGCAATCTGTCAAATTGAGGACTTGTGATAGCCCTTGAGTTCTAACAGGTGCGAAGATCACCTATGATGTTGGATTGAGGATGAGCTATGTTGATCCTTTGAGTAGCGATGGGGTTGACTTGATGGATGAATCAAGATTAGTGATGGTTGGTTCAAATTCACATCATAAGAGGGTGAGGTGAAGATGCGACTTTGGGTTGATGATTTCCAAGATCCGAAGGTTTGGAAAGCGTGTATAGGGTTCACCAAAGTCGAAGATACTTGAGAAGGGCGACATAGCCTTGATTTGGGGATGGAAGGTGTGAGTCAACTTCATGGAACCGTTGTTCCTGGCGACTCCTTCATTAGCTACCCTTCTTCAGTTTTGCTTCAAGCTTGCGGCAAATTCTTGAGTCTGAAGCCTAGCGAGGTCCTCGACATAATGAGTCATCTTCGTCACTCGAGATAGTGATCCTTGGAGGTGGTACACAATATTATTAGGGGAGAAGGAAGGCACAAGTATGGGTTGCTCATCATCTTCAAACTCATTTTCGAGTCATCATCAAAGGGACCGCATGGTTGGAGATTCTTGAGAACCATTTTGATTAGCCGAGTGTCTAGTGTAACCAGGAATCGATTAAGTAGTCAAGGTCAAAAGACCAAGTATGACCACATCCTTGAACATTATGCTTATCTTCCAAAATCTCGGTTCAATGTCTCCTCTATCTTCTTGGCTTGCAAATTGTACACCACAGAGGCCTTACTATGAAATGAATAACCTACAATATAACCATCATCGATACCTCATCAAACTTCCCCAACGGATCAACTGGTGTTGAGAATGGTCGCCGACCAAAAGGTTTTAGGTAGTGAATAGCGGGAACCTTTCCAAAGAAGTTCATATGGGGTTTTAAGTTGTGAGTGCAGTAATGGACACCTGTTTACACATATGAGGCGGTGCCAGCAACGAGTCGAGAACATAGTTGGCGGTTTGAGTGCAAGCATGGATCTAGCGACCTCTATTAAGGTCTATTTTTTCTTTCAGCCACCCCATTTTGTTGTGGGGTTCTCGGATTACTATAGTCCCTTTTATGCCTTTTGACCCACGAGAGTTATAAGAACGGCATTTTAAACTCTGTCCCATTATCACACTAATTCCATAACCTTTTGTTCATGATTTTGGCCAGAGTGATGAACTCATCGACGCGAGAGGTTTCATCTTTGGTTACGAGAAAAACCCAACAAAATCGCATAGCCATGGTGATCACCAAGCGAAGTACTTATGATCAATGCTTCGACTTGAGTTGGACCAAACGGATCCATGTAAGCAGCGAAGAGGTTGATGTGATGCTCATAGCATTGATAGCTTTGTAAGAAGCTCGTGTTTTTTCTTGTTGCAAGCGACACAATTATGATCATTTGTGAATACTTTGATGGGAAGTCCTAACAAGACCCATTTAGAGAGTTTGTTAATGGTTTGAAATTCATCGCCATTCTTCTATGCCATTTGTGGACTCATCTAGAGATGCTTTAGCCACCAAACAAGTAAGGGTCACCACCGTTGAACTTCATTAAGGTTGAATGTGTATAAGTTGTGGGTTCGAGAACCTTGACAATTGAAGTTTCTTGGGAGTTTGAAGTCTTTAGGCACCTGGACATTCATTCTCGGTGAAGACTTTATTCTTAGTGTCACTGATTGTGAAGCAGAGAAACAAGTTGAAATCTTGAAGTTCCTTAACATAGTACACATTTTCAAAATCTAGATGAGGTGTCTTTATGGTGCCTTTCCTGATACTACCATCACTTCCTCCAAAAGTCACATTCCTCCTCTCGCTGTAGGACAAATGTGCATCATATCCTGTTTCGGACATGCTCGAACAACCACTATCAACAATACCAATATTCTTATGCTTGAGGATGATCCTACAAACAACAAAAATATACAGGGCAGTTAGTATTCGGTGGAGGTTCAGTCATTCTTGGCTTGAACTGCCTATGAATCACAGGTTTAGGGCATGAAGTTTTAGAGGATCCACCATTGCTCTTGGTCCTCCATTGATAATTTGGTCCCTTGTTGGTCCAAGAACAACACCTTTAGGAGGGCCGGCGGTGCTCCCATATCCCATCCAGGCATACATAGAGTCAACATATGTAGGCCAATAACCATGTTTAAAGTATGAGCTAGTGGGTTGAACATATAGTGCATTAGCGAACCTCTCCAATGATCGGTCTTTCTTGAGGGACATAAGGTGGAATATTAGCAACATTGGTCCGATTAGGTTTGTGTTACGGAGAGTAGCACACCCGATCTTTGTTCATAAAAATCACAATCCTTAATCAAATGAAATTCTTGCCACATACAAAACATGTCTTCTTGAAGTTTTATTCAAAAGGAGATGTTGGATTACATGCGAAGTACTTAAAGATACATTCAAGAATTGATTTTATAGGATTATTCAAACATTTAAAGATAAGTCTGGGAGCTGTCTTGGAAGTTGATTCTCGGCTTCCTAGAGGCTCACAAGTAGATTGGGGTGCGAGGCTTGGGTGTTGGTTCGGGCTTGGGAGGTCAGGACTTGAATCACTGACTTTCATAGGAAGTAGACCCTTGTCAGATGAATTATCCTTTGTCGAGCAAGAGACAAAATCATTAGATGAGGTATCGAGGTCAGCAAGTCTTTGACTTTTGCCATATAGGTGATGTGATCCATCAAAGTCAACAATGATGGATAGGTGCAGGCATAAATTCACCTCTAATAGGTCAGGGACAACATGTAAATCACCTTCTTTTAAAAATTAGCTAGCCCGGTGATGTAGGTTTACCCCATCATACTTAGCTACGGACCTACATATTTTTGAAAACCTAAACCTATCGGGCATGTCTGAGATTGACTAGTATAGATGATTCTATTTAAGCTTTTACGGACATTTGCCATTCATTATTCCTAATAATTTCCTCAGCTAGTTTTTCTTTAAGCTCTAGGTTCTCGAGACACAGCTTCATCCTTTGCTTTCTCGGACAGGTTTAAGTAATTATTTGCAACTTCTAGATCAAAGCTGTAACACTTTTATTTTCTTCATAAGCTATTTGATTCTTTTGAAACCACACTTTTGTCTTTCTCAGTTTTAATGCAAGTTTATGAGCTTCATTATCAATATAGCATGCATCAAACTTAGGTTTCATAGCATCAAATTCTTCTTTAAGTTCATTGTATCTAAGACTACATCCAATATACAATTGTGTACAGAGATAGTCAATGATCATGCCTTTCATCAAGTGCACCTTGCAAGCGGTCAAGCTTATCGATATCATGAGCTTCCTCATTGAGTTCATGTGTAGTCGATTGACTTTCATCCATGGTGAGGAGACTCTTGAAGTCCGACTTCTTTGTTTATGCGATAGGAAGATATTTGGCTCCATCTCTCCTTTCTACATCCTTGCATTCTCTTGAAAATGCCCTCCGATGACAAGTGTAGCACTTGACTTTCCTCTTATCAAAGCGAGTGGTTCCTTTCCCACAAAACAAACTTCCTTCGACCTTCTCTTCAAACCTTTTGATGTCCATGACGGCAATGCTACATTTTCGACTTCATTTCCTCCATTTCAAGAGGGTCCACGATCAAGTCTTCATATGCAAGATCTGCTGAGTATCATAGTCGACAACAAGCGAATGAAGAACATCCTCCATCACACTGGTCTTAGGTTGTGAAGATTGTGGAGTGGGACGAGTGTTATGTGGTGGAGTGGGAGGCGGGATCTTGGAAAGTAGTTGGAACTAGTAGATGATGGAAAATAGTTGGAACTAGGAGCTTGTACCATCATGTTGGAGTAGAAGTCCAACAAAACTGCATGGTTAGAAGAAGATGTCACGATAGGAGTCGACATACAGTTCAAGAGTTGAGTCATTGTATAGCTCATCAAAGTGAGCATGTCCACCCTCCTTTGCCTGAGTGCAATACTAACATGCAACCATGATGGCGGCGAGGACCGAGAACTTTGAGTTGCAATCTTCATTATCGGTTTAGCATTGGTGATTCAATGACTCAGATTCTATGGAACTGTCATTATCCTTGTGGATACCTTCCTTCCGATATGTTGAAGTCACGAAGCTGTTGTCTTAGCATGGACTTCCTCATTCTCTTTGATTCTTCATTTCCACAGAACCTTGCTTGAGAGCCATCCATATGTCTTTAGCATCATCCATATGGTGAAAATCACATAGATGATCTTCGTTATGGCTTGGCGAATTGTCTTCACTTTATGCTCTCTCTGCATGGCCGGCCTTCTGATCTTTGGTGGGCCATGATAAACTTCCATCCACCTGTGAATCATTTTCTTTAAATTGTTTCCTTTCTTTACTACCTCCATGATTCCAATCAATATTGGAAATCAGTTTCCATCTTCATAGTCCAAAGTTCATACTCTTCCTCTTTAAATAAAATTTACCATTCTTGCATTTGTAGGGGGCCGTTGCATGGAAGTGGTGTTGGTGTTGTTTGTGTTGGTGACTTCATTTCATTATCGGATCGGGCATGGATTTTTTTTGAATGAAAAAAAATTTTAAAATTTTATAAAATTAATTTTTTTCTAAAAAAAAATTTTTATTTTTGGGTTTATTTTAAAATATAAGAAAAAAAAAATTTTCTTTTGGGAAAATTATTTTTAAAGGGAAAAAGGAAAAAAAATTTGATTTATTTTTAAAAAAAAATTTAAAAATTGTTTTTTAAAAATTTCAATTTTTTCTGGGGAAAAAATTTTTTAATGGGAAAGAGGGAAAGAAATGTTAAATTAAATTTTAAAAAAAGGGGACTTTTAAAAAAATTTTAAATTCGTTTAAAGGGTTTAAATTTTTTTTGGTTGGGGAAAAGGTTTGAAAGAAAATTTTAAAAATTTTGAAAAAATTTTTTTTAAATTTCAAAACTTTAGAAAATTTTGGGGTTTGAATTTTTTTATTTAAAAAAAAAGTTGTGGTTTACCTGGGTTTTAAAAATTTTGTTTTAAAACCCTTTTAATTCATTTTTTTTCCTTTAAAAATTTTATTTTAAAAAAAATTTATAAAATTTTAGGAATTTAATTAAAAAACCCTAAAAATTTTTTTAAATTTTTATTGGATTTATTTTTAAATTTTAAATTTTTTAAATTTTTTTGATTTTGGGAAATTTTTTAATAAAAATTTAATTTTAAAATTAAATCAAAATTTGAAAAAAATTATTTAAAAACTTTTTTTAAATTCAAAAAGGGAAAATTTGGGTTTGGGGATAAAAAAAATTTGATTTCCCAAAAGGGTTTAAATCAAAAAAAAAATTTTTTATAATTTAAAATTTAAAAATTTAATAGCATTGGTTTAAAAATAAAATAAAATTTTAAAATTTTTTAAAATTTTTTTTTTAAAATTTTTAAAAAATTTTTTTTTAGTTTTTTATTAAAAATTTTTAAAATTACCCAAAATTTTTTTAAAATTTTTTGAAAGAATTAAAAGGGCAAATTTTTAAATTAAAAATTTTTTTTTTTTATAAAAAGGAAAATTTTAATTAAAAAAAAAATAAATTTTTTGGGTTTTAATAATAAAATTTTGCCTAAGGGAGGGAATTAAAAAATGGGTTTTAAAATATATGTAAATTCCCAAAAAGTTTAATTTTTTTGAAAATTTAATTTTTAAATTTTTTTTTATTCCAAATTTTTTTAAAATTAAGTAACAATTTGGAAAAATTAAAAGAAAAAAAGATTTTCAAAGGTTTAAACTTTAAAGGGGGTATAAAATCCATTGAAATTTAAAAATTTAAATAATTTTATTTTAATTTTAAAATTTTTTTATTTTTAAAAATTTTTTTTTTGGGGAAAATTAAAATATCATAATTTTTAAAAAAATTTTTTTTTTTTAAAAATTTTTTATGTTTTTTGAAAAAAGATTAAAATTTAAAAAAAAGTTCAAATTTGTAAATTATTAAAAGGCAAAAATTTGAAAAATTGGTTTAAATTTGGGGAAAAAAAATTTTTTTTAAAAAAGAAAGAAAAAGAAATTAAAAATTTGGAAAAAAAGTTGTAAAATTTTTTAAGTTTCAATTTCCAAATAAACAAAAGGAAGGTTTAAAATTTTAAATTAAAAATTTTAATAAAAAATTTTAAAAAAAAGAAAAAAAGGGAACCCTTTGGAAAATATTAAATTGGAAAATTTTCGGTTTTTAAAAAAGGGTTAAAAAAAGTATTTTTTTAAAAAAGAAAAAGTTAAACAAAGAAAATTCTTTAAAATTTTAATTTAAAAATTTATTTTAAAAATTTTAAAAATTTGAAAAGGAAAAATTTTTTTTAAATCCAAAAGGTTTTAGAAAACAAATTAAAAATTTTTCCAAAAACTTTTTTAAAAAAATTTTTTGGGGAAGAAAATTGTAAAATGAAATGAAAAAATGGGGTTTTGTTTAATTTAAAATATTGGGAAAATCCCGGTTTGGGTTTAAAATGAAAAGAAAAAAAGTTTGGACCATCGGGTTGAGATAACTCAATGGTTCCATATGGAAATACTTTAGTGATGGTAAATGGTCGCACTCAGCCTGGATTTTAGTTTTCGAGAAAATCTTCAATCTTGAGTTGAAAAGAAGGACTCGATCACCGGCGTTGAAAACGCGGTTTTGATCTTGGAGTCATGAATCTTCTTTGTCTTTGTTTATAGATCAAAGAGTTCTCGTGATGCTTGATCACGGAGTTCATTTATTTCATTCATTTGAACTTTCCGTGATCACCAATTTTGTCTCGAATATCGGTTGGCATGTTTCAAGGCCCGGATGCCTTGTGCTCAAGCTCAACCGGTAGATGACATGCCTTCCCGCACAAGCTTGTATGGAGTGCACCGATGGGTGTTTTATAAGTCGCACGGAAGGCCCAGTGCGCCATCTAGCTTATCCGACCAAGAGGCACGGTTTTCACCAACCGTCCCTTCCAATTCTTTAATCCCGATTGGAAACTTCCACTTGCCCACTTGTTTGGGGGGTGGTACGCAGAGAGAGACGGTGAGTTACACCATACTTTTGCATGACTCTATCAATTGGTCATTGCAAATGCGCACTACCGATCATCGATTATAGCTCGTGGAGTTCCAAACCTAGCAAAGAGATTTTAAGAATTTCACAACAACTCGGCATCGTTGGTAGGCAAAGCTTTAGCTTGACCCATTTGACAATAGTCAACGGTCACGCAGTATGTATTTGTTTCATGAGATGAGGAAATGGCCCATAAAGTCAATACCCGGATGTCAAAAATCTCACACTTGAATGGCGTTTTGCGGCATTTCATTTCTTGTGAGATATTCCCGTGACGTTGACAAGCGCGTGTTTTGACAAATTCATGGGCATCCTTGTAAATTGGGCCAATAGAATCCTGAATCAAACACCTTCTTGCGGTGTAGTTGGGGCTATGATGTCCCCCAAGAGGTCGTGAATGGCAAGCCTTAAGAATGTCATTGGCTTCCGACCATACACACATCGCTTCGATGACTTGATCCGCGTAAATTTTGAACAAGTAGGGTCGTCCCAAGTAATGTTTACATCTTTAAAGAATTTGTTTTCTGTTGGGACGACATCCTTTCACTATAAAGTTACCATGGTAATTTGCAAAGTCAAGAAACCATGGGGTAGAAGAGTCTCCACGAAAAGAAACCACATTGAGTGTTTCGAGAGAAATGTTTCATTTATTTCTTTTCTCGAACACATCCTGGTGAGGGTTTTCTAGGCAGACGGATGATCGCTGACCGAGTTCTCGCTCCTTTTTATCACGTATAATGATATCAAATTCTTGCGAAAGGAGAACCCAACTTGAACAATCTCGGCTTTGCATCTTGTTTTGCAAAGAGATATTTGAGCCAGTGATCTGATACACCACGCATTTGGTCAATATAAGGTATGGTCGAAATTTCAAACGCATACACCACATCTAATAATTCTTTTCGTAGTGGTGTAATGGGTCGAGCTCATCATAGTTTTACTTGCGTAGTGGATAAGTGAAAATGCTTGGTTTTCGTTGCCCCAAGACGCACCGATAGCAAAATCACTTGCATCGCACATGAGCTCAAAGGGTAAATCCCGGTCGGGGCACTAGAATGGGTGCTTCCGTGTTTTTCTTTAATGTTTCAAAAGCTTGATGCACTCGGTGAGAAGATAAAAGGAGCATCTTTTCAAGAAGATGGGTCATAGGCCGCGATTTTAGAAAAATCTTGTATGAATCTCTGATAAAACCGGCATGACCAAGAAAACTCCTAATACCTTTGACGGTAGTAGGATGAGGCAATTGGCAATAACATCAACTTTGCTCTATCAACCTCAATCCCATTTTGGAAATCTTATGGCCAAGGACTATGCCTTCTTTGACCATAAAGTGGCTCTTCTCCCAATTTAGACAAAGATTGGTGTCTTCACACCGTTCAAAGATTTTATCTAAATGGGAGACATGTAAAATGAGTCCCCTGATGACCGAGAAGTCATCCATAAACACCTCCATTGTTTCCCGATCATGTCGTGGAAAATTGCCATCACATCGTTGGAACGCGGGAGCGTTACATAGGCCAAAAGGCATACGTCAGCAGGCAAAGGTTCCGTATGGGCGAGTGAATGTGGTCTTTCTTGATCCAATGGATCAATGGGGATCTGAAAGTAACCCGAGAAACCATCAAGGAAACAATAGTACTCGCCCTCGCTAATCTCTCAAGCATCCGTCCATGAAGGGTAAAGGAAAATGGTCTTTCGGGTGGCTTCGTTTAACTTGCGATAGTCAATACACACACGCCATCCGTAACCAATCGAAAGGGAATTAACGCTTTCTTCATTTGTGACAACAGTTATGCCACCCTTTTTGGAACACGATGAATGGATCGACCCAAGGACTATCGAGATCGGGTAAATTAAACCGAATCAAGTTTGAGAACCTCTTGTTTGATAACCTCCATGAATCTTAGGATTCACCCTCTCGATGTTGGACTTTGGTTTGAAGTCATCCTCCATTAAGATTTTGTAGTACAAAACCTGGTTGATACCCTTAATGTCGGAGAGTTTCAAGCAATTGCTTGCTTGTGTGACTTCAAGACCTTTATGAGAGCCTCTTCCTCCTCACCAAGTCTTTAGCAATTATGACGGTAATTTATCATCACCCTCCAAGAATGCATACTCGAGATGAGGAGGTAGGTCCTTAAGTTCAACCTCGGAAATTCATCAAGAGATGTTTGTACTTGATTTGATTTCCTCAATCGTGATCTCTTCGGAGGAGTGAAGGTAATGATCTTCATTTAACAATTGCTCAAGATAAAGGATATCTCCTCCGAATCATAAACACCATCAATTCCAAAGCGGAATTGATTCATCAAGAGAAAGAAATTCATCGATCTCTTCCGAAGGAAGTCACCTCCTCAAATGGAGTGAGAGAGGGAAGAGTCGGCAATGATAGGTTGAGAAGATGTGGTGGAATCCCATCAAATAATTATGAAGATAACCAAGAAACTCTTGAGAGTACTCCTCTCAAGCAACATCAATTAAATCGACTCGATTAATTGATTCAAGATCATAATTTGAGGAGTACCTTGAAGTTTGATCAAGGTTAAAGGTGACTTCATTACCACACGCAACGTGATTTCTTGCTCAAATACATCAATAAGAGCACGACCCGCTCGTGAACCTCTTCCAACAATGAGGGAACCCGAGGATCGCATCGAAATCAACAACCACAAAGTTAGCCGGAAAATGGAACTTCCTACTTTCGAATACATCCTCGGCGATGCCAAGAGGACTTGATATAGAAACGATCTCGCAAGCTCAAGAGTCATGCGGTAGGAACAAGTTCGGAAGAAAGTTTCTTCCATCTTGAATAAGGCATCGATTGATGCTTGCACCAAGATCGGCAAGTGGCAAAGCATTGATCATTCACGAAAACACAAGGGAGAAGAAGTTTTCCAGATCTCCTAGCTTCTAAGCTTCTTTAACAGAATCACGAGCTTCTCGTTCAAAGGAGTTTTGGCCATTTCAAACAGCTTTCCTTGTTGCTCAACATGTGTTTGAGAGTTGATGCAAACTTGGGCATCAACATGATGGCATCCGCAGCTTATGTCAAATGTAGCTCTTGGAAAATTTGAAAAAATTTTCCATTTGATGACCGGCTTTTCTGGAGTTTTTGCTCATTTAAACGTGAGGGTAAGGAATAGAAGTTTTGATTTGGGGTTGCCAACCTGAGGTTCAAAACAACTCTGTGTTTGGTCTTGGTTTCGGGACAACCCGAGGATGGACATTCTTTGGTACTTCGTTATTAGTAGGAAGTTCCTTGTCCTTTGTCGCCTCGTGTTCACTTTCCACTACCTTTGGGAGAGAAGAAGAGGTAGTAGGAATAGGGTCCATGATATGAAGCACCACTTCGGTTGTGATCGCTTTGCATCGCCTCGGATTAGCGATCGTTGCTAGGTAAAGTACACAGCCCGAGGGTCGATCATTTAAAGACTTCTTAATGTCGAAACGGCTAACCAACAACCGATTCATTTCCTCTTGGGATTTCATGAATTGTTTCAACAACTCATCGATGATGGTCCAGTTGGAACAATGGCTTGAGTTTATGCGGAAAATTCGGCCTCTATTGTTTGGATTAGGGCCTTGATTTTGAAAATTTCCTTGATTATTACCATGAAAATACTCGGGTTGAAATTTCCTAACCTTGGTTTCTATTGAAATTTCCTTGGTGTTGGAAATTTTGATTTTGATTTTGAAAACCGTTGTTTGGACTAAAATTACCTTGGTTTTGAAAACCTTGGTTTGGTCTATTTTGATTTTGATTACGGTTTGGTTGAAACCGGAGGTCCGGGTAGTGGTTAGGACGGTGGTTGGTCTCATAGGAGCACGATATTGGTTGCCTCTGGATTAGAAATCCGCCTAAAGATTAGCTTGAAAGGGTTACCATCGGTGGCCATACAATTGTAGTAAGCATGGGGGCCACCGCAAGTAACATAGACTTCCACTTTCTTAACTTCACAGGAGGTGAAGTTTGTGGAAAGAAACTTTCTTTTGGTTGGAGAGAACCAAAGCTTGAATAGCTTCCAAGTGAGTTTGTCAATCTTAGCATCGGTGCTAGATTGACTCACGGCGATGAAATAGAAGGACCAACAACGACTTGGGAAACAACCGGCTTGCTTCGTGCAAAGGCGGACTTTAGACTTGTTTTCAATGATCGCTAAAGCTTCTTTGATGTTTTGTTTAAGAAATTTCCTCCAAGGAGGAATTGAGAGAATCTTGATCAGATTGACTCACTCCATTATAGAAAGTATCGAGTTGCATCAACTCGGAGAAACCGTGGTGAGGACATTTGCGAAGCAATTCTTAAACGATCCCACGATTCACCAAGGATTCATCAAACTTTTGTGTGAACTTGATGATTTCATTTTAAGACTCGTGGTTTTGGAAGGTGGATAAAATTCATTCACAAATTTCTTCACCAAGTCTTCCCATGTCTCAATTGACTGAGGGGTTGTTTTCAAGCCAATCCGGGCTTGTCCTCAAGAGAAAATGGGAATGTAAGAAGCTTAACAAAGATCAAGGGACATTCTTGTATTTGATGGTAGATGCAATCTTTTAAACCATCGAATATGAGCATGAGGATCATCCGCTCAAAACCATAGAATCGACTTGAGGTTACAAGATTCGGTGAACCCGGTTTTGAGTTCAAAATTTTCGACCACAATGGTGGATAACGATAGCATCTCCATACCCGTCGATGGGTGCTGGAGAAGCTCAAACATAGGCGTTCTTCCGCCATGATAACGGAAGTAGACAGCACCCGATCTCGATCCGGTGATGGAGCGAAAGTTCAGACACGCCTTCTTGGAATCTTGACAAGCTCACGAAATGGGCTCGCGGATCTAGAAGAGCGAAAAGATACACTAGTAGTTAACTAAGAGACCTCAGAGTTAAGGAGAGGAATGGGAATTATGAAATGGGGAAAGAAGAATCTTTTGAGTTTTACGGTTCGAAAAGTATTTATAACAACAAATCAATTAAAACAAAATCGAGGCAAAACAACAATGAACTTAAACCAATAATCACAAGATGAATGGCTTCTTGAAAAAGGTACACCACCACGAGAGACACAAAGGCAAGTTTTAAATCTTTGGTTAGAACTTATTATGGTCGTATTTCCCAGCTAGGTAGTACAACGCCTTGGTTTGCGGTGGTAATCTTTTATGTTGTTATTATTAAAGAAAACAACAAATCTTTTGTATTTTTATCTTTGATACATATATAGAAATAAAAGAAAAATATTTTTGTGTTTTATACGTTTAAAATTTGTTTTTGGGTTTTTGGATTTTTTTTTATAAGAAAATATATATATAGATATAGATGGATGGTATGAACAAAGAGTGAATATTCAAATTACTAATCTGCTAAACGGAAGAGCAGCGGCGCCAAAAATTTGATCTTGCCAGACGGTCAAATTTTCTCACACAAGCTAGCCACTTGTGAATGGCCAACCGTAAGAAACTTAAAACAGTCTGGAAACAAATGCAATGAAGATCAGGAGAGTATAGTGTTTCCCCGGGTCGTTATGTCCCAGCGAGCTATGCGATGAATCACCAAACGTATAGTGATCGAGAGAATTTGAATGAGAAAAGGGATTTTGAATGATTATAACTAAAGAAAAAGTAAATAAACTACAAGGGCTTAAATGCAAATTAAAGAGAATTAAAAAGATAAAATATATTAAATAAACGCTATCACTATTTGCAAAATGATGTTTTTGATTTTTTCTGTTATAAAACTTAAATTAAAAAACTACGCGACGTACAAAAGAAAATGTGAAATGAAGCAATATTAATCCTAAAAATATGAAAATGATATTTTTACAAACCTAATGATAAAAGAAAATATTGAGAAAAAGAAAATTATTTTTAAAACTATTTATCTAATTATTATTAATTAAAAACTATTTTTAACTATTTAATAATAACCTAAAATACAAGAAAATATGAAATTAAGCTAGGAAAATGAAATTATGATTTGGAAAAATCTAAAATAACAAAAGAGAATTTTCAAAACTAATTTTATATTTTCTCGATTATTTTGTATTTTCTATGAATTAAAACTATTTAAAACTACTTAAATTGCTTAAAAGTACAAATCTAACTAAGAAAAATCGGAAAATATTTTTGACTTTTATATTTATCTTAACCTAGAAAATGAAAATTATTTTTTGAAACTTTTCGAATTAATTGTATTAAATGCTAATTAAAAAGGCTTAAAAACTGTTTTAAATAAAGAAAAATAGCAAACTGACTTAGAAAAATCTGAAAAATTCAAGTTAAGTCTAAATTAATATTAAGAATCTAGGAAAAATATAAAAACAGAGGGTCGTGCACAAGAAAATGCATCTGCAATGCAAAGTACTTATGGATAAGCACTTAGAATAAGCAAAATGCACCAAATGAGCACCAAACTGAAACAGAAGCTACAATAAGCTAAAATTACCCAAATGAAACAAGTTACAACTATCCTACACCTCTGAAATACTAATTGCACAGATTTGATGAATTGAGCTTATGAGCTAAAAACAGCTGAGGCCACTACTTGAAGCTACTACACAAGCTACCCAACTAGCCGAAAATGAAAAAGCAGTGGAACCTCAAGAAGACACAGCTAGCTATGTCTAAACCAAAGATGAGCCATGGATGAGCTCTCGATGAGCTTGGCAAGCCCAGCATTAAAACCCATGCACACTCAGGTTAATATTGAGTGTATGCAGGCACCTAAGCCATTTTGACAAGCATTTTGAAGCTTATAAAAATTCACAAAATCTTCAAAAATGATAATAAGAAATTAGACCAGTTGAACTTTTAAACCCCAAGTTTCACTTAGTTTGACCAAGAATGAATCAATGAAAATCACTCCATTTGGGCTCAATGACTTTTTCATGTTTTGACTTTGAGCAGTTTGAAAGTTTGACTTATTTGAACTTTGAATCAATTTGAGGACCTGATGTTGATGTTAAATGATGAAATGAAGCTAATACAAGCTATGTCTATAATATCTAAGCTCAAAACAAGAGTTTGATCTTTCAAAATTCCAACGCTTAAGATTTAAAGATGATTAATGGTGTATTTGACTTTGAGCCTAGCGGATGCAAATGATGAATGCAAAGAGTCAAATGAAGCTACACAAGCCTAAAACAACAAGGCTTACCCAGAGCAATCATAAAAGCAGTTAAGCAAAGAAATCCAAACACTACTTAAATTCACCGATTTGCAATAAGAATGAGATAACTACTGATCTAGTTATGCATACCTAAACCGACTCTAACCAACCTAATTAACACTTAATCAACAAATAAAAACCAATATAAACCACAAGTACATATTATGCAATAATTTTGAAAATAACTCACTTATTGGTCCTAGCACAATGGCTTGAAATCATCGACCAAAGAACCTCTATCCTATATATATCAACCCATTAACTCGAATCAACCCAAATCAAAGATCGCATCAACCCATATCCAATTCCATCACCAAATGAACCCAGATTGACTTTCGTTGACCAAAATCACATTTGTTGAAACTTAAATGCAAGCTACAAAAAGCTATAGGAAGCTTATATGTTTGTTTGAGCTTAAAATAAGCTACTAAGAGCTTGTACATAAGAGTTGAAACTGAAATTTGCAATGTTGAGCTTGAAACTTGAAACTTATATAAAAACTTGAATTACTATTTAAAATACATTACAATGATAATATTACTTGAATTTGGTACAATGAAGCAAAAGATTACAGTTTCTACACTTAACTAAAACTTTTATACTAAAAACGACATATGTGAAATTTAAAAACTAAAAACTACTTCTTCAAGCTTCTCTTGCTTCCTTTTATATGCCAAACTTCTCCTCACTGAGCACATCCCAACTTTTCTTGGCCATTGGATTAGTTAAAATGATCTTGGCGTTTGATGCATTTTGGCGCCAAAATGGTTTTAACACCGGAGAGGTTGAGTGTTAGGTTGAAGAGGCATTAAATGCATCTTGGCTTGGGGTGTTTGGAGGGTAGGAGTAGGGTGGAGTGTGATGATGGGGTTGGAGTATCGAGGGGTGATGATGGAGAAAGGAGACCCGTGAGGGTTTGACCATGGTTTGACCGATATTAATAATAGGAAGGGTCAAAAGTAATATTGACTGGGGTCACAAGGTATATGGCGGGGTCCAATGGGTGTGACAAGTGGTTTAATAAACAAGGACCTATTTGTAATTCTCGAAAGTTCAAGGACCAAGTACGCTAATTTATCAAAGTTGTTCCAAGGGACAAAAAAGTGACAAGCTCCAATAGTACAAGGACCAAACTTGACATTTTCAAAATTCAGGACTATTTTGCCAAATTTGAAACTTGAGGACCAAACTTGTAATTTCTCAAAACTTTTGATATTTTTCACCAAAGGACTAATTTTGACAACTTATGATTTTAAAAGGACCTTTGGTGATTTTTTTCTTTAAATTAAGTGCTCGGGGACTATTTCGACAATTTTTGAAACTTGGGGAATCGCCAATTATGAAAAATTAGCTCATTTTCATCGATTTTGAACATTTTGCATCCGAACATATAAATGCAATTTTGGAATATTTTCAAGATTTTGATGCATTTGAGCATTTTAAACGCTTTTGCTCAGTTTAACAAAAATGATGAGTATTTACACACTCATCAAATATTATGAAATATTTTATAAAAATATAATAAATTATAAATAAAATGTAAAATATTTTCATGAAATGATAGTATTAATTTTGAAAGTTAAAATTAATCTATGATGGACTTAAGTAGTGTGTTTTATAATAAATACCTTTTTCATTATAAAGCCAAATTAAAATATTTTATTATATTGGCATTATAACATACGATGAAACCCTAGTTTGTTTCTTCTTCATTTCATTTTCATTTTCAACCTGTAAGCCGCCTCTATAGTTATATATTTTTATTTATTTATTTAGACTATACTTTGTTTGTTTATTATATTACATCTATCATTAATATTTTAATTATTTGTTTTGTTATCATCGGTGATCGTTTAGATAAAAGTTGGTTGTTAATGGCTTCAAAAGGTTTGTTTTTGTGTTTTTCTCGTTCGTTGTTCTATGATAGTTAAGTGTTTTTTTTTTTTTTTTTTTTTTTTTTTTATGATTATCAATACATTTTTTATTATTTGACTTGGGTTTTATTTAGTCATTGATTAAAATGATGTATTTTTTTTCAGTACATAATTTGTTGTTTAATATGTACCTCTTTAGTTAATTTTAAAAACTTAATGATACTTCATTTTTTAGTGTAATTTTTTTTTCACATGTGAAAAATTCATTGCAAATCTTTGTATGATAAAATAATATTTATATTTTAATCAAAAAACAATATAATTAACACTATATATTATTTGTTTATTGTAGATGTTACTTCTAAAACTAATCAATCCAGTGATTATGGTATGTTATTTTTACTTTAATTTATATATATTTTTTTATATTATTCTTCTGAAATTGTATTTGTTTTTATAGTTAAACCTGATAGTCAAATGGCAAGGAGGTGTAAGACAAAAATGGCAAGGATATGTAAGGGTAAAATTCAAATTTGAAAAGCTAGTATTGTGTTTTTTTGAAACGTTTTATTTATTATTCTAAATACATTCTAATTTTTTGTATTTAAATTTGGTTTATTGGACTTAGCTTTTATCAAATCTATTTATTATAATAATTTTTTTCTTTCTTTTTTTTTAGAACATAATTTGTAGTTTAATATATAGTTCTTTAGTTAGTTTGAAAATTAAAGATACTTAAGTTTTGATTTTTAAATACTTTTTTCACATGTGAAAAGTCATTCAAATCTTTGTATATTAAATAATATTCATATTTAAATCAAAAAAAATTATAATTGACATTATATATTATTGTTATTGTAGATGCTACTTCTAAAGCCATTGAATGCAGTGATAATGGTATTTTATCTTTACTTTAATTTATATATTTTATTATATTATTATCTTGAAGTTATATTTGTTTTTATAGTTAAACACGAAAGACAAATGGCATGGACCTCATCTTTTTTATTTAAATAAATGGGAAACAATTGAGTGTGATGTTTCAAAGTATCTTTGAAGCTTCTAAACAAGACTTCAGTAAAGGTAAGAAAATATTTCAAATCAATAGATTATTATATTATCGATGTAAAGCCACTATTATCATTCTATTTAATTTCCCAAAATGTTTGAATTTTTCGATTCGGTGAATACACTCTTCCGGTTTTCGATATTGTAATAATGTAGAAAAGCAGGTAAATTAATATACATTTTTTTAATTCTTAAGCATTTATAATGATAAAGGTCAATTAACTTATACTTTAATTAAGCAGTTGAAATAAGCGATGATGATAAGGGCGTCAATGATGATAAGGAGGTTATTTTAATTTCATCGGGTTAGCTTATACCTTTGTATGTTTATTTTAAACAAATTATATGAGTAAAAATTTCATCAATATTGAATTTTCATAAGTGAAAATATTCAAAAACTTTAAAATATTTTATTTTTTACATGAGAAAATATTCTAAAAGTTGAACTTTTCAAGTATTTTAAAATATATATAAATATATATATATATATATATATATATATATATATATATATATATATATATATATATATATATATATATATATATATATATATATATATATATTTATGTTTTTAGGTGAAGATTGTTCAGATCATTCCCGATCATGAAGAAGGAAGGCAATTTCAGTCCCCATATTGCATGTTTGTAAGCATGATATGGATAACAAAGTTTTATGTGTTGAAATTATGTAATGTTGTGGATAATTAAGATTATATGACTTTTAGAACATCATGTGGTATTCTATGTAGTATATTACGGTGTATGTTTTAGGTGAACATTTTATGTTTTTAATTATGTTATGTTGATGGTATTCATATATTAGGTTTTTATTAATCTGATACGGCATATGTTTTGATATCTTCAAACAATCAGTAAAACCAATGTAAAAAGCTTTGTAGCGATCAAGTTCACATTTTACAATCTATTAAACACTTTCATGATATACTACCAATGAGACATTTTACTATCTATTAAAAGAAACACGAAAACAACTATTTCAAACTCCACCAAATAAGGCGAGAATCCTTAAAAGGGCGGGGATTTTTGAAATTGGTGAAGGCGGCGTTGAATATTCATCAAATAAAAGCGAAAGTAATTCACCACTTACAACCACAATTCTGAAACCGAATTGCTATTTTTGAAATTGAAGAGTAAACACCATATTATATGTTTTCTATAAGTCTAATTTTCAAGGTATTTTTCTTCTTAAATTTCTAACATCGGACTTGAAAATTCAAATGGAAACAAAATATGATATTCGATTCGGTTCACGGGTCCTAAAATATGACTTTATTTCAACCGTGTATAACATTCAAATATATTTTGGGCTTTAGTTTTGTTGGACAAATAATTTTATATCTTATTACAGGTCCTAAATGAGCCCATGGCCCAAAATGACAAAGTTTGTTGACGTTGAATTAGTATTTAGATAAATATCTTCTATACACTCTCTCTCTCTCTTATTTTATTCCATATTTTATATTTCACAATAACCACCTTTCAAACTCTCTCTCTTATTTTATTCGGATGAATTAGGATTTAGATAAATATCTTCTACACTCTCTCTCTCTTATTTTACACACTCTCTTCTACACACTCTTCCAAACTCATGAGACGATAAATCTATCATAGGTATGTTATATTGTTATGATAATAAATATATCAATTTCTTATTAAAATCGGTCTATATATAAGATTAACAATTAATATATTTTTGTTTTCCTAAATCAGATTGTGTGCTCGAAGAGAAATTCAACAGACGTTTATAATCTACGGAAGAAGATGAAACCTAAAAGTGTTAAAGGTAATTTTATAATATTTATTACCTTAATATTTTTACTGTTTATGTATAAACATTTAAGCGATTATTTCATGTATTTTATTTTAGATCATTGAATTAGTATTTTATTTTGAGATGTGATTGTATTTTGTGTTCGAATATCTTTTATTAGTTGTGTGATTGTAAAATATAAATATTATTTAGATCTGATGAATTATGTTTGTATATGTTAGATATTAGTTGTGTGATTGTAATTTGTGTTGTTAATATTTAGATATTAGTACTATTAGAATGATTTTATTGAATATGACGGAATTATGTTAGATTTACATTTTGTGTTGATCTCGGTCTTGGTTTAGGTTTCTATGAATATATAAATCGACGATAGTTATGATATGGATGCAAATTGGCGTTAATTGGCTTTTATTGCTTTTTGATTACATTATGATATTTTAAAATTGTTTAATATAGTAGCTGTGTTTGCTTTTTGGTAACAATATTTAACTATATCTAGCAATTACTTAGTTTCATAAAGCGGTTTAAAAATTCTTACGTGTGTGTAGTTTTGGAGACTTGGACTCGACTTACGTGTTTCTGGCGATTGTTTTAAAATTTTCACATGTGAAAAAAATCATTTGTACATTTTATTAATCATTTATTATACTAGAGACTAAAGCTGTTGAATTTTTTTATCTATCACTAAGGATTTTATTTTCAAGTAGTGTGTGTAGTTTTGGAGACTTGGAATGTGACTTACGTGTTTATGTTGATAGTTTATATAGAGTCTATTATTGAATAATCGTTAATATTTTTAGAAAAATTCCATTTAAAAATTTTCACATGTGAAAAACATTTTTTGTACATTTTATGAATCATTTATTATACTAGAGGCGATTATCTATCGACTAAGGATTTGATTTTCCGATAATGAGATTATTTTATTACTATTTGTTGTATATTAGTTGATTAAATAATCGTTTATATGTTTAGAAAAATTCCATTTAAAAATTTTCACATTTGAAAAAAATCATTTGTACATTTTATGAATTATTTATTATACTAGAGACTAAAGCTGTTGAATTTTGTTTATCTATCACTAAGGTTTGATTTTCCAAAGTAGTATTAGAAGAAAGGAAAGACTAAAACATCTAATTCTAAAGCAAGCGAAAACTATTTTGGAAGATTACGGAAAAAGAAGGAAAACAACTACGATTTAGTGGGATGCGAAGAAAACCACTCAAGCATTTGATTTAAAAGATACATTTAGTAATGAGAAATTAAAAGATGCTAGGATTGTTTCATATAGGAGAATTTCTTGTAATTCAGAGGAGGAAGATGAAGATGATAAAAAAAATGATAAATCTAAAAAGAGAAAGAGGAGGAACAATGTTTCAAAAAAGTACAAAGTTCTTGATGAAGATTTTCTTGAGCAGATTGAGCTGCAAGTTGAAGTTAACAAGGTTGAAGTTAACAAGGTTAAGAAGAAGATTAAAGTTTGTGGTGAAGAAAATTGTTTGGATGAAGATGAATGGTTGTCTATTAGAACTAGGGGTTCTCCAAAAGTTATGTACAATTTGATGAAGAAACTTACATTATCTCAAAGAAAAGAATTGATAGATATGGGGTTTGGATCACTTTATGAAATGGCGATGGAAGAAATCCCGGTTAAAATAGGTCATTTTGTTGTTGACAACTTTATTCCTAGCGAGATGAAGCTTAAGCTTAAGAATAATGATATTCTAATAACACCTGACTTAATTCACGTTGTTTTGGGTGTGCCTGTTGGAGGTATAGATATTCATGACTTGCCTAAGGAAAGGGAGGAGATTTAAGTGAAAGATGGTTTAGGCAATATCTTGTTAGGAATCCAACACCTAAGAAGGTTCTTTGAAGTGGTTGAGGCGTCTAAAGTTGAAGGAATTTTATTCCGTTTGAACATCTTGGTTTTATTCTCAAATTTTTTGGATTAGGAGGAATGGGTGGGCAATCGAGACCTCAACAAATTTTGAATTATATACATGAAGATACAAGAATCGAATGTATTGATTGGTGCAAATATGTTTTTATTTGCTTGAATGTCGACAAAGAAACTTGGGTGAGGATGATCCTAGTATCTACTATTGTGGACCTCGCGACACTTCATGTAAGTGTTCATATCAATACATTATAATTTTTTTATAATTTAATTTATACTTTATATCAGTTTTTCACATGTGAAAAATATAAATAGAATCTATTTTATACTTTATATCAATTTTTCACATGTGATTTATTTTATTATTATTTTTTTGAAACTAATTATTCTTGTTCTATTTTTGCAGCTTATTTATGTGCATTCAACAAAATGTGATTCAGTACATGTACCTCATGAAATTCCAGCAATCAAATTTTGGAGTACTGATTTGATTAAAAAGAGGCAAATTTTTGAAATTCAGAATGGCGGATTTGGGATTGTTGATATAAATCAAGATGATTTCAATGACAGCGATTCTACAAAAGAAAGGTATTATTTTATAATTGAAAAATAAAATTGTAATAGCATACATTGATGTTAAGATCACCTATAAACATGAGTTGATCGTATTGAAAATATTTTGTTTTTGGTATTTTATAATCAATGTAGTAGTAGCTAATATTCACATGTGAAGTTACATATTCTTTCTTCACATGTGAAGGATGTTCGACATCCTTTCTTCACATGTGAAGATACATATTCTTTTCTTCACATGTGAAGGGTATTTGACAAACTTTAAATTTTAATTAATATTTTCTAGATTAAATGCCAAAATATTTTCTAATATCGGAAGAAGAAAACTAACAATAGGAACCATGCTGCATTAACAATGAAACCATATAAGTACTATACCGTGACAACTATAAACTGTGGGAACAAAAGCTACTACATCGACATCAATGTACTATTACAATTTAGTTTAATTTTATTTGTACTATCTTAATTAGTAGAATTTATTTTGTTATTCGTTATATATATTTTTTAATTTTTAAGCAGTTGGACTCGAATTGGATAAACTTGATCATAAAGTTGATTTGCTCGAAAGCAGTTGTTTCGATTTGGAATACCGAGTTTACCTCATGGTTTTATGAAAATCCGGATAATGAAAGGTTGAAAAGATAAAAGCTAAGTTCAACCTTTGTATTAGAAATATTGATCTATATGGAGAAGATATGTCAAGAAGTGTAGTTAAATATGCTAATCAATCGGTAAGGAAAAAGATATTGATGGGTTTGAAGTTGATGATGATAAGCGGATAGATGACTTAAGAAATTATGGAACAAATGTTGATGATTCTTTGGACAAATGAAATAGAGTATTATGAAGCGGAGAGTGCGGTCATCAAAATGAAGAACCGATTGAAGACATAGTCAATGATGTGGAAAGAGATGATAACTTTGGAGTGCAATCACCAAAATAAAGAACCGATTGAAGACATGGTCAATGATTTGGAAAGAGATGATAACATTTGTTTTCAAGCGTTTCAAGTTCCTTTAATAGAAGCGGTGATAAGCAAATGGTGATTGTTTGCAAACATTAAATAATGAAGTAGATAAACTGTTAAATCAAGATGAGTTGAAGCAACCCTCTTGAAGAAAGTCATATTGATTACGAGATATTTGGGGTTTCGGATATTTTAAAAGAAGTGGAAAAGAAGATTATTTTTCTCGGATAAAAGTCCAAAGAAGGTTACATTTGCTAAAGACATTGACATTAGGATTTTGGGACTCCAAAACATTTAATCTAAATGAGAATAATTTTGAAGAAGAAAAGAAAGTAAAACTTTTGTCATGGTCGTCATGTTTTAGAAATCCGTTTTTGTTTCATCCCTTATCCACAACATAGTTTGGTCGACAAACCATCTTTTCTTTGGGTCTGAATTTGAGTTCGATAAAGATGAAATTGAAGATAGAAAGCCGTGATCAATGAAACACCTATTAGGCAAAATCCAAGGCGAGATGTTGGTGTTCTGTTCATGCAAGATCACCGTACAAAATCGGGAAGATTTGTCCAATTATTCCAATAAAAGCTTGAGAAGAAAGAGTGGGCGTCGCTTTTATGGCGCTTGATGAGACTAATCCGATGTAATTTTAAATTTATATCTTTTACTTGTGAAATTTGTGAAATATATATTATAAATATATATATATATATATATATATATATATATATATATATTTTGCGATGATTTGGTATATGATTCTAGTTCATCCAAGACTTTGTTACTTGATTTTCACTAGAGTCATTATCTCACAGGGTGAAAGTAGAAGAAAGTGTTATTGAAGGATGGTCGGATATGTTGAACTTCATGGGCGTTACAAATCCCCGATAGTCCATCTAGATACTTTTCAAACCAATTGTTGTAAGTGTTTTTAATTTTGATTACTTGTTCTTCAATACTTTTCACTTGTGAAGAAAATAATATAGGAATGACTAACTTGCCTAAATCATAGATTATAAGAATCAATAGATTATGAGAATCAATATTTTCACTTGTGCAGAAAATAATATAGGAATGAGTTAGTTGTGAAAATCATAGATTATGAGAATATTTGTACCTCAGTTTTGATTATTTGTTATTTAGTGTTGATTTAGAGGTGATTTTTTAAGTTTAGAAACAATATTTAATATTTTCACTTGTGCAGAAAATAATATAGGAATGAGTTAGTTGTGAAAATCATAGATTATGAGAATATTTGTACCTCAGTTTTGATTATTTGTTATTTAGTGTTGATTTAGAGGTGATTTTTTAAGTTTAGAAACAATATTTTCACTTGTGAAGAAAATCATCTAAGAATGAGTTAGTTGTGTAAATCATAGTTTATGAGAATATTTGTATATCAGTTTTGATTATTTGTTATCAGTGTTGATTTATAGCTGATTATTTAAGTTTAGAATAAATATTTTCACTTGTGAAGAAAATTATCTAGTTATGAGTTAGTTGCATAAATCAATATTTTTCATTGTTGATTTGAGTGTTGATTTTAATAAAATATGAATGATTTTTTTTTTAAATGACTAATTATGAGAATATTGTTGTTCAGTCTTATCTATAAAGTGCAATTATTGAGTATTATCTTTAATTTGTTATTCAGACGAAGGGAATAGTTGATATTTCTACATCATATTTTGAGAAGTATAAGTTTTTGAAGATCTTGTTCTTAGGATGATTACCAAGTAAAAGGACTTTAGCATTTGAAAACTTCAATCGGTAATGGCTATTTAATTTTCTATTAGTTTTATTAAATATGCATTTTCTAATATTATATGTATTTTAATTGATATATATATATATTTTTTGAATCGGATATTCTTTCCTATATCTTTGTGTAGACCACTTCTTTTTGATTTGCTTTGATATAAAAAGCGAAAAGTTGTAATTATCGACAATTCAATGGTGGATGAAGAAAATGAGAGCGAGATATTGTTCGGTTCGAACTTTTGGTGAGAAAAAATTTAAATATGTATAATTTTTTTTCTTATATTTTTAAAATTTATGTTTATTTTATTTATTTTTATTTTGCGAGATAAAATGTTTGAAAATTTCACGACATATACAATACACCAAATATTGGATTTTCATTTCAAAAGTTCTTCTTGAAAGACTTAAAATGAAGTGGAGAAGCGTGGATAATTTTTTGATGATGGAGTTTTTGATGTCGCATATGAATATGTATTTGGAGAATCGAGAGTAAATGGGAATACGGTCTTTTAAAGAAAGTAAGGAACAGACCAAGCAACTTCACATGCTCAGGTTAGTCAGTTCATACGTAATAAAAAATGATTGAATGATATTTTTATTTTTTATAAGATTAAAAAGTGTTCATACAGCTTTTTTAATGATATTTTCACTTTTTTAATTATTGTTTTAATTTTTCACATGTGAAATTTTTATTGATTTTAACTATTGCTATTTCCTTTTTAACAGATCAAAGTTTGCTGCAAGGATAATTTTGGCAGATAATAATAAATCGGGAATAATTTCCTTAAAGAAGTTGCAAAGTATTCTACAATTGAAAAATCGATGAAACAACTTATTGAAGCGACCGTTGAAAATAGAGGAAAAGATTAGGTTTTTGAGTTGCTCGAAAATTAGATTTACGGGTTCAAAAGTTTTGAAAGTTACATTATCGAACTTAAGCAGTTGTTCAAGGTTTCATCATGCTTTAGATGTTATTATTATTGTTGTTGACATTTGTTTGACAATATGTTTATCGTTTAACTTTTAAAAATTTAATGTTGCATGTTATTTTTATTATTATTTTTTTTAAAGTTATAGTAAATTTATTGTTTGAAATAAAATTATACCAAAGAAGACCGATAAATGCATATTTGAAAGCAAATTGATGAGATAAGATTAAATGCATATTTACATCGGACAAATATGACAAATATGTACCTAAACCGAACTATATACACATAGCAAAAACTATATAACGATATAACTACTATACCGGTAGGACGAAACCAAAACTAGTACATCAGAAGAAAATATGTAAAACCGTATAACTACTATACCAGCAAGAATTATTTACCTGTCTCCAATAACAGCTGAAACAAAAACTACTACATTAGCAACAATGTACTATTTAAACATGAATTTGACGTGCTTAACTTCAAGTTTCTATATAGCAGCAACAACGAAAATACACCAGCAGCAACATGAATTGTACCCAGGAGAAGGAGTAGATTTGATAAGCCTTTAGCAACTAACTACTCACTCTACATTGAGCTAGTCCTTTTTGGTGGAATCATTGTTGTTTTTGAAAACATTAATTTTGCTTTTCACAAGTGAAAATAAATATAGAGTAATAGTAATTGCCTCAAATAATATCTTTATTAATTCTCAAATCTATACATTGACACAATATCTTCAAAGTATCATATTAAAAATGTAAAAAAAATGTACTAACATATCCATTTACTAATGCCGTGTAATCTGCAAATCATTTTTCTTATCAATCACTGTGCACTGTTGAATCACTATCTATCACAACTTCATTCTCTTTTCTTTTGCAGTTCCTACTGTCATGTCTTCTCATCTTTTGACATTTTCTACAATATCTTCTCCTCTTCTTCATATATTCTCTTACTTTCTCCAAATTACCCTTCATTCTTTGTCCAGCTGGAGGATCTCCTTTGTTTTTACATTTTGTTGGATTCGAACATCATTGGTTCTTGGCTTTTCTACACCAAAGTGAATGTTAAACATTTCCTTCTTAGTCAAGGGTTTAGCATTTGGATTTGCTTCTTCAACTTCACTCTTCAGAATTTTAATTTTTTCCACATATTCAGTCAGCTTTGGTAAATCTTTTGCCAATATATTAAGGCAATAGTCTACTGAAGAATAAGTTGTAGTTGAAAGATCCATAATTTTTTCAGCATCTGAACCCCACAAATGTTTCTTTTTCCGAATATCTGGTGGCAATATGTCTCTCTTCCATCGCCGTAATATGTATTTATCAGGAATAACTTCAATTCCTTTTCCTTTCATTACACAAAATACATGCCTGCACAAGAATCCAAATCTTGCAAAGTTCATGCATGAACATTCCGTCGTCCCATCTGACATATTAGTTGACACCTACAGAATCATAAAATAGATTAAAAAATTAGGTGTTTATAGAATTTTCACATGTGAAAAATATAATTTATTAACTAAATCAAATTATTTATATACAAAACTCAAATCAATATCATCAGCAAATATAATCAAAATCAACAATTAGTTATTCAAACTAAGCAAGCTATAACCTACTAAACAACTAATAATATCATTGATAGATTTTTCACATGTGAAACATATAAGTCAATATGTTGTAATTCATAGAACTTTTCACATGTGAAAAATATTATTTATTAACTTTATTTATAAATTAGAAATTTAAGAAGAAAATACCTTGAAACGTAGCTCTTTTTTGTCCCATCCATACATTTTGAACTTGGTTTCTTCAAAATTATATTTCTTCTTTGATTTTCTAGGCATTATTTCTCTAAGTTCTTTTATTGTCGAACTTCTATGCCATCTTGAATAACCGACACTTGATGACAATTATAAGCAGTAATTTATTTCATCTTGAATCGACAAGAAAATTGTCCTTGTATAGATCTTTGCGACATGACGTTCTATTGCCAATTTAGTCTTGTATCTTGGAACTTTTGAATTGTTTCATCATCTAAAACTTCTTGTTTATGCCTTTGTCTTTCCATAGCGATTCAAAGCCCATCATGAAGTTTAACGGTGTTGATCCTTGGTAGTAAAGTTTGAGAAAAGCAATTCTCACTCTCGATCTTGATGTAGTTCTCATAAGCCCGCACAATTCAACATCTTTGAAGTAAGTGGAATCCATCATCTCTTATTTCAAACATATCTGATAACCATTTGTTTTCTTGCAGGTTAAATTCATTAATCAACGACAACCATCTTTCCACAAATTCTTCTGGATCTATATACAGACTCCAAACTAAGCGGTGCAACCTTCTTCTAAAAGTACCATTGTCTAGAATGGTTTTGCAAATCTGAAAATTACAGTTTTTTTTATAACCTATGTTAAAAACAAAGCACAATAATCTATAAAAAATAAATTTTATTTTGTGATAACAAAAACAAAAATCGTCTAATTGTATCAAAATATAATTCTTAAATGAATTTTTTCACTTGTGAAAATACTTTATATCTTTATAGATTATTGTGAAAATATCATTCAAAAATATTTTTCACATGTGAAAATTGCATTTGAAACCTTAAAAAAGTAATATTTTTTCTGATTGTTTTCACATGTGAAAATTCCATAATCAATAAATTCCTAAAATAATTATAGCCAGTCTTACTTCACTTATAACTTTAAAAATAATTTTCACATTTGAATTTAATGTCTTACCTTAAATGGAAGCTTGTTTGTTATGTGCCACATACAAAGCATGTGTTTTGACTCTTTAAACACCGTAGCAACAGCTTTTCTCATAGCAGGATCTTGATCAGTTACTACTAATCTTGGTTGCTTTGAAAAGGCCTTTAGAAAACATCGAGCAACCAAATGTATGACTTTGTCGTTTCATTAGATAGCATTCCGACACCAAATGTGACACACTTTACGTGGTTGTCAATGCCCGTAAAAGGTACAAATACCATTTTATATCTACAAAAATAAATTTATCGATTACTTTTTCACAAGTGAAATATATATTTTATAAATTAGTTTAATTTTTCCAACACATGTGAATATTATCTACTACAACTAAAATAGAACAAAAACTTGAATTAGATACTTATTTTTTTCACATGTGAAAATTACTTTAACCGACTACTAAAGCCATTTAAACATATTTTTCACATGTGAAAGTTTCATTAAAAAATTAATAAATTAAAGCGAAGAGAACATACTTATTTGTTACGAAAGTTGCGTCAAAAGATATAGTGTCTCCAAATTCTTTGTAATTATACTTTGCCATCTCATCCGCCCAAAAGCAGTCACGATCAACTCATTGTCTTCAACAACATATTCAAAGAGAAATTTGCAACATGTTTTTCTGTTTTCCATCTTTGTAATCAACATCGTGCATCACTATCCCCAATATATTTGTTCAAATCCTTTTATTATTCCTAAACTCGGTCTCTGTTGCATCAATGAATCGTATCCTCCATTTGTAGTGCATAAAGATGATGAGCTCTTGTTGCACCGATATTTGTTCCTCCAAGTTGTTGCATATATATTTGTTGTTTGTGACTCATTTTTTCCTCTTCTTTGTGATTTCTATAGACTACGGGAATGAATGTATGATTATGGTTTTCTTCAAAATCGTACAGTTCATATTTTGTATGATCCGAATTGAGCTTGAATTTAACCCTTGCCATACATCCAGTCCTTGATATACTTGACGTTCTAATCTGCGTTTCACTAGTCTCTTCACTCATAGTATCCTTATTAACACCTTTTGGCAATCCCTCTTTGTTGCAAACCAAATACTTCCTTTCTACAATACCGCTTTTCAGAGTATTTTGTGTTGACAGCCTAACACTGAATCCTGCTTTCTCAGCATAGTTTTCATACATTTTTATACACTCTTCAATTGTTGTATACTCTCTTCCTATTTTCGGTTTCAAAGATTCATCAACAATTGGCTTGTAATGAAAATCTCCTCCTTCTACTTCAACTTCTTCACATATATCTGAATCGTCTTGTTTTATATAATGTATACCTTCAAAAAAATTCAATTTCATATAATAAACAATAAATTAATTATTACCAAACATAATCAAAAATGATTTTTTTCACATGTGTATATTTTATAACTATACTTAATGGCATCAAAACTTCATTCATAAATGATAGTTTTCACAAGTGCAAAAAATTTTAATCAAAGCTTTTAAATTACAAAATTAACAGCATGAATCAACTGATAGTAGGAACCAAAAGATTGAATCATCTAATTGAACTTATAACTAATAACTAGACTTATTTGAAATTATAAACTCCAAATTCCTAATGTAATCAAAGCTTATACCTCATAGAAACCATATATCTGTGATACATGAGAGCAGCAAAAATCCTACATCAGCAGCAAAAACTACTACATACCTGTCAGCAGGAACTATATATCTTCAATGAGGAACCAAAACTATTAAATCAAAAATCCTAGATGACGACAAAACAAATACATCAAACTACATCAAAGGTTAAATCACCTAATTGCAACAAAAATGATTGCTAAATGCTTATCTTCACATGTGAAGATTCTAATAACTAGGATGTTTACTTATAAACTTAAAAATGCTAATGTAATCAAAGCTTAAATCGCATAATTGCATAAAATAAATGATTATATTCACCACGTTTGACAACTACTAATATAATCAAGACTTAAATCACCTATTTTCAACAAAAACTTATTGATAAATGCTTATATTCACAATATTGGATACTAATAACTAGACTTATTTGAAATTATAACCTTTTAAAATTCCTAATGTTATCAAAGCTTAAATCGCCTAATTTCATAAAATAAATGATTATCTTCACATGTGAAAATTTTAATAACTAAACTTATTTTTACTTATAAACTCAAAAATGCTAATGTAATCAAAGCTTAAATCACCTAAATTTGTATTTAAAATTAATTTCTAAATGATTATCTTCACATGTGAAGATACAAATAACTAGACTTATTTGAAATTATAACCTTTAAAATTCCTAATGTTATCAAAGCTTAAATCGCCTAATTGCATAAAATAAATGATTATATTCACATGTGAAAATTTTAATAACTAGACTTATTTGAACTTATAATCTCAAAGCGCTAATATAATCAAAGCTTAAATCGCCTAATTGCATCAAAACTCATTCCTAAAGATACTAACAACTGGACTTATTTGATCTTATAATCTCAAAGCGCTAATCTAATCAAAGCTTAAATCGCCTAATGGAATCAAAACTCATTCCTAAATGATTATCTTCACATGTGAAGATACTAAGAACTGGACTTATTTGAACTTATAACCTCAAAGCGCTAATCTAATCAAAGCTTAAATCGCCTAATTGCATCAAAACTCATTCCTAAATGATTATCTTCACATTTGAATATACTAACAACTGGACTTATTTGAACTTATAACCTCAAAGCGCTAATCTAATCAAAGCTTAAATCGCGTAATTGAATCAAAACTCATTCCTAAATGATTATCTTCACATGTGAAGATACTAACAACTGGACTTATTTGAACTTATAATCTCAAAGCGCTAATCTAATCAAAGCTTAAATCGCCTAATTGCATCAAAACTTATTCCTAAATGATTATCTTCACATGTGAAGATACTAACAACTGGATTTATTTGAACTTATAACCTCAAAGCGCTAATCTAATCAAAGCTTAAATCGCCTAATTGCATCAAAACTTATTCCTAAATGATTATCTTCACATGTGAAGATACTAACAACTGGACTTATTTGAAATTATAACCTCAAAGCGCTAATCTAATCAAAGCTTAAATCGCCTAATTGAATCAAAACTCATTCCTAAATGATTATCTTCACATGTGAAGATACTAACAACTGGACTTATTTGAACTTATAACCTCAAAGCGCTAATCTAATCAAAGCTTAAATCGCCTAATTGCATCAAAACTTATTCCTAAATGATTATCTTCACATGTGAAGATACTAACAACTGGACTTATTTAAACTTATAACCTCAAAGCGCTAATCTAATCAAAGCTTAAATGATTATTTTCACATGTGAAGATAATTTATCAAAATTAATTACACTAAATCTTAAAATTAAACAAGCTAATAATATTAACAATTCTAAACAATTATTAATAAAAATTATTTAAATTATAATAAAATATGAATTTTACTTGATATCTACGAGTTTTCGGTGATGATCCGGTAATATCGGTAATTTCATCTCCGTCGATTCGATTCGATTGATTCAATTACATTCCGTTGATTGCTTTGATTGAAAGAGCGGTGTCATTGAGCGTGTTAACGGCGGTGGCATAATGACTTGAGCGGCGGTTTAACGGAGAATTAATGGCGTTTAACGTCGGTGATATAATGGCGGTTTAACGGCGACTTTACAATGATTAACGACGGTAGAAGAAGGATTTTAATGGCGGTAGTTGTGACGGTTAATGACGGTGAAGAAGAATTTTAATGGCGGTAATTGTGAGCGGAAAATATCTAGGTCGAGAGAAAATATCTAATTTTCACCTTCGCTTTTTAGTTAAAGTGTGTGTTTTTTTTATATATTAGATATTTGTTTGTAATTTACATATTTGCCCTTGGTTAGTGTAAATGTTTGGCTAATCTTAGCCATTAGATCTAAAAAGGAGGGACTAGATGGAGGCTAGGATCTCTTCTCGCGTTCTCACCAAAATTTGACTTCTCACAAGAAACACCCTATATATATATATATATATATATATATATATATATATATATATATATATATATATATATATATATAATGAGATAGATGAAGAATAAAACCATTCACCCCGCCTTCTCTTGAAGGCGTTTGAGTGTTCGGTTGTAGGCTCTTTAGACCAAGTCGTGGAAGGATAAACTCAAGCGTTCTCAGGAAGAGCTTTGGTGAAGATGTACGCTAACCGGTATTCATCCTCACAAAATAGAGTTCTACCACACCTTTTTCCACTTGTTCCCGAATGAAATGATGTCGAATGTCAATGTGCTTTGCTCTTGAATGTTGAACGTTGTTGCAAGAGAGCAATGGCACTTTTGTTATCACAATACGAGAGGATTTTGTTGAATTCAAAGCCATAGTCGATAATTAGGATCTCATCCATAGGATTTGAGCACAACAAGATGACATGGCTATGTATTCAGCCTCTGAGAGGATATAGAAGTACTCATTTGTTTCTTTGAAGACCGACTCAAGCTTATCACCCAATGAGCACCCCGGATGTACTTGGACGTGTATCTTGACACCTGCATGGTTTGCATCTGCATATCTGTCGTTAGTGACATACCGGTGTCCTTGGCACCAAAGACCCATGTTGATGGTTCCTTGAGATACCGAAGACCCGCTTAACCGCTTCAAGGTACTTTTGGTAGGCTTAGCACGGTATCTAGCACACATGCATACAATGACGAATATCGTGTCTATCGGGCGTGAGGTACATCGGGATCCAATCATACTTGATATTTTGTTTGATCTACCATGAACCCTGGTGGTCCTCATCCGGCTTTACGTTCCACCATGGGAGGTCAGCGGTGTCATAGTGACAAATCAAATTTCTTTAAAATTTCATTTGCATATTTAGATTGATTAATAAAATGCCTCGGGACTTTGTGAAATTTGTAATCCCAAGAAAAATGACAATTGTCCCATCATAGACATTTGAAATTTGGAGCCCATCTCCTTAAAAATGGTCACATTCATTGGGGTCGGTCGGCAAAGATAATATCATCAACATAGATTTGAGCGTGAATTAAATATTTGCACGACTTTACGGTGAACAATGTCGGATCAAGCGCTCCTTTCTTTGAATCCGAGATAGAATAAAATTTGATAGCGATCATACCATGACCTTGGAGCTTGCTTCAAACCGTAAGAGCCTTCTTCAAGCGATAGACATGAGTAGGATGGTGGATTCAAAACCTTCAGTTGGTAGCGTATACAACTTCTTTAAGATCTCCGTTAAGGAAAGCCGTCTTTACGTCCATTTGATAGACTACCATGTTCTTACTTGCAGATTAGCCAAGAAGATTACGATTGCCTGACGATCGAGCAACGGAGCAAATGATTCTTCAAAGTCAATACCTCCTCTTGACGGTATCCTTTTGCAACCAATCGAGCCTTGTTCTTTAATACATCACCATGCTCATCTAGTTTTACCTTGAAGATCCACTTTCGGCCAATGATCATAGCACATTCAGGAGCGGTACTAATTCATACATCTAGTCGATCAAACTCATGAATTTCTTCTTGATGGCATTGAACCAAATTGTCTTCACTCATTGCGGTTTTAACATCTTTTGGTTCGACCTTGGATGTACGAGTTAAAGAAGCACCATAAGGCATCGATTCTGCAAGTTGTTTGCAGTGGATACAAGTCGAGAGGATTTCAATGATGTTGTCCAATGGATGATCATGTGTCCATTTCTAAGGTGTTCGTGTGGTTGTTGTTGAAGAGCTGAAATGTGAGTCGATTTCTCTTGATGAAGATGGTTCGATGATGATTCGAGGAGCAAATATGTTTTCAAATGGGGCATCTTCGTGAGTAGCAAAGGATTCTCTCCATCAGGGTTCGAAACAATTCCATGATGTACACTCGATGATTGATGATTTGTTGATGAGACAGGTGATCGGCAGCAGCGTTTCTTGACTTAACGACATAGAAACCGAAGGTTAACTTCATTGGCGAGGATAGGAGCCGCCTCATTGATGGATTTAACATAACATTAGCAATTGGTTCATAGTGTTCATCAAACATTGGATCAACGGTTTCTTCAAGTCATCTTCAAGGAGGTACATAAGGAGTTGTTGAAGAAGAATTGTATACAATAGTAGAACGATGGGACTACTTGATGATGCGGGTCCAGGCGGGTTGTCCTCGAGCCATTTGACCGTCGACTCATCGAACGTAACGTGAATTGTTTCCATGATATTTTGGGTTCTTTGTTGTAGATTCGGGTATCCTTCTCGCTTGGTGCATATCCTACAAATACTCCAATGTCCGCTTTAGCTTTAAGTTTGCCTAAGTCTTGGCCTCATTAGTTGGATAACACAATGCACCAAACACGAAGGAATGAAAGATTAGGTTTTCGATTGTGGACAAGTTCATATGGAGTTTTTCCATGAGAAGTGTGAATAAGGGATCGATTTTGAGTGTAGCATGAAGTGGCAATGGCTTCAAACTTAGGAGAAACATGGAACCTTTGAGTAAATTAGCATTGTTCTTGCGGCTTCCACAAGAGTTCGATTTCGTCTTTCAACTACACCGCTCGTTGAGGAGTTCGTGGAACACTTCTTTCATGTTGATTCCAACACTTTCATAGAACTCACTAAGTTCTTTATCAACAAACTCAATTCCATTGTCTCGGTCGGATGATTCGATAGTTTTGTTAAGTCGAACTGCAATTGTTTGATAAGTTTGATGATGATATCTCGGAGGTTTATCCTTTGTCCTTAAGAATTTAACCCAAGTAAATCGAGTAATTATCAACCACAACTAACATATTTCTTCCCAAAAATATTACGCACTCTCATGGGTCCATAAATCCATGTGAATGGTATGAAGAACTTCCATAAGCGAGTTTGTAGGTTTGGGTTTGTGGGCATACTTCTTGCTTTTCCCAATTGGCATGTTGAACAAAGATGATCCTTTTCATACTTTAGTCTAGGTAAGCCTATAACTAAGTCCTTTCTGGAGAGATCATTTATGGTGCCAAGTTCAAGTGATTGAGACGACGATGCCATAACCATGACTTTGTTTTGAAGCTTTTGACAACAAGCAAATTGAGAAGACTTCATCATATATTCGATAGAGATGGTGTATAGGTTTGAGCCTCGAGTTCCTCTTAAAAGTTCCACACCATCAAGTTCTCTAATAAAACAAGTATGTTTTCAAGGCTACCAAGATCGTAATCACGTAATTGGCCGAGCGGAAAATAAGTTATGACCAAGACCTTCTACATAATATACCACGAAGATTACACTTTCACCAACAACATAATCTCCATAACCCATAATTGCACGAAATGATCTTCTGAATCTAATCCCGATGAATTTACTCACAAAGTTCATGAGTCGTGACCGTCTCCGATCATATGCTTGGAGCAGCTGAGTCCGGTACCACAGGCGATTTGAGCGATGCGCAATTGAACACAGAACAAGAATGGATAAGCGGATAATTGGGATCCCCATGCAAGAATGGGTTCCATTTGGTCAAGAATGATGATTGGAACACCCATATCGATAGAAACAATGGAATCATCGGGGATAGATGCGGTACTAGTGTAAGTATTTGACCTATTCAAAGTATGTTCATTTCTTAAAGGAATAGTTCTACCAAGAGGCATCCATTTCCTAATGGGCATTGATCTAGATAATTTAGGGCACATCTCATTAAGATTGAATTTATGCGATGAGGTATCCACCGATAACATATGTAACTGAATTTCCTTCTGTGGGTTTCCAATGTTTTCTAACCTTCTTTCACCATTGCTTTCTAGCCTTCTTAGCTTGATTTTTGTATTCACTATCTTATGAGCATTTAACAAGATTAATCAACTCATTCACACCACATTCATGAGTACTAACGAAACCAAACAATCATCATTACATGTTTTGCCAAAAGTAGCGAAATTGAATTAATTACTGATCGCTTATAGCTAATACTAGAATCAACACGATTCGCTTTATTCAACTCAAACTTAATGTTCCTAGGGTGGTCTTCTACTTTCTTCCATTGCACATTCTTAGCTTGAGGTCCTATCTTGCTTTGTATTGCTGAAGGCTTTGACCGCTGCCTTTGTGTCACCGATTACTCTGAGGGGAATTATGGGAACATTATTTGGTTGAGCTACCTTTGCATTCTTGAACTAGACGCGATGGGGATCTGAACTAATTGAAGGCACTCTAGAGTTCACTTTCTTAACATTGGGCATAGAAGTGTTGGGATCTGAGCTGCTCGACGGCATATTAAAATTCACTTTCTTAATGCTAGGCATAGAACAAGGCATCACAGCTTTACCTTTCTCACAAAAAGATTTAGGACATGTTGCTCTTAAACATTCTAACGACTCCGAGATCGTTTGGCTGAATGCAAACAAACCTAATTTCTATCTAGTGGCTTATTTATGAAATCCTCTTCTACAATCTCTGGAGACATTCTAGACTATCCTTAAGGTAAGCAAAATAGTTATAAAACCCAAGTTCGTTATTTCTAAGATGAGGAGGAATGTATTTAATAATCCACAAGAATTTGCATCTGCAGATGACTTTGATGCAATATTCTCATTAAAGACAAGTGGCATTTTTCCTTTTACGACTCTCGAGTTCTCAATTTCCTTTTGTAAAGACGTTATTATTTCATTGTTTTTGTCACGAGTGACTTTCGTTGAATCATATAACTCTTTAAAGTGTTGTTTCACCTTTTCATTTTCTTCAGAAAACTCTCATTTTCCTTTTGTAGAACATTAACCAAGTTTTGTAGATGAAAAGTTTGAGAACTCGAGAATCTAAAGGAGGAGGCATTTGAAGCTGTCATATTGTTCTTTTCACCCTTTAATTGTGAAATTTGGGCTTTCAACTTTCTAATCGTGTTACAATGAGCTTGAATACATTCATCACGTTTGTTTATTTCAAAAGTGCATCAAACTCGAACATTTTAGGATGTCTTGATGTTTGAGGTTTTAACATTTTCTTTGAGATGTTGATATTTTAGTTGCAAATCAAAATGTTCAACTTCTAGCTTAGAAAGATGTTTTACAGATTATCGTGATCATCCCGATCAATTTTCTCATTTAGTTCGTAGTTTTTGTTTTCAAGCTTAATGACACGATCATGGGAAACTTTCAAAGCAACAGTTAATTCATGAAATTGAGAAGCGATAATAGAATGCTTAGTGTGATATAAAACACATCTTGAGCCACGCAACTCAATACTAAGTTCTCATTTAAAATATGCAGATTCTTCCTTTCAATTTCATTATATTTGAGTTCCCATTCATAATCATTAACCTCAACTATCATTGCATCAAATTCCTTTTCCATTTCTTTAATATATGAGTCTATCCCTTTTTGAAGACTCTCAAATTGACCTTTTAATTGTTTAAAGAAAGGCATGACCTCAGTTAGATAGCATTCTTTAGTTTTCTCAAAACCCCTTTCCCCTTCGGTTATCCCAGTAGGTGTGATTCTCTTTTTACACGTTTTCTCTAAATCAACAAATAGTTGGTAAACTACATATAGGCTGATTAAGGTCTTGCTTTTAGTGGAAATAGTTCTAGGAACTAAATGCATTGGTGTATTAGGAGGATACACAGTAGCTGGAGGCATTTTCCTAAGGGGGATGTTTGTCCCAACAAGATTATCTGCTTTTTGCTTATCTAAATTCTTTTTCCAAAACACTTGTTCGGGTGTTAACAGAGTTTGAGCCTTAAACTTGTTCAGAGAAATCCAATTTTCTTTAGTGTAATCATGGGGTTTGTACGTTATGTTTTGCTTTTTACACTCATGATCATTTAGTTTCTTATTCATTTTCTCCCTAGAGACATCATCTAATTGCATATCTTCCTCAGTGCACTCAAAGTATGATTAGGTTTCGTCTCAGGCTTAAGGATTTCATTACCATCATATATTACCTTTTGAAGCTTTTGCTATCTTACCATACTCGAGTTGGGTTTCTCTACAATGGGAATACTATGCTTATCGTTGAGAACTCTATGCTTAGTGATCATGTGAGCAGTCAGAATGGTATTCCTTGTACGCACAACTTATTTTCAAGCTTTTTTCAAAGTTTTAGATTGGAAAAGTCATTCAAAGTTTTGATTCCTTAGCATTAAATTCTTGTTTAAGCACTTTAACATCATTTGGAGTTCTTGTTTTTGCTTAACAGTTTTGAGAGTTTTCTTGTAAGGAGTTTAACTCTTGTTTTAACACGTCTTTCTAAAATTACTTTTTCTAATAATTGTACGCATTTGGTCATCCATTTCCTGCTCACGGGTAGTTAACTCACACTTAGCACGCTGTTAATAAATAGCAACTTGTTCCTTATAGGCATTCAGTTCAGAGATAACAGAATCATCAGGGGTACATGGAGTGTATTCATCAAAAACATAGTCATCATTGGCTGCAGAAGATGCATTACTTGGTACAATCTCACTTTCACTTTGTATCACATATTGATCATATGGGACAATATTACTATTACCCAAATTATGCATATTTGATTCATTAGTTAGATGTGATTGTACTTTGTTATGCATCTCTTGCTCATCAACTTTATCGTGATAGTTTTAATACCTCGAGATGATTGAATCTTTGGAAGGACCACTTCTTGTGGTGATGAGGGCTTTGGAGAGACCATAGGTGAGATGCTTGCCATGAAAATGGTTTGGGCGATTGGTTCATCATCCACATCCGAATCGTGAGCATCACGATCGACTACTTGAAATGCATTTGGATTGTTACGAGGCATACCACCATCTTGGTTGTTCATCCACATCGACATCATAAGTCTTGGCATTTCCTCAAAGAAGAAACAATGACTCTTCTTTCAAAACAACACCATTGTCACGAGCTTGTACAAGCAACATCTTGTCTCAAGTATTACGCATTTTGAGGCGTTTTGGAGATGCGGTTCCTTGCAATGTGTCCATCCCACCAGGTTGTAGCACTTGGTAGCTTCACTTGTCCACGATTGGCATTTCTCCCACGATTCGATTAGCCGCATACCTCCACCTACTCCACCTCTTCCTGCATTCATCGCTTACCTTGAACCGGTTTGCACCATAACCTTTCCATCTCTTACAGTAGCTTGATTGTGTGGGTTGGATCTTTGTTACGAGGTTATTGTTGGTGTGAGGTGGTACTAAATTTGACTAACCATGAGAGCAGTTGATTGATGAAGTTTTCCATGAGTGTTTTTTGAGTCACGGAGGCTTATATGCTGGATCATGAATGAGCTTGTAATTACCATTACCCGTGGGTATGACTTGAGAGGCTTTGGTGGTAATTCCAACATTGGTGTAGAATGTTGTTGAATCATTTGAAGAACTTGTTTCTCCCTGTTTAGTTTTGAACTGTTCAAGAATCATTCGTTCAAACATGGCATGTCTCTCATTCTGAAGAAGGAAGGCATAAAATTGCTCGTAGTTGGTGTTCTTCAATCCTTTGGTTAGCTTCACAGAGGTGACAAATTTGTGCCATTCGGGATTCATGTTGTTCACAAACTTTGAGTTCGACTAAATATTCGGCATGGTCATTTTGATATTCCTCATATCATTCACAAGCTTGTGGAATCTCACATAATATTCATAGACACTTTCTTCGTTTCATCTTAAAGTGCTCAAATTCATCATCACATTGTGATTCTCTGTCTTCCTTAGTTAATTGAGAACCCGAGAAAGCATCTTGACATTATCCCAAACCGCCTTGGCTTCGTGTTGTGATTGATAAGCTTGTAGATATCTTTTGGAAGACCACAAGTATAATGTTTGAAGCCGATATCAGCATCGAATCTATTTTTCTCCTTATCACTTGAGCTCATCATACGTCTTTAGTCCGTCCAATCCAAAGATCATTGTTCCATCTGCAGCGATATCAATTATGTCTCTTGTAGTCTCAATCTGATAAGGTCCTTCATCAATTGATTTGAGAATGTTGACCCCATTTTCCTTTCCCGAGACGTTAACCCGATTCTTTGAGCCCATGAGTCATAATCAATTACATCAGCATAGGTGGGCGAGTATCGATCCTGGCCGCTGAGCGTCCTCGAGCTCACGATGAAATGATAGTAGGCATGTTGTTAGACATGATTACAAGTTCTGCGGGATTTTACAATTCTTTGATTAAACCGAAATTGAAAATTTAAGGAATTTTCTTGAAATTTTTAAAAATTTAATTTATTTTTTTTTTAAAATTTTTAAATTTTTTTTTTAAATAAATTTTTAAAAAAAAATTTAAAATTAAAAATTTTTAAAAATCAATTTTAATAAAAAAAATATTGGTTTAAAAAATTCTTTTGAAAGAAATTAAAAATTTAATTTAACGGTTTATTTTTTTTTTTGTTTTAAATTTAAAATTTATTTAAATAAATTTTTTTAAATTTTTTAAAAAAAAATTTTGGGAATAAATTTTTAAAGAAAGTAAAAAAAACAAACAAAATTTTGGGGTTTTTTTAAAATTTTTTCCGTAAAAAAATTAAAAATAAAAAAATTTTTATAAAAAAATTAACTTAAAAATTTTCAAAATTTTATTTTTTTAAAAAAAAAAAAATTTTAAATTGAAATTTAAACTATTTAATTTCCTTTTTAACGAAAATTTTTTTGGGAAATTTTTTTTAATTCAAATATTTTTTCCCTTATTTTTTTTTTAAAAATTAAAACCCTTTTAAAATTTTAGAGGAAAAATTTTTTTTTTTTTTAAATTTTTTTTCCCAAAATTTTTTTAAAAAAAATTTTAAAATTATTTCCAAAATTTTTCAAAATTTTTTTTCAAAGGTTTTTAAATCATTTTTTTTTTTTGGGTTTTTAAACATTTTTTTTAAAATTTTAAAAATTTTCTTTTTAAACTTTTTAAAAATTTTTTATTTATTTTTAAATTTTTTTTTTTTTATTAAAAATATTGTTTTTTAAAAAACCAAAAAAATTTAAATTTCCCTTTTAAAGCAAATTTTTGCCCTTTTAAAATTTAAAATTTTAATTTTTACATATTAAAAATTTAAAAATTTATTTAAAAATTTTAAAATAACAAAAAAAATTTTAAAAAAAAAATCCTATTCTTTTTCCAGGAAAATTTTTTTTTTCCTTTTCAAAAAAAAATAATTTAAACTTTTTAAAAAAAATTTGGGAAAAGTTTTTAAAGAAAATATTTGAATTTGAATTTTCCCGCCCAAATCAAATAAATTTTTACCGGATAAACATTTCCCCACTAAAAGACAAAAACTAGAAGCGGATTTCTATGGGACGGTCCCTTATATATATGGGACCGTCCTCCGCTCCTCTTGATGACTATAACATCGACTATTCCATAGAAAAATTCACCTCTTAAGCACTAAAATTTTACATCTTCTCAAATCTTTCAAATCTCTCATCTTTGATCATATTAACATATTGGAAATTGTTTACAAGTGATCACATTCAACTTCCTTCAAAGTGAGAGAAGAACACTCGTATTCGTCAAGAAACGGAGTGTTGGAGTCTAGTCATTCACCTCGTAACTATTGTTAAGTTTCTCTTCGGTCTATATTTTTATACCTCCATTCTTGTATATCGGTAGATTCGACTTGTGTAAGTCATGGTTGTTGTGTAATAGGTATATTTGGATAGTGTGTACGTCCGTGAGGTGATTGTAGATTGGACGGTATGTATGTCCATGTAGTATTGTGTTCAAATAGAATTCTCAAGTTTCCTTTAAGCTCAAAATATATGAATTGGAGGATGTAGCCAAACATTTACTAGTTTTAAGAATTTTCTCATACTTCAGCAATAAATTGTAAGCTTTACCATCATAAGGCATCAACATCTTCAAACCACCAGGCTTCACCATCTGAGCAATAACTCCTGGATAATTATTCAAATTGGGATAATCACCTTCTACAAGCATATGAACAACTACTCCAGACACAGTTAACACATGAACTCCACAAGTTTGATATAAAAACCATCTTGTAACATGACCATTGTAGAGTCCTTTCCATTCGGGTTCATCATGAGTTGGTTCAAACAAAATCTTCAAGTGATGATAAACCGTCTCTCATGATAATCATCCGATGTATATCACCAAACTTATTCTTGTAAAGCTTCCATAGATTCATTAAATCATCTCTATCCGTGTATTGAAGCATTTGTGAAAATTTATTAAACTCGAAACTTCATTATTAAGTCTTTGAATTTTCCAACATTCTTCACTTCCATTAAGCTCAAATGCATAAGAGATAATTTGATGACTATCTTCAATCTCTTTCAATCTTTTAGAACCAGATGTCTCCTAAATCTCAGATTTTCTCTTTAGATTACCTTTAATCCACTCTTCATCTTTTTCAGAATCCATAGGAGTAAAATTCTCATTATTAATCCTCATACACATCAGATAAAGCTCATGGATTCTTTCAAATGAACATTTACTAAGATTGTCAGGAATATGTATGCCTGAATTCTTAACAATCTTCATCAGTACATTCCTCATCTCACAAATTGTAGGAGGTTTCTTCCTTGTAACTTGCTTCTTTTCCTTACTTATACTCCTTGCCCATTCACCCAAGAGTCTAGCTTTTTCCTCATCATCTAACAATGCCCATTCTTGAGTAGTATACTCATTACGTATTTGATTAGAAGCTTGCGATAGTTTTGTGATTCATACCATTTAGCTAGCCATTTTCGAGAATCCTCCTCCTCTTCTTGCTTTTCTTTCTCTGCGGTGCTTCCTCTCAAAGATGTATGCTTCTTGTATACTCTTCATCATAAGCAATATGTTCTTCACACTTTTAAACTTTAAAACAGGTGCTACAATACCTTTACCCTTACCAATATCTGGTTGAGCCACCTTCTTCTTCAAAGGCTCACCAATAACTAAACTTTTACCTTTGGGTTTGGTTGCAGTGGGTTCAAGAGATAAAACAGGTGCAATTATGGGTGTAGGATTAGATGAGGTTTTGCTAAGATTGATCAATGTGCTTGCAGCTTCTTTCTCAACTTCTTTTGATTTGGGTGGTGATACAGAGATGGTTGAAACAATCGTAGAAATGGTTATGATAGCAGTGGGTATAATTACCTTATCTGATACTGCAGCAGTGGTTTCAAGAATACTAGTCGTGGTTGCAGACACACTATCGGTGGTTGTGTCTGCACTACCTCATTTTCTACCACAGTCTTCAAACTTTCAAGAATGACTTCATTCCAATCTTTATCGATACCAAAATTGTCTTGCATCTCCACTATCCACATCCTCTTCCATATGCACATCTGACCTCCACAATTCATGCCATCACTCCTCCCTGCTTGGATACATTCTCCATATCACCAAATTCAGAGTGGAGAGGAGTTTACCTTCTTCTCAACCTTCTCATTCTCCTTAAAATAGCAACCCAGTGTCTTCTCACGTTCTCCAAAACAAACATCCTATGCTTCAATATCCCGATTTCTTTACCTGAAACACGGCCAATTCTTGAAGACTTGAGATTGTATCCTATTTTAGTACATTTAGCCTTCAATTCATTTAAGTGTTCAAGAATATCCTCCCACTTGACCCTCATTAGCGGTCAGAGAGGTGGTTCATTGGAAAAGTCATCATGTACCGCCTAGGATCCGTCGATTCGCTTGATGTTCCAACCTATCCTCATCACTTGAGTTGTGTTAAGCGCTTTCCGAGGTGAATCCTTGAGATGGTAAACATAGCATCGGACCTTGCACGAACATCTATGTACCCTGTCCGCCCGGTTGGCTAGGGATTCCTCACTGTATTGAGTTCCAAGGAACTCTCCACATTAGGAGTTGCCAAGGTTGGGTCTTAATGATGTTTCCACTATCACGACTCAAACATCTAAGCATGAATCGATGGTGGAAGCCCTTCCATTCATGTCACCTCCACACCGTGTGACCTCATGAACAACACCACTAACACCAACTGAGGTAGCTTGGTGCCCTTCTTTCTCCTAGTCCATACGATTGGTGTATGATGGTTTGGGTTTGACTAGAAGGGTTGTGATTCATTGCCGGTGGGAACAATTGCACTATCGGTGGGTTGAGGTGTACTATCGGTGGGTTCAGTTCTATGGGTTGGGATTCAAGAACTTCATCAAATTCGTGAATAGCGAGCAAAGTAAGCATATGGGAAATAAAAGAACATCTCTTGGTTGAAAATTTGGTTTCGATTCCTCATATGTGCGAAAACCTTAGGAAGCATATAATGCACTTCATACTCCTAGAATGCTCAATGGTTCTTCAATTTGACTTTCTACAATCAGTTGCACAAACCTAGGATATAAGAAATATTATCCTTCTTCATAAGATTACGCGCACAAAACCTTCATAAATCATCCTAGACCAATTAAACTTTTTCCCATCGGACAAACAAATGATAGCAGATAATTTTGGAAGGAAGTCATCAAATCCAAGTGGTCTTATTATTTATACACATCAACAAGGAATGTATCAAAACTTCCATTGTTGTGAAAACATGCTCTTAAAAAAATTTACCTTGTCTCCCCGTGTATATCCTAACCTCTCTAAACCATAAAAATCTCAAGATCTCGAAAGATTAACAACACCATCGAGATCATCTAACTTCAAAACCCTCTAATGTTCTCATCATCAACCAAAATATCATTCTCATCCACAACAAGACTAAAACTTCTACCCATCAACCTCCTCGAAGCTTAGCATTCTTACGTAATTGTTGTATATAGGCTTTAAACATGGTTGGTGAGGATCATAGGCAAAGTGAATAGGATCGTGAATAAGAAATCAATCATTTGATGAAAACCTTCGGATCGAGTGTTTTGATCAAATTAGCAACTAGGTTATGGGAGTTGGGATATTGATTCTGGCATGATGATCGATGATGTAAGTTAAGTGGGATTGTAGATATAAAGATGAAAGTGGTTTAGGTTTATGTAAAGCGCCAATTGGAATGATTTGAAGATCAAGTAAATGACCTATATCGCTTATTTGGGGATATAAGCGTTGTTTCACCAAAGTTATCAAACAAAGTCCTCAAGTATCCAAAAATCGCAATATCGGCGATGGTTTGAAAAACTCTATCCGTGGTTTGAAAAACACTAGCAGTGGATACAAAACTTCACTCCAATCGGTTGACCAATAGATATAGCAAGCAAATCTTTGTCAATCTTAATGATATCACACAAAATATGAAGGATTACAAGATTTAACACAAATATATATATATATATATATATATATATATATATATATATATATATATATATATATATATATATATATATATATATATATATATATATATATATATTACAAAAGCTCCAAAGGTCCAAAGCAAAATCTCCAAACCAAAAGCTCCAAAATACACAACAATCCTTCATACCGTGCATATCACAAACATAAACCAAGCACCAAAAAGAAGGTTAGGTTAGAAGTGGTTAGAGTTAAACTAAAAGTGGTTCCATATACTTAGCAGGTTGTTAGCCAATATGCTAAAGGCTAAGTCAATATGCTAGCTTTCAAAACCTAATTTCTCAAAAATCCACAATCAACATCAATTAGCATGTGGAATCAACGAAGTCATCAATCTAACATCCTCCTCCTCATCATCATCATCATCAAGTGATGATTCTAACCCATGGCTTCTTTACGTTCCTCAAGAAGATCCTCGACCTAAAAGTCCCCTTTCTCCCTTCATCAAGATGCTAGTGTGGTAGATCCCGTGAGTCATCAAGAGGGTCGATGATTCCACCGAGCGCCTAGAGCCAACCTTCAATAGATTGGTGAGGAGAGCGGAGAGCACAACTTCACCATCCCAACCCCAACCAAGGCCACGTGCCATAAATCCACCACTCCCAAAGAACATAGAGGTGGTGATTGGTCTTCCGCTCCGGGATCCGGTTCTTCAAATCATGGAAGGAAGGGAAAGGGCAAGGTGAGAGGTGAAGGGAAAGGAAAAGGGAAGTTGGAGTAGTTGCTTTATAGTGGAGCAGGTAGGCGGAACAATCGAAGATTTCTCATATCACAAATGCATCCATCATCGTTTTCATCAATCCATCTTTCCATTTTCGACTTCAGACTTCTTCATATGTACATCCACCGACTTTTGTAATAGTTGATAGGAACTAGAGTAGCTAGGTGTAATGTGTGCTCCATGTAGTTTGTAACCATGATTGTAACCTTGCATTGTATAATGCGCTTTATGAACTATGAATAAGAGTATCATGGCTTTTCCTTTGTAGTCTCTTGCATCATACAAATAGTGAGAAACTTCCAAATTTCTCGCAAAATGGAGTGGGAACACAAAGCAACAAGCGATGGTTTGAACATAACTATCGATGGTTAGAAACAAAAATAGCAATACTAAGATCATAATACTTGATTCAATACTTGTACAAACTTTTACAAAACAAGTTGAGATTTAGAGATTATTTATTCCAATACTAACTACAAGGTCTTGAAACCTCCCACATCAAAAGCTTTAGTGAGAAGATCAAGAACATTGAAATCGGTATGGATTTTTACCATTTGAATCAACCTTTTCACTACAACTCTAATAAAATGATGCCTTATCTCAATATGTTTAGTTCTAGAATGTAAAATGTGATTTTTAATGATGCATATTGTCTTTGTTATTATCAATGTAAATCTTAGTATGCATAAAGTTGTACCCAAAATCCGACAATTGATTACGAATCCAAAGAACTTGACCACAAGAACTAGCAACAGCCCGCATATTCGCCTCCGGTTGTAGAATTTGCCACAATAGTTTGCTTTTACGCCATGAAATTAGTCTCGCTTCCAAAACCGACATCCTCCGGTTGTAGATTTCTATCCAAACTAGCACCACATAATCACTATCTCAGATAGGCCACCAAATCAAAGGGAATCCTTAGAATACCAAAGGCCCAGTTAGGATGACCTTTAAGGTATCTAAAGATTCTCTTAAAGATTCATGTGTGAGGTGACTTGAAATCTTGCACACACATACTTAGAACATAATATCTAGCCTAGATGCGGTGAGATACATCAAAGATCCAATCATGGACTTGTACAACTTCAAATCAACTTTGGGACTTCAGTCATCGGTAGCGATGGTTTACGAGTCTCCATGGGTGTACTAGCACTCTTCACATCACGAAACCCAAACTTCTTCAAAACATCGCTACATACTTGTCTTGACTAATGAAAATACCATCAGTCCTTTGTTGAACTTGTAGCCCCAAAAGAAAGTGAGTTCTCCATAGAACTCATCCGAAACTTATCATGCATAAGTTTCTCAAAATCCTGCATAGCTCCTTATTGGTTGAGCCAAAGATGATGTCATCTACATAAACTTGAACTAGTAAAATATCATCCTTAAGCTTCCTAATGAACAAAGTCTTATCAATCGACCCTCTTTTGAAGCCATTGTCCATTAAATAAGTAGACATGCACTCATACCATGCCCTAGGAGCTTGATGCAACCCTTACATAGCCTTCTTCGCTGTAGACCTTGTCGATGATCGGGATCTTCAAAACCGGAGGTTGGCAAATATAAACCTCCTCATCAATTGTGCCATCTAAAGCACTTTTAACATCCATTTGGTACACCACAAAATTCTTGAATGAAGCATATGCTAAAATAATCTTATAGCCTCAATCCTTTTAATCTGGTGCAAATACTTCATCCTAATCCAAACCTTCGGTTTGTGTGTATCCTTGAGCAACCAACCTTGATTTGTTTTTACCACAATTCCTCTTTCATCCTCTTATTTACGAATACCCATTTTGTCCCAATTGCCCTCTTACCATTAGGAGATCAACCAATGTCCAAACCTCTTGAAGTTTGAGCAAGAAGCTCTCTTGCATTGATTCTACCCATCCTTCTTGATAAAGGTTCTTCCACTCTTTTGGGCTCCTTTTGAGGCAGAAAACATGCAAACAAGCAATTTTGCGAGATCTTTATGACTATTTCTTTTGTGAAGTGATCTTGCAAAGAAACCTTGCTTAGGAAAGGTTTTTGTGTTCTGAACCTTGCTTCTTGTTTGAACAGGGGTGTTCAAATTTCCAAGTATTTGTTCCTTAGGATGAATCTTATGTATCCTTGTGGTGGTGACTAGACTTTCATGAATGACATGTTCCAAATTAGTAAAATCAGCGTTGAAGAAATCATCCATGTCTTCATCATCAGTAGGAGTATCAATTTCTATCAAAGCAGGCATGGTAGGATCATGTGGATACTCCTCTTCACCAAATAATGTTTCTGTTAGGATGAGGGTTTGTTTTCTTTGAAAAGTTTTGGTGATTTACCCTCCTCCATTGATTCCAAACTTGTGGTTGGTTTTTATAACAGTTTCTCTGTAAGTGCTCAAAACTACCACATTTATAACAAGCCTTCTTGACACATTGAAACTCATCTCCTAATCTGTTAGAAATTAGGCCATTAAAGTTTCTCTGATTGCCCCTAGGTATATATCTTTTCATTTGTTCCCTAGGTATCTCTTTGTACTCTACAACTTTCTTAGCAATTTGAGCTCCAAAACCTTGCCTCAATCCTTGCAACTGGTGTAGGTTTTAATATACAAGTCTTCCATAATGTAGTCATTAAAGGTGTGTGTGTCCTAGGCGTATAGTCTTGTAAACGCCTAGGAAAGAAGTTTAGTTAACCCCCAAGATCTAAGGTGTCTTAGATCCCTGTTACATTTAGGTAGCACGTTATTATTACGATCAAATAATAATTGGTGGTGATTGTGAAAGAAACCTTGTGTCAATAACTTTGAGTTGATTTATTCCGTTGTGCAACGTTTATTATCTTTGTTATTGTGATCCTAGCGCTCTAAGCGATCCAAGGAGTCTAACGATTCCACAATTGGTTTCGAGCTTGGGAGCTAGTTACCTAGGGATTCACAAGGTTTTATTGGTCGAAGAATGACGACAAGATGGAAAAATTCGAATCTCAACAATTTTCGTAATGCTTCTGCAGCATAGTTTTCTAACGACGATAACTTTTTCGTTAACCGTTGGATCGTAACGAAATTTTTGGTGGACGTTCTCTATATACCCATCTAACGTTTCACCGGAGGGATCGTCGATCTGAGCTCTCAGTAAAAAGTTATTCATTGTCGAAGTTGGCTGCAGACTGAGGTTTTCTAAGACGATTTTTTTTTTGGGTTTTCGTGATATCAACTTCTATGCTTTCGTTTTCTATTGTTGAATCATTACAGAAGTTGATTATATGTTCTTGATGTCGAATTTGAGAAGAAAGAATGTTCACGTTTTCAATTCTTGGTGCATGGTTCAATACGTGGCAATTAGGGTTTTCAACAAACCTTAATTAAAACATATGGTGAATGATTTGAATGCTAGGGTTTGTAACAAACCCTAGATGATTGATTATCTCCTAACCCTAAACACATCATTGATTCAAGTTTTGAATACTACTGCTGCACTACTGTTCGTTTGTGACTGTTGGAGTTGGGTTCGTTCGAGATGTATACTCATTGCTGCTCATTCAATGCTTACTACTGCTTTTGCTAGCTGGTTTAATGATCATAATGTGTCGTGATGGTCTGATGGCACTAAAGGCTCGTGATATACTGCTCATGTACTAACTACTGCTATCGTGCCATGGAAACAACTGCTAGTTAGCTCGCCACTACTAGTGTTGTGGGTTACTACTGACATTGCAACGTTACCACTGCTAGCTTCTTGAATCCACTGCTAGTTATCGGTTACCACTGCTACTATACGTTCTTGGTTACTGGTTGTTAAGGGTTTGATTATTTGGATTGTTTGCATGAGCATGGTTCACTTCGTTAATTGGCATGTGCACATTTAGTGATGCTCCCTTGTATCACAAAGAACAGTTTATGTTGTCAAAGTAAGTTTGTACAGTTGGTTGCATGAAATTCTGGATCGTTACTGCTACTGGTTATTCTTGTATCAACTTAATGCTACTACTTTGCTTTCATTACCATTGTTACATATTTAAGCTGCTCATTGATGTTAATATGAAGCGAAGGAGTATTAGCCAGGTTTGGGAAAAAGAAAAAGAATAATTGGGGTAAGACTATCAGTATTTAGCATGTACACCGACGTGTTTAGTGAAAGAATCCATTGAATTGAAGCTATATATGTTGATCATAAAGACAACCTCGTACTTATGTTATCAACATGGTGACATGGATCAGTGGTATAAGGTACAAGGTAAGATAGTATTAATTGGTTTTATATATAACATGGGACGGTGGTACAAGGTAAGATAGTGGGTCACTTAATATTTAGGGATGAGTTATTTATACGCAGTATATTTTTATATACCTCCTTATGTTTTTGTTTTTATTTTTTTTATTTTTTTATTTTTATAATTTTGTTTATATCATAAAAGTATAAAGCGCGAAACGCGGAATCGTAAATATAAAGTTTAATAAAGCCAAATCGTAAACTCGCCGTAAATACTCATGTAACCCCGACAAAACTGTGTTGTCTTGGAAAAGCGGGAAGGGAATATTCTAGCGAGGTATGGTAGCCACCGTATGAATAGTGATCGCGAAATATTTATTGGGAGGGTGAGTTAATGTCTGGTGAATTACTAATTTTAATCATCTGGTCTCTGCACAGCGTGGCCTCCTAATTCTTGTCCCTTGTCCCCTCTCTCTCCCATTGGCTGTGGGTCCCATGGATGAACCAGGCGTGGCCCACCTCCCACATGCAACTTTGTCCTTTTTTTCTTTTTCTTTTTTTTTTTTTTTTGATTTGATTTGATTTGATGTGTATAGTTTATTTTGTATGATATATTTAATTTGTGTAGTGTTTTTATATGTATAGTGTATTTATTTGTGTGATATATTTAATTTGTGTAGTGTTTTTATATGTAGAGTATTTATTTGTGTATTGTTTCCATTTAATTAAACAATAACAATAAAACATTTTATAAACTTTTTTTACGTTACTTTTTATAAACTTTTTTTATAAACTTTTTTTTATAAACTTTTTTATAAACTTTTTTTTATAAAAAGTAACATAAAAAAAAGTTTAAAAAAAGTTTATAAAAAAAAGTTTATAAATATTTTATAAAAATGTTTATAAAAGTTTATAAAAAGTTTATAAAAAAGTTTATAAATATTTTATAAGAAAAGTTTATAAAAGTTTATAAAAAGTTTATTAAAAAGTTTAAAAAAGTTTATAAAAAAGTTTATAAATATTTTATAAAAAAGTTTATAAAAGTTTATAAAAAGTTTATAAAAAGTTTATTAAAAATTTTATAAAAAAGTTTATAAAAAATTTTATAAAAAAAGTTTATAAAAAGTAACGTAAAAAAAGTTTATAAAATATTTTATTGTTATTGTTTAATTAATTGGAAACAATACACAAATAAATACTCTACATATAAAAACATTACACAAATTAAATATACCACACAAATAAATACACTATACATATAAAAACACTACACAAATTAAATATAACACACAAAATAAACTATACACAATCAAATCAAATAAAAAAATAAAAATAAAAAAGACGAAGTGGAGAGAGGGAGGGCCCACGCCTGATCCCATCAACCCTATGGTCAATATAAAAAGGGGACAAAGGACAAAAGCTGAAAAAAAGTACCCCTAGACCCCGTTTTTGTCGGGCGTGAGGTCGTGATCAATAGTGTATCTTTATTGGGAATGAACCAGCGCTTCCTAAGGCGTTGGTAAGATTAATCTTCTTGTGGGTTTTAATTACATAAATGGTCCTTGTAGTTGACACAAAATTGCATATTTGGAAGGGGAACCACCTAAATAGTTATTAAAAACCACAAGAAAACAAATCTTAACCAATGCCCTTAGGGCATTGGTTAGACATTCCCATATTTATTATTCTAATTTGCATTACTATCTTGAATGGTGCTACTGTGAGTGTTGTGTGGGGATAGAAATTGAAGGAAGGTTAGTACGGTTTGGTTTCCTTAGGGCAGACGGAGTGGACGTCGGGTTGCAAATCGAGCTCGTGAACCCGCTCGGCTACACCATTCCGTGTAGTGCGGGTTAGGAGGGCGGGTAGGATTTTCGAGCTCGGAACTCGATCGAAAACCGTGCTTGTGTTTGTATTTTTTCTTTTGTCTTCTTTTTTGGTTTGGTTTTGCGGTGGGAGGAAGAAGGTGGTTTGGTTTCGCACTACCGTGCTTCTTTTTGGTTTGATAAGGAAGAAGGTGGGAGGATGAAACCACCGAGCCGAGATGTGTGTCCTTGTGTTTGTGTTTGCGTTTTTTTTTTTTTTTTTTTTTTTGCGTGTCTTGGAAGAGGAAGAAGACTAAGTGAAGAAGAAGAAGAAGATGTGAAGTTTTTTTGCGGGTCTTGTGTTTGCGAATTTGTTTGTGTTTGCGTTTATGTATTAAAAAAATGAAATTGGTACTAGGGTACCCACCGTCCACGTATGGTAGTGTTAGGTAGGGTGAGCAAAACAAACCGGAAAACCGAAACCGAACCGAAAACCGAAAAACCGAACAAAAAACCGACCAAACTAAAACCGATGGTTTGGTTTTACTTTTCGAAACGAAAAATACGGTTCGGTTTCGGTTTGATATAAAACGAACCATAGAAACCGAATCGAACTGTTTCATCAATTATAATATATTTTATTTATAAATATATTCTTAATTACTAAATTGTCTAATTTAGGTAAAGGAAGGATCAAATTTAAAAATGGTTTGGAAAAACCAAACGTCAAAACCATTAAACACACATAAATATTCGGTTGCCTTGGGAACTAACTGATAAGTGATAACCCTAAATCTATCTTCTCCTCTGCTGAAACTCTAAAAGTCTGAAAGTTATCTTCTCCATTGCTGAAACTCTATTTTTATTGGTAAGTCTATGTTAGCTTTGGTGCAACTTTGATCAATTTTATTTATGCATGTATGGATAAAAGTAATGAAATATAATTTAGCATGCCTTGAGGTAGTCGGTTATATGCTATTGTTGTTAACTTGTTATTTTTGTATATCAGTTTAACAAATGTTCCTTGAGGTAGTCGGTTGTAATGTTGTATGAAAGATAATTTTGCATATGATCGTTTATCAAAGCGTGCCTTGTATATCGATCTATTTTTTATATCGGTTTATCAAGTCTACTTGTATAGTTTATCAAAGTTTCTTTTGTATATCGGTTTATTTTGTATATCAAGTGTACTTGTATTGTATAATGTATATCAAGTGTACTTGACTACTTGTATTGTATATCAGTTTATTTTTGTAAATTATAGACTTATAGTTGTCTAAAATTGCTTGTTTATTTCAGTTGGTGGAACCATCAGGTAGCGAAGCATCCGAAGCTCGAAGTATGGACAAAGGGAAGGCACCGGTCATTGATGTAGCTCGAAGCTCGAAGATTGGTTACGGTCTACACCGGCGGATTTGCAAGATATGCCCGTTAATGGCTTGCCACTTGAAGAGATGGTGGAAAATTTGGAGAAACTAGAACTTGGTAAGTAATGAAACTTGATTTAACAATTTAAATCATTCCCGCTATATGTTATGCTAATCCATTATTTATATTTGTTTGTAGATATGTTTTCTACCGGAAAAAAGCAACACAATGATACTTCTCAACATGAAATTTGAAGTCATGAAGTTGTTTCCGTTAGAGTTTGAAGTCAAGAAACTATTTTAGAGATTGTGGTTTTATCTTGCAAGAAACTATTTTATGTTTAGAAACTAGTCTATGTCAAGAAACTAGTTTCGTTAGAGTTTGAAGTCAAGAAACTATTTTATGTTTAGATTCGGATGGTTCATGGGTTTATTAATTGGTTGCATGGTATATGTTATGGATAATTGAATGAGGTATCTAAGGTTTTATATGCACAGTACGCATGATATTATACATATGTCTCAACATACAACTCCCCCGGCAGATCGATAAAACCGAATAATCTAACTCCCGGACCTAAAGCAAAGCGCGGACACTATGCAATCCTCCGGATAAAGCATACAAACCAACTTAGACGAAACAAACCTAGACCAAAGATATACCGAGGGGTTAGACATAATCCCGGCCTAACTGACACCGACATCACCATGCATAAGAGGAAAGGAATCTCGGTCAGAACTACTGACCCTTTCCAGACGGAATCCAAACAGGGTAAAGTCAACTCCCGCCTGAAAGAGTCATTGTCGCCCACGTGACCTTCGGGTGAGGACAAAAGCTCCTCATCTATAAAAGGAGCTAAGCAACAACATTTAAGGTAGACTATTCTCACCCATTTTTTACACACATTACTCTGACATATCATTATACTCATTCTCACGCCGGAGCTGGGTCTAGGGATAAAACCCTAGGCGAGGCTAACGCGTGCTGTTTTTGTGTTCACAGATCCGACGAGCTTAATCCGAGGAGATTTACCGAAGGATTAGTCGAAGGATTCGCTTGTTTGGAGTAATCGCAGACTTTTACTTCAACAAATTGGCGCCATCCGTGGGACCGCTATTCTAACTACCAACACTAGAAAATGGCAGGTCCTACCACCGAAACACCCCCAGGTACCTCCACGGAAACACCGCCCGGAGGCAACCCCCCAAACTTAGAAGAACAAATACTCAACCACATATCGTCATTAAAGGCCCTGATACAACAGCATAACACCCAAGGAAAAAGCCCGTTGCAACCCATACGGATAGACTTCGGAGATGAAGTCGAAGGACCCGCCCGAGTAGAAAAGGAAAAAGATCCGAAAGGAAAACAGGTCGTGGAAGATCTGCACAAACCGTACAAAGATGCCCCTAGATCCCGGTTCACGCGACGGATAGTAGAATTCACGGACCAAGACATGAGCGCCTAAGAACATAAAACTCTACAACGGATCTTTGGACCGGATGACCATGTCACTCGTTTCTCCCGGCAACAAATCATGGCGGTGGCCGATGCGGTATGGTCTTGGATGTTCCAACAAACTTTGGACGGTCCGTGAGCGGATGGTTTGAGCGACTACCCAATGGCGAGATTGACGGTGGGAGGAGCTTAGAGAAAGCTTCCTAGAAAGGTTCGCGCTCAGGAGGAAGTGTCTAAAAGATCCAATGGAACTCACAAAGATTGTGCGGAAAGCTCATGAAACCCTGTTAGAGTTTAAGGAAAGATGGACCGACGAAGCTAGCTACATCCCCGGTGTGCCATAAATAATGCAGATATCCTCTTTCACCAACGGAAGCAAGTGCCCGGAACTGGTAAAACGATTCTCAGGCAGGATTCCCAAGACAGTCACGGAAATGATGAAGAGGGTAGACGATTTTGTACGTTCGGAAGAAGCCTACAACACCACGGAACTCCCTAAAGGGGAATGGAACCGCAAATTATACATGTGAAGTCGCCGGATCGAACTCTCCGAATGACGAACCCCCCTGACAAACGAAGAGGAGACCGAAGAACGGAACAAAAATCTCGAAGCCAATACAATCCCTATTACCCGACAAGGACTGATAACTACCGAAGCGACCACCGAAGCGATTACCGGAGGAACCATTACAGGAATGACACTCGCCCCATTGATTTGAGTTTTCTCTCAAAAGCACCAAAAGAAATTCTGGCAACGGAACTCCAACTGAAGCTACCACCACCCGCACCGTTGAGGGGAGCACCAAGGAGAGAAAACCTGGATAAGTTCTGTGATTATCACGGTGAGAAAGGTCACCTCACCAATGATTGCTACCAACTCAAAGAACAAATAAAGGTAGCCTTGGAGACAGGCAAGTTGGATCATCTGTTAAAGGAAGTAAAACAAAGGGGAAGAAACCATCCCAGAGATAATCAGCCTGGCAGAGGAAGGATAATAAACATGGTGTCCCGAGGAGGAAACGATAGAAAAAGGAAGACAAGCTACCGAGAGGAGGATTGGATGAACGTCCCCATAGCGTTCCCTTCCATTCTGCCCGGCGACGTTTCCGAGGAGCCACTGATAATCGAAGCAGATGTGGAAGGATATACTGTGAGGAGGGTTTATGTTGACCCAGGGGCAGCTGTGGAGGTAATGTACGAACACTGTTTTCAGAACCTATGCCCGAAAATTAAAGCAAAGCTAAGAGAGACAAACACACCCTTGGTGGGATTCTCAGGTGAAGCAATAAGGCCCCTCGGGAAGATAGACCTGAACGTCTGTTTCGGAAACGATGGTCTGTACCGCCGAGCAATAATGACGTTTGCAGTAATAAGGTCCCCCTCTCCGTATAACATCATTCTGGGACGATCAGGCATCAGAGAATTAAGGGCGATCCCCTCAACTATCCACTCCATGATAAAATTCCCAACACCAAGAGGAGTAGCAACCTTGGTTACCAGATCAATAATCATCTCAGAATGTAGGAGGTTAGAAAAACACTTCACAACAAAAGGGTTGGAAAGCAAGAATAGAAAATGCCCTTCGGAAGAAAAAGAGCCTGGCAACAAAACAGAAGAAGTAATGATAAACCCCCAATTCCCTGAGCAAATGATTACCATCGGGGGCAACTTTTCCAAAGAATGCAAAAGGCAGCTGGTAGAACTACTGAAAAACAACAAGGATGTATTCGCGTGGCAACCGGCGGACATGACGGGAGTCCCCCGTCGAGTCATAGAGCACAAACTGAATGTCAACGTGAATGACAGACCAATTGCTCAGAAAAAGAGGACCTTCTCGGCTGAAAAGAATCAAGCAATCAACACCGAAGTGGAAGAATGGCTGAAAGCAGGAATAGTCCGGGCAGTGAAATATCCTACATGGATCTCCAATCCGGTGTTGGTAAAGAAACCGGACGGATCGTGGAGAATGTGCATGGATTTCAAAAACATCAATGCTTCATGCAGAAGGACTACTACCCACCCGTAAATTGATTGGAAGATAGAGTGCAGAATGGGTTACAAGTACAAGTGTTTTCTTGATGCATACAAAGGGTACCACCAAGTCCAGATGGCCAAAGAGGACGAAGAGAAAACAGCCTTCTACACAGAACATGGAACCTTTTGCTACACTAAAATGCCTTTCGGTTTAAGGAACGCCGGGGCGACGTACCAAAGACTGGTGGATTCAAGCTTTAAGGAACAAATTGGCAGAAATTTGGAAGTGTACGTCGACGACATGGTGATAAAAAGCAAAAGTGAAGTAGAATTGTTGGCGGACATGGCAGAAACGTTCGACAACCTCCGAAGGATCAACATGAAGCTCAACCCTAAAAAGTGCTCTTTTGGAGTGGAAGAAGGAAAATTTCTCGGTTATGTAGTAACATCCGAAGGAATAAGAGCCAACCCAAAGAAAACGAAGGCGATAGCCGACATGCAATCACCCAGAACACTTAAGGAAATGCGAGCCTCGGTAGGAAGTCGTGCAACTATGAATGATTCCTATCTCGATCGGCCGAAAAAGCTTTGCCCTTCTTCAACACTTTAAAAAGCATCACGAAAGACAACCAAAAGGAATACAGGTGGAGCGAAGAGGCCGAAGAGGCATTTCAGAAGATGAAGAGTGTAATCTTAGAACTACCCAACCTAACAGCCCCGGTAGCAGGGGAGGATCTTTTTGTGTATCTAGCGGCAGCCGAAGAAGCCATTAGCGCCGTACTGATGGTAGAAAGGATGGGTAAACAAATGCCGGTGCACTATGTCAGCAGAACACTCCACGATGCCGAGCGAAACTATGCTCCTCTGGAGAAATTGGCTTTGGCCCTACGGCACTGCTCTAGAAGACTCCGGAGGTATTTCGAAGCACATCACATCAAGGTGATCACAGACCAACCCATCCGTGACGTGTTGAGCAAGCCTGAATCTTCCGGAAAACTGATGAAATATGCGGTAGAGTTAGGAGCATATAAGATTACTTACATCCCCAGAAACGCTGTCAAAGGCCAGGTCCTGGCAGATTTCATAAATGAGATACCGGTCAGCAAAGTAGGGAGAGAAGGGAAAAGCAAAGAAGTATGCAACATCTCTACAACAGAGGAGGATGAATGGACGCTGTTCACGGACGGAGCATCTAACAAGAAAGGTTCCGGAGCAGGATTGGTGCTGATAAGTCCTGACCAAACAGAGTACACTTACGCTCTTCGACTTAATTTCCCCAGCACAAATAACGAGGCAGAATACGAAGCATTGCTGGTCGGACTAAGAATAGCAAAGGACATGAAGATCCAAGTGCTAAGTGCTAAGGTAGACTCCAACCTGGTATCAAGCCAAATCAATGGAGAGTTCACCACTTACAAGGAAAGCATGGCGAGATATTTGGCTAAGGCAAAAGAATACATCGGTTGTTTCAAACGGTTCAGAATACAAAATATCCCCAGGGCACAGAACCAGAAGGCCGATGTATTAAGCAAATTGGCATCCGTCGCATTTGACCATTTGACCAAGGAAATACTTGTAGAAGTATTGGAGACACCATCAACGGAAGAGAAGGTTATCGGAGCGATAGTGGAAGAAGAGGAGGAAAACTGGATGTCCCCGATCATCCGGTGCATTACCGAAGGAAAATGGCCGGATGATGAAAATGAAGCAAGAACCCTACGAATGAAGATTCCCTATTATACAATGGAAGACAGGGTGCTATTCAAGAAGTCATATTTAGGTCCAATGTTGAGGTGCGTGGGTCCATTACAGGCCAATTACGTGATAAGGGAAGTGCGAAGCGGGCATGTGGCATGCACTCCGCCCAAGATCCGTGGTAGCTAAACTAATCGAGCGGGGATACTCTTGGCCAACTATGCATGAGGACGCCGAGAGAGGTCATCCAATGCGAGTCCCGCCAAATACACTCCCGGTTCCCAAGTTACCAAAGACTCTCATGACTTCTATCATGTCTCCCCGCCATTTTCCAATGGGGAATGGATGTGCTTGGTCCCCTCCCTGAAGCGCCCGGGAAAGTAAAATATGTCATCGTGGCCATCGACTATTTTACAAAATGGATGGAGGCCAAGCCCCTTGCAAGAACCACAGGAAAAGAAGTCATAAAGTTCGTATGGGATAACATTGTGTGCCGCTTCGGCTTGCCACACATAATTGTAACTGACAACGGCAGCAACTTCATCCATGATCCCTTCAAACGGTGGTGTGAAAAGCTAAACATCAAACAGATAAACACTGCCGTAGCACATCCTCAAGCCAATGGTTTGGTAGAGCGAGCGAACAAAAGTTTAATGCACGGCTTCAAGACAAGGCTAGGCAAAAGTAGGTCCGGATGGGTTGATGAGCTGCCAAACGTTTTGTGGGCTCATCGGACATCCTTAAAGACAAGTAACGGTGAAACGCCGTTCGGTTTGACGTGACGGAAGCGGCTGTGATCCCATGAAATTGGCATGCCTACATTCGAACAATGATGATGACCGAAGAAGGAAGTGAAGAGGAGAGGCGTTTAAACCTAGATCTATTGGAAGAAAGAAGGGACTCAGCGGCCGTTGAAGAGGCCAGGTACAAGAAGAAGGTGGAGCAGTATTACAATCGAAGGGTTAAAGGCGAAAAACACAGAGTAGGAGACTTCGTCTACAGAAAGAATGAAGCCAGCAGACAAGAAGACTTAGGAAAGTTGGGACCCAACTGGGAGGGCCCATACCAAGTAATAGAGGCATACGATAATGGTTCATACAAGCTACAGACAGCTGAAGGAAAAGAAGTCCCCCGGACTTGGAACGCGGTGAACCTAAGAAAATGCTTCTTGTAGGAAAATCTTTGTAACAGTAAAGCCCACGAGGCAATTGTCGACGTATATTACTAATGAAATGATTAGCCCCCCGGATATCGGAGCGGCAATTTTCCGCACGTCTTATTTTCTGAACATAATTAGTAAGTGATCTCCCCGATAGGCTCGCGACCTCCGGGGAAAAGTGATCAGTGTTCAAAGATGGTTTATATCCAAAAAGGATTGCCATGAAAATGCCGAACGGTTTATACCCAAAAAGGGTTGCCCAGGCAACATATTAAATGGTTTATATCCAAAAAGGATTGCCAGGAAAATGCCGAACGGTTTATACCTAAAAGGGTTGCCTGTGCAACATATTAAATGGTTTATATCCAAAAGGATTGCCATGAAAACGCCGAACGGTTTATACCCAAAAAGGTTGCCGGGCAACATATTAAATGGTTTATATCCAAAAAGGATTGCCATGAAAATGCCGAACGGTTTATACCCTAAAAGGGTTGCCCAGGCAACATATTAAATGGTTTATATCCAAAAGGGATTGCCATGAAAAGGGTTGCCGCAACATATTAAATGGTTTATATCCAAAAGGGTTGCCAAAGCGACGGTTTATACCCAAAAGGGTTGCCTGGCAACATATCAAATGGAGATATATCCCATATACCGAGCGGATATCCAAAAGGAGATTGCCATATACCGAACGGATACACCGAACGAATTATACCTTAATAAGGTGGCCGAAGCAAACGTAAAATGGTACATATCCAAAGACAGTTAAACAAAAAAAAAATATATGAATATACACACCGAGAGATACACGAAGAAGAACGACTAACGATTTCATCAAACAAATATAGATTCCCAAAACAAATTTCCTTAAACATTACAAGCTTCAACAAATAACACTGTTCGACAACATATCCATTACAAAAAAGTCATCCAGAAACAAAAGTAACTAAGTTTCACTTAGGAGGAACACTGGTCTCCCCGTCCTTACCCTTATCTAATTCCTCCACGAAGACACGCTCCGGTGCAGGGTCTGGCACCAAGGCCACGATATCAGCAATCGGGCGGTGACAAGCATTTCGGACCTTGGCAACATAAGGATACTTCTTCACAAACAACTCATTATACATCGCCAAGTACTTGTTAGGAGCATCCAAATCTAAGTCCTCGATGTCGACAAAATCTTTCGCACCTCCTCTCTCGAGCGATCAATGGACACACCCTCCAACCACCCGGCCATTCCACTCAAACTGAAGGGAGCTGCCAAAGAAGCTTTATACTCATGACCGCCGAGAAGGCGAGCCACGAAAGTAGGAATGAAGTCACGGACTAAGTTTGACCGATCAATCTCTAGATTCCCAGCAGCCACGGCTAGCTCTTGGCGTTGTTTCAGAAGGGCAGCATTCTCCTCCTCCTCGTTCTTCAAAGCTCCCTTGGTTTCCATCAATTCTTTCTCCAAATTAGCTATCTTTTCACCCTGAGCATGAGATAACTTAGACCATTCAGCTTTCTCGCCCTCCAAAGTGCGCACCTGTTTTTTCAAAATTTCTTCCCGGGCGGAAGTCTCACCAAGCTCATCCTCGCCTTGACTCCCCAAAGTTTTATCCAAAAGCGAAATTCTCCTTGGCGACCTCACACCCACTATGCTCTTGCCAACTCCCTATGCTCCGGATCAAGGCTCTCAAACGGACAAGCAAATCAACGAAAGCAAGAGAACCCCCGCCAGGAGACCCCATGATCTCTGGGCAGCCTCAGTATCCGATAAAGTCTGCATATATTCCTCTTTCGGGGCAAATGAACCATCATATCTCTATATTTTTCATATCCCTTAACCCTTTCGTCCTTTCTAATCGACCACCCCGGCACATAAGTAGCGCTGGACGAAGCGCCTTCTTCTCCACCGGTACCCTTACCTTCGCGGCGCAAAGGAGGAGAAGTCGTTGGGATAATGCAAAGCAAATGGTAAGTACACCAAAATGAAGCAAGACATATATACATATATAAATAAATAACAACGGGGAGGAAAACGATTAGAAATAAAAAAAACCAACTCACCATCGTCTTGAAGAGCAGGCTGTTCAACAAATTGAGAGGCCTCAGCACCGGGATCCTTCGGATCTGGATTTTGCTCTTGAGGATCCTCCCCGGCGTTCACATCAACACCGGCATCAGCATTCTCCAACCTGTTGCTGGAATGACCCTCCAAATTCTCCTTCTCAACGATAGGAGGATCATTCAGCTGTTGACCCTCCGGAGGAACGATACTCGGCGGCGTCGGATTAGTGGTAGAATCCAAGTTCACCACAGAAGTAGGACTTTTCCTCCTTCGTTTTGGCTGCACGGAACCACCTTCCCCAGCCTGACGCTTGCGCGGCTTGTAACCCCCAGCTTTAGCCTCAGCAGCTTTTTTCTTTTTTTCTTTAGCCTCCAAGACTTTTGGGTCAGCCACCTCAACCTTTTTCATAGCATTAGTTTTCGGTGGAACCGAAGTGCCGAGCGGACTCGGAAGTGTCACATGCATCATATGAGCTTGACCCTCCTGATACTTATCTCCACGGGTCATAGCAGTCCCCTTGCGATAGCTAGGCTTGATGAGATAATCAGACATGGTTATAGCTGCAAAACGCATAAAAAATGCTAAGTCACAAGAAAGCATAAAAACTCTAACTAATTAAATAATGTACAGGCCAAGTACCATTCCCCTCGGCATCCTTCAGAGCCGCCCGGTAACCCGGATACTTCCATTTGGCAGATAACCCAACGGCATAAAGAAAACCCGGCGGAATTTTTATCAAATCTATAACATTAGCCGACAGTAAATCCGCATGAGGCATGGAAAACTCCCCGGTCGGAAAAGGATCGGAGACATCAGAATCCGGATGCCTCCACGGCATAGCAAAAGGTACAGCCCGGCGATCAATCAGAAAGAACTGCCTTTTCCAACCCTTCAACGAAGACAAGATCTCTTGAAAACAGACCTTGCGTTGCTTACCGTCCCGCTTGGCAAAAGTGAACCAATGCCCTTGCTTATGTAATTTATAAAAAGCTCGGAACAAAGAAGTCGTGGGAATAATGTGAAGACTACGGCTATATACTTCAAAAAGAGTAACCCTATGCAAACCTATCGGCACTAACTGAGAAATATGGACTTTATAATAGTGTAGAACATCTAAAAGAAAACTAGAAAACGGGACGGAAATTCCACCTTCAAGGAAATATTCTAGATACAATCCTATAGCATCATCTCCTAGTTGCCCCATCGTAAAATTAGACGGTGGGAGCCTCGGATGAAGATCGGAAGGTATACCAAATTCCTTCACGGCCCACTGTAATGATTTATCAGTCATAACTGAAGTATATTTTTCCAAATCAAATTTGGGTTTTGGTTGTGACGGACCTTGAGCCGCCCGGACCCCGGCATGTGAAGAACCGGACGGTTCTGACATTTTAGCCGGAAGGGAATGATTAAACCTTAAAATCTAAAGAGGATAAACTAGAAGAATACCGGTAGTGAGCGAAGAGCAAATAAAATCGTCCGCCAAATAACGCAGGAGTTGTGTAAATGAAAAATTTCCGTGGTAAAAGAAGAAAACCACAGATTTATAGGCAAGAAAAGAGGGTAGCTGAAGCGTCTCATCATGTCAGACGAGGACGTGGCATCATCATCGCCACACAACGCCCACCCACTGCCAGGTGTCCTCACATCGTTGCATCAAATCGCTGACGTGTCTTGCTGACGTGTCACCATCAAAAAAAAAAAAAAAAAAAAAAAAAAGCGGAGGTTATTAGAAAAGAAAGTTAAACGGCCGGGGCAATACTCACCGAAGATCACCACATACTCCCAATATCATGTAATGAATACATCCATTCACATGATACTGGGGGGGACATGTTGGCGTATGTCCCGACATACAACTCCCCGGCAGATCAGTAAACCGCCGAATAATCTAACTCCCCGGACCTAAAGCAAAACTGCCCGCACATTATGCAATCCTCCGGATAAAGCATACAAACCAACTTAGACGAAACAAACCTAGACCAGCATATACCGAGGGGTTAGACATAATCCTCGGCCTAACGGACACCTGACATCACCATGCATAAGAGGAAAGGAATCTCGGTCAGAACTACTGACCCTTTCCAGACGGAATCCAAACAGGGTAAAGTCAACTCCCGCCTGAAAGAGTCACTGTCGCCCACGTGACCTTCGGGTGAGGACAAAAGCTCCTCATCTATAAAAGGAGCTAAGCAACAACATTTGAGGTAGACTATTCTCACCCATTTTTACACACATTACTCTGACATATCATTATACTCATTCTCACGCCGGAGCTGGGTCTAGGGATAAAACCCTAGGCGAGGCTAACGTCGTGCTTTTGTGTTCACAGATCCGACGAGCTTAATCCGAGGAGATTTACCAAAGGATTAGTCGAAGGATTCGCTTGTTTGGAGTAATCGCAGACTTTTACTTCAACAATTATATTTTGGATTCGCATGATGGATTTTCTTTCGTACCTATTAATTCATGGTCGGTGTATATCTTTAACTAGAAAAGTTTTTTTGCCGTGATAAGCACGGCCCATGAAAGTTCATGTGAATTCATATTTGAGGTTTCCAAGATTAATGTGAGTCAATTTTTGAAAACACACTTATGTTTTTTTTAATGAAGTAACAATATTTATCTATAAATGTAACTAAGAAACAAAAGTCCCCAATTTCATCTAGCCAAAAAAATAACGTATTTACTGACATGAAGTAAAAGTACATGATCATCAGGCTATGCACAATGGCGACCTAGTTCGTCGGTGACACATCAGCTTTCTCTCTCCGACGACCTAGTTGCCACAGTGGTGACCTGAGAATTTTATTTATTTTTATTTTTTTTATTTTTTTTTTTTAAAACAAAATTAAACTTCATTAATAAAAATACTTAACATTACAACAATAATTAAAACTTAAACTAATAAAACGTAGGCGTTATAATACTTATTAAAAGCGCAACTTAATAATCTAAGGTGTAACGTTCTTTGATTATGACCTTAAGTTGTTCAAGTTCTTGTAGTTGTCGTGGGGCATATTTGTGTCGAGAGGTGTGTTGTAGAAAATTAAATCTTGCGTCCGGGTTGATTGTCCGCCATTGCAAGTCGCACGACGTTGAGCTCAAGTTTCTCCCTTTTAACTCCTCGGCTCGCCTTGCCCTTGCCTCTGCAAGCTCCATCTCTTCTCGCTTCAACTTTATGTATTCCTCTTCCATATTCTTGGTTTTTCCTTATTTGAACTTTTGATCTTGAAAAGTTCTTGGCCATATTAGTAACAAATGAAGCGGGTGGCTCGTGTGATTTCTTCTTGGTGGGTCACGACCTTTGGTCGTGATTCTCAGTCTCTTCTTCTTCGTAATCATCCACGCCTTGGGGATGAAAAGGACCTTTGTTGACCCCGAGGTGGTTTCAAGTCCCGGATTTCTTCCGACTAGTCTTGGTGAAAGTAGGCATCTCAACAGTTTTCCAAGCGAACGCGCTCTCAAAACTTTCCAACACTCCTTCAATGTAAACTCATGCTTGTGAAGCACACGGTATTCGTTACAAGCCTTTTCATAGTCGTCTTCGTCATTCTCACCGCAAGTGATTATCCTTGATATTATCCATAATTGCACAAAAGAAACCAACCCTAGAACGAATCCTACCCTTCCATTTGGTCGTTATGGAGTCGAGGTTCTTGTTGAACCGGGTTTCACTTTCAAAGTACGCTATCACCTCATCCCAAAACCCACTCCGGTTGGTAGAGTTGCCTCTTTCGAATTTTTCGACATGTACCCAAGCTCTACAAAGCGCGACTTCTTCCGTTTTTGTCCATGGTACGACGGGTGCGGTTGCAACATTCTTGCCCTTGCCCTTCCCCTTTGTAGCCCGTTTTGTAACCTTCTTTGATTTGACGGGTGACGTCTCTTCGACATCGTCTTCAACACGAATAGAACCGTGGTATGAACCGTGCCCCGAACCTTGTCCCATCGAAGCATCTTGAGTCGGGTATTGTTGAGACGTGAAGCATTGAGAGCGGAGGAATTCCATAAAATGCTCATAATCCATATCAAGATTAACGGCATGAAGCGGTGAAAACGATTGATTAGGTTGGGAAGATTGTGAGAAATCCATGTTAGGATGATATGACGAACCGCTTGGTGCTTGGTTTTGATTGATACTCGGACGACCGGTGGGAAATATGGACGATTGACGAAATGGGTTTTGATTGTGGTTGGGTTGTGGTAGTCGTGTTTGATAATCAAACCGGTGCTTGAAAACGAACATCCCGATTTTGTGGTGGTTTTAAACCGATTAATTGAAACGGTGGATCCGTGAGAAATTCAAGTTCGGGAATTTTGGGAAGTCGGGATCGTCGGGTTTTGAGTTGGGAGTTTTTCTTTGTGACATGATGATTATTGAAGAAGTTGTTTGAATTGTGTTTGAAATTGTGTGTTTAAAAATGTGTTTGAGGTTGGTATTTATAATGTTGTAAAAGTGGTAAAGTTTTGAAAAAAAAAAGGTAAAGCTTGAGTTTATACTCGGTTGTTAAGCTAACCGAGTTTGTGTTTCATCTCTCCCCAACCGACCAAGACCGACACCTCCACAAATGGAGGACCAACCTCAACCGAAGCAACCAACCGACCAAGACCTTAACCACTGCGCATAGCCTCATAGTCACTTAACTTTTAACTTCAATTTCAATTTGAACAACTTGCTAAATCTTGCTAAGTGTCTAGTCTTTGACTTTAGTTTATAGCAAAAAAACACTCATATTAATTACATGTCTACATGAGCATGAGGATGGAAATAGTTGATTCGAGTCATTTGACAAAACTTGCACAAATTTCTTTGCCCCATACTCTCATCACCCACCCTATCAGTTCCTAGTCTATTTACTTTCTTCACTTGAGTGTCAAACAAGAAAGTACTTCATTGTTCTTTTTTGACTTGTTTGATACTCTCATCATTTTTATTTTTTTTATTTTTTATTTTTTTTTAATTTATTTTAGACAAACAAATGCATATACATCATTGTAAGGGTGTTCATGGGTTGGGTAATACTCAAATAAATCGAAAATCGAAACCGAACTGACCCGAACTCGTAACCGAACCGAATTTATCAAAATCGAACCAAACCAAATTAAACATTTAATTTTCGGTTCGATTATAGTTTTAGCAATCCAAACCGAAAACCGAATTCAAATAAATATATATATTTTTTTATATATTTATATAAAAAAAGTTATCTTAAAACTCTTTTATGCCATAAATATTTATTAATTTTTAATTTTTTTTATTTGCTAAAAATCTATATATTAAATGAATAAATAATTAAATTTATGTAATTCGGGTTATTCGATTCGGTTTTTGGTTATTGGGGTTTGGTTGTCGGTTTAATCAATTTAAATTCGGTTTGGTTCGGTTCTCGGTTATACCCAGAAACTTTTTTTAACCAAACTAACCGAAATGAACAAACCAAACAACCTGATAACCGAACCAATGAACACCCCTACATCATTGTATTGTAACTTTAATGTTCAAACATCATTTTATTTATACTCATATATGGAATCAAATGGAGACTAATAAGCTAAGGTTTGAAAATTGATTAACACATAAGTTTTAATCGTTAATAATACAACACTTTGAAAAATAGCATTCACGAGGACTCGTTACTTATGTTTTGCGACGGGTTACGGAAAATGTCATTTATTTTTTAAGGAATTTCTATATAATGGTTGTGACAAAAGCATTGTAAATGCCTAATAAAAGTTATATGAATTACGTTTTTCTAAACTGCGAAGACACACATACTTTACATTATTCAAATTATTCAATTCAAGAGAGCTTGTACAAATACACTCATTCTTTGGGTAAACGCCAATCTGCTTTCTCTAAAATCTCATCAAAATATTAATGGACATCCATCACCACCAAATTGAGTATTGTGAATACATTTTCATCCGCTTTTTGCTTGAGTCATTTGTGCATCAACATTATTAATGCAAACGTTAGATATATTTGATAAATATAATATAAAAGAAAAGTTAGAAGATTTAAGATCTAAATATTAAATAGCATATATGGGTCATGGGCACATCATTCATGGTCATGTTTCAAAAGTCAAAAAGTAACAACAGTAGTCTTACACCTATTCCACCAACTTTCTAGATATCACTTCACACAGTAAATTACATATACGGAGTAGAGGAATTTTCATTTGCATACCTTTATTTTGGTGCTTACCAATGGACAAATCCCCACCATTCATCTATTTTGATCTAATGGTGGGGATTAACCTAAGATTTAATATGCTTAACCTTAATTATACCAACTATATAAAGCCTTTTCTTTTTTTGTTCATTCGCTTCATTTTTTTCACACGATATCGTGTGTTTTCCTCCCAACTCGCTTCTCATCATTTCCTCCAAAAGTAGTTATTCCAATCAACTATTACCTTTTGATCATCATCGCTGGATCACCATCACCATCACCATTCCAATCACCATCACCATTCCGATTATCATTTCATCATCACCTCCGATCATTTCATCATTTTTTATGTTCTTTTGATTTGAATGAACCGATCTGCTTCAGAAGTTGATTCGATTGATGTTGTTGCGGTTGATAATGTTGTTGATCGGTTGTTAATTATGTAGATCAAGTTGTTGACATTCCTTCTTATTAAGTTGCACACCAAGTGTTTGATGAAATGTGTGAGTGAAAAATATTTGATAATCTTGTTATCTGCTCATGTAATTCTGCTTATTAATTAAGTTGTTAGTTGATTTTTTGTTTTTAACTGCATTTGAATGTTGTTTTTTTGTTTGATTGTTGTTTTGAATCTGCTATGTATCGTACGTGTAGTATCACCAGTGATATTTGAAGTTGAACAGTATATGTGTATTATCACTAGTAATATTTGTATTATCTCTTGTAAAATTTTGTTTATTTGATACTTTTAGTTTATGTTTTAGATTGTGAGTAGCATTAGGTTTTAGTATGATATCATTTTGGGATGAGTGAATTGATGAAAATTTGATGCATGGAATGTGTTTGACAAAATGCCTAAGAGAGGAATAAACAATTTGAAAAGCAATCACATGTTCCTGTTTTGTCCATCATTTCATATATGACCAAATCAAAAATATTTATTTGAATAAACAAGCTTTAGGGAATTAATCAAAGTGCACTGTAGTTATTGTAAATGAGTAATCATATCCTATGTTGCATTAGTTGATGCTTATTTTCATTTTTCTAAATGGCGCCTTTTGAATGGTTTTAGTGCGTTTTGTATTTTGCTTTCTCCATCACTCTATATCCGAGGTGATGCAAATTTGATGTATTGTTTGACAATTCGCAGTGACCTAGAGCTTAAGCCACAAGGATCGCTAACCTTAACAATCGTGAAGGCAAATAATTTGAAAACATGGAAATGATTGGGAAGTCTAATCCTTATGTGATTGCATATATTCGCCACTTGAAAAGTTCAAAAGAAAGGTTGTTGATTGCAACTTAAACCCTGTTTGGAATCATGTAAGTCGGTTAAGTGCAGAAGATTAAAAGACCCAGTGTGTTATACTTGAGGTTATGCTTTTCTCCTTTTCTCTTTTTTGAATTGCTGGTTTCTCAGTCGTATCACGGGTGATATCAAATGTGATATCACAAGTGATATCACATTTGATATCACAAGTGATATCACAGGTGATATCAAATGTGACATCATCAGTGATATCACAGGTGTGTCAGTTTTTTTTTATTTTGTTGAATCAGTTGTGGTAATGGAGGATCTTATGATATCGTTGGCGATATCAAAGTTGTTTGAGCTTCTTCAATTTGTTTTGTGGAGCTGTTGTGCTTTTTTGAACAACAGTTGCAGTTGTTGTTGATTCTTTCATTTGATTGAGCCATTTTTTTGCAAATTGCAATCACAAATAGTTTGGTGATATCGTCTCTTTTATGCCACATACAAAACAAACAAGTATGCTTTTTAATTTTGTATATATTATCACCGAGATATTTATCTTTCCGTGTACACGATGGTTTTGTGCCTTTATCGCAATTGACAATCACACGAGATGTGTTCTTGGTTGGGGTCTCGCTTAAGAATGAAACCATCAATCTTGTGTATAGTTACTCCAAGTATTCAAGAAATCTTTTGTGCGTTATCCGAATATCATTGTAATCGGTCAAGATGGTGCTATGCGAAAGCAATTGCAACTGAGCTTCCTGGTTCCAAGCCCCGTCTTTGTCATAAATTAGAATTTATGTATCTCTTGTGATGAATAGTTGGAATTAATTTTTATGAGGTCTTTGTGAGTTTATGAAATATTTTGTCATTTTATCACTTGTGATAAAGCATGAAAATGATGAAATGTTTACATCATTCATGTGTTTACTTGTTTTTGACATGTATCACTTGTAATATTATTCTTTAATTGATATATATGTTGACTTTTTTTTTTCTGAATCGTTATGTTACTCAAAAGCAATGCTTAATTAATCCTATTTTTGTTTGATTTTTAGAATATGTCATTTTTTTATTTTTATAGTTTTCTTCATGAAGTCAATGGTATTTTTATCTGACTTTTCCTTAATATCACTTGTTATACTCTAATAAAATTACCAAAAGAAGTTATATACAGATAAAAAGCATTGTTTACAACTGAATAGAAATTACCATTGTTTACAATTTAAGTAGCAAGAGAAAATTACAATTTAAGTAGCAAAAGAAAATTACTAATTGATGCTTTTGTCTTTTTATTTTCTACAACTTTCTTCTTGTCAGCTTTATGAGCATCCCCTCCTTTTGTATTCTTTCCCACTTCATTCTTTTTAGTTTCCAGCCTCTTCTTCTTCATTTATCTTCTTCTTTTTCTGCAACTGTCTTTGCTTTCTTACATGTAGTCTCTGTTGTCAGTTCAACAGTTACTGTTGGTGGTATTGGTGGTTATAGATCATGTTATATCATAGGTGATATCACAGATGTTTCTTTCAGAATTTGTTGGTAGTGTATGTGTTTTTGTTTTTGTTCTTTGTGTTTTCTAAGCTTAAAGGTCTAGCAGTGGATTTTGTTAATTTGCTTGGTATTGTTAGTGTTGTCGGTGATGATGTTGTTTCTTTGTTTACTTCTTTAGTTTGACTTGGTTGTTTTTTCGCGAAGGCCTTTTTCCTTTCACTGTCAGCCCCTGCTTTTTTGCTTTTTGATAGTTCTCAGTTTTATATTCAAATCTGCATAAAATATATATCATGTTAGTGTATGAATAGTTCATTGTTTTTTAATATCATACGTGATATATAAACTGAATAAGTATACGTCATCAAATATCATAGGTGATATACTACCAACAAGCAATCATTACAACTGTTGTATCATAGGTGATATACTACCAATAAGCAATCATTATAACTGTTGTATCACAAGTGATATACTACAAATAAGCAATCGTTACCACTGTTGTATCACATGTGATATACTAACAATAAGCAATCATTGGAACTATTTTATCATAAGTGATATACTACCAACTAATACTAGAGTCAAATACCGTTTTTAAACATATCGAAGCATGCTCAATCTATCCATTATGCACATATATATACCACAAATCTAACAAAAGCATGTTATGATCACGATATTTATTTTAGCCTCGTTAAGTCTCTCATATTATCACAATAATCATCTAACTTTCACAACAATCCTCAATAAACTAATAAAATCTACAAAAAAAAGAAAGTGTTCATATTGTAGAATAAATATTCGTGTTTTAGGGATACCATTATAACATTCTATCGAAGTATACATACGCATTCTATCGAATGTGTATGTATCATGGTGATATAACATATAAGCTAAATGTTAAATCAAGCGCGCATACATTCGTGGTTTTATCACGCTTAATTCTTCTAAAGGAGACATGCTATACGTTACAATATACCTTTAATTTTATGAATCTCGGAGATGGAGTCAAAATTTGATTGACGACTATACATCATTTACTCACAATAAATATTATCTCATCAAAACATTTAGCAAAAAAAAAAGATTAACTATGATTACAAAACAATAACAATAAACTATCAAAAGTGATACTATACATGATATATAATAAATTTTAACAAATAAACAAAAAAACCTATTCAAATTATGTACAGTTTTTTTCAAATATCACTGGTGATACTACACGTATGATACTTTTCACTCACACATTTCATCAAACACTTTGTGTGCATCCATGTATACAAAGTGTTTTACTCAGAAACTCAACCAAATTTAAACACTAAAAAATACAACCAAAAGCTTGTCACAATCACAATAAAAATCACACCAAACAAATTTATTTTTCTGTATTTCATAACAACATTCATCAATTTATTATAACAATCCCTCAATAAAACTCAAACAAGTACATAATCATCACATGCATCACACAATATCCCATCAAAAAAATACACAAAAATCTTCATAAGTAGCAATAATATTCATAAATAAATACCAAATCACTAGAGATTCAATAAAACATCTAAATAATTAGTCGGAAGCATCATACCTTCATCTCGAGACTTAGTAGGTTCATTTTTAACCGTTTTTTTTGTGTGGATCTGCTTCTGCACTCGATGATTCTTCCATTTTTTGTGTTTTTTCTTTGATTTTAACGGTTAAAAGCGATTGATTTTGAATTTTTATGGCATTTTTTTATTTTGGTTAGAGAGAGGTGCAGATTTTGTTGATGGGGAATTTGGGAAAATGAAAGGTCTTGGGTGGGATTGGTGGGTAAGTTTGCTGAATTGGCAGGACTGGCCCCTCCGTGTTTTTTATTATTAAAAGATGTCTTTTTGATCCAACGGTCCAGATGCATCCATTGGTATGTAGTGGATTGTCAGTATCCAAAATAAAGTGCCTCATACGGAGTAACAAATATTGTAATATATTCCTCACATAAAAAGTTCTACACAAAAATCTTTATGATCGTTTAATTTTAGCACAAAATATGTATATACCATATAAAGTACAAAATTGTTTCATATTTTTAACACATTCCTGAACAAATATAAAATGATTTCCGCACATATATATAATTTATGGATTTAATTACAATGTATACTGGTACTACAAATAGCAAATAAAAATAGATTTACTATGTTTAAAATTAAAATGGAAAACATAAACCTTAACAATCATTTTAGTGCATCAAACGTAACATGTCCTTTGGCAAGCCATTTTTTTTGTCTGCCAAGTATTAGCTAGTAGCAATCCCTAAAAGCAAGGTTGTCAAGATCGGGATCCTACCCAGGATCGTTTTTGTCTTTGCAAGATCGTGATCGTAAGATCGGATCGGGATCTTAAGATCCTACTCTAATGTTATTTCTTAATAGTTTATGTAATTTTATACAAATCTACAAATTCTAATACATTATAACCACAAAATACTATAAATGTTTCATATAAATGTTGTCCTAAATTATGATTATAAAATGTTTAAAAATATTAACATGTTGTTTTTTGAATTCTACAAACAAACAACCCATAAATTTGTAGTTTTTTAGTTTGTAATCCGAGAAGAGTAAGATCGGATCGGATTAGATCGTAAGATCGGATCGGATTAGATCGTAAGATCGTATGGTCAAGATCGGGATCCTATAAGATCTTAAGCTTTTAAAAATCCTATGTAGGATCCGGATCGTTTTTGCTTTACAGTATCGTAAGATCCTAAGATCAGAATCGGGATCCTGACAACCATGCCTAAAAGTGTTAATGATGTGGAAACAATCATGATAATCAAATTCTAAATATCAATAATATGTAACAATATTGTTAATGGTACCATTGTTTTTCGATCTATTCTTAATAAAAGCTAAACATCAGCTCATCATATTCTTTCTTGTAAGATGTATCACACCATTATCATCTTTATTTTCTTCTTTCAAGAAAAGCCTGCAAGTAGCAACAAAAGAGATTAGACCAAATTCAACAAAAGCCATGTTATTGTAAATAAAGATGTATCACCTCCATCGACTCTCACCACTGCTCCACGTCCACCGTATGCACCAACTTAATGAAATAAAAGAATTAAAAGTTGTCTACAACTGCTCTTCGTTGCTGTACAAAAATAGTACGTGATGGTCAATGTATTCAAATTTAAAATCTAACTGTGATAAGATAATTCTAGTATTAACCATAGTTTCCAAGGTGGAGATAACCAAATATAAATTTAGGATACCAATGTTTCTATCTTAACCATCTTCCTTTTTCAAAGATGAGTCCAACATAAAAGCAAATCTGCAAAAATCACACGAACCAAATAGGTAATCACACGAACCAAATAGGTAATCCAACAAAGAAAAAGAATGCATACAGCTTACTTTTGGGTATAAAGAAATTAAATGACAACTTACTTTTGGGAAAAAGGACTCAACATATCAGCTTCTCATTACAAAATACATAGACAAAATCAAATATGTGTAGAAAAATACCTACATACAAAAAAAATAAAGTAAAAACAAGACCGAATAGCAACTTAATTACGCGATTTCTTGCGACACTACCGGAGAAGAAAGAACAACAGAGACTAAAAGGGTAGACCAAAAGACTAAGGTGCTTACTACATGATACAAGACGTTCACAAGGGCGTCTTCAATTCAACATCGAAAGATACATGCTGGCCGGAATTTTAGAGAGAAGAAAAATTCTAGAAGGGAAGAGAAAAGAAAATGGGAAAGTGTAATAAATGATTTGACGGAGTAGTGAAAGAAAGATGAAAATTTTCAAAAGGTAAACATTAGTAAGGCTGACGTGGCCTCTTAAAATAGGTAGAAGTATTAGTAGCTGATGTGTCATTGTCTAAGGTGCTGATGTGTCATTTTCTAAGCCATCCACAGTAAAAAAGAGACTTTCTTTTATATAATATGTAGATATAGCATGATGGGTGATATATATATGTGCGGTGCTATATGTATATATTTGGAGTTTGGACAGTGAATGACATGTTGAATAATTTGTCAAAAGTTTTGGTGATCAACAGTTTGTACCGCCTAGTTTTGATCGATATCGGATGACAAGTACTTTTTGGTTCTCGGATAATTTTTGGTTTTTGGATAGTTTGAAGGATATTGGACGACACACACAGGAGATTGGTTCACACATACAAGGAGCTTTGAATTTTATTTGATAAAGCTCGTATTTGGTTTATTGGATTAATTGATTACGAAGAGGATTATTTATCACTTATTTGAAGATGAAGTGGAGTTTCTTGGATGCGTGTTCTTATTATATTTTTAAATGGCTAACTACGTTTAAAAGTAACTTGTTCGTGCTTCAATGATTGTGACGAAAAATTGACATAACACTTAAAGGAGTGACGTTATTGTGCTCAGTGATTATTGTCAAGAGATTGCGGTCTCCCTATACATTGATTGGTATACGTTCAGAGTCACGTGGATAAACAAGACATAAGACACAAGTTTGGGTTATTTTACTTCTTCATCAAATTAGTTATATTTGGTTTTCTTCACAAATGATCATTACAAGGAGCTTACTGATTTGAAGAATCATTTGATGTTCATGCATCACTCAGGGAATTTTCATCGCTTACATTCTCTATTTGTTGATAACAAAAGGGAAGAGATGTTGAAGTGGCGTAGCATGGATTAAGGGAAGACAAAGGAAGACAAGATTGTTTCATTCATGGTTAGATTTAATTATCTCAACTTCGCTACTCGTCTAGGGAAGTTCGTGACAAGAACCGTGTTTGTTTTGTCATCATCAAATAGGGAAGATTGTTGGGTTTATTGATTTGATGATACAAAACAATAAAGAATGAAACATCAAGGACTTAATGTGACAAAGAAGAAATCTACAAAAAGATGGAAGGACTTGCTTGCAAAAGAAGATTTACTTATTAGTCCTTCGTAGAGATTTGTAAACCCTAATCCTCTAGTATATAAAGAGGACATGGGGTGTAGGTTTTAATATACAAGTCTTCCATAATGAAGTCATTAAAGGTGTGTGTGTAACCTAGACGTGTTCCTATAAATGTCTAGGGTTAGAGTTTGTTTAGTTTAGCCTCAAGGATCTTTTATCCCTGTTACAAGTTAAGTGTAACCGTATTATTCTGATCAAATAATATTTGGGGCTTGGAGTGATTGTAAAGATAAACCTTGTTCATAATAATGTTAATTCTTTCATTGAATATTCCACTTTCATTATTGTGTTTCCTAGATAATATGAGGTCTAAACAACCTCGAGCTACAACGATTCAACAAGTGGTATCAGAGCTTGTGATCTAGAAACTGAAACCAATAAGAAGCTTTGTTACGTTCTGTTAAAGTAAGTAAAGATGTCTGACGAAACACACATGGTTCTTGATCAAAGGTGCCCATGCTCAGCGGTGAGTACAAAACCGAGAATGCGAATGAGGCAATACATTCGTATGATTGATTATGCTATATGGGACGTTGTTGAAAAAGGTGATACTCTTCCTAGGAAAGGTGATGATGGTAAAGACATAGCCATTGTTAGTGAGGTTGACAAGGCTAAAGGAAGTCGGAGATTAAAGCCCATGATTCTTTCTATGGGAATATCTAATGAGTATGCCTTGGACTTTGATCAATATGAGTCCGCTAAAGAGTTAATGGATGCTATTGAAACAAGGTTTGTCTGGCAATGAAGCTACAAAGAAATCAAGGAAGAATATGCTCAAGCATCAGCTTGAAAACTTCACTGCTCACAGTGGAGAAAAACTTGATGGCACTTATAACAGACTTCAAAAACTAATCAGCCAACTGAAGTTAGTGGACTACAAGGTTGCTCAAGAAGATATAAATTTGAAGTTCATCAGAAGTTTATCACCTGACTGGGTTGTGCACACAGTTGTGTGGAGAAATAAGGATGACTTTGATAAGATGACTCTAGACAATCTCTACAACAACTTGAAGGTTTATGAGTCTGAGAACAACATTGCTGGTGCATCTTCTAATAATCAAAACATTGCTTTTGTTTCCACAAATCACAAAAGCTCACTGGATGTATCCACTGCTGCATATGGTATAACCACGGCCATTGCTAACAATACCACTGTTAGTGATAATGTCAGTGATGGTGCAATTTGTGCTTTTCTGGCTGATTTAACTACCAGTGTTACTGTTTTGAATCAAGATTTAGATCAAATTGATCCTGATGATCTTGAAGAGATAAATCTACAGTGGCAGATGGCAATGTTGACTCTCCAAGCAAGGAAGTTCTTAAGGAGGATGGAAGACAGGTTAAGTATGATGGTCAAAGGAGAGCTGGATTTGACAAAAGCAAGATGGAGTGCTTTAGCGCAAAAGAAAGGTCACTTTGCTAGAGAATGTCGAGCTCCCAAGAGAATTGAAGGCATCAGAAGACCATCAAGAGCTCGCTTCTTCTTCAAAGATTGGTTGCTCAAGATGGTATTGGTGATTATGACTGAGTGATCAGTTGAAGAAGGTCCCAATGCAATTTTTCTTGCTAGTGAAGCTTCTAAAGAACATAACTTTGCTCTTATGGCCTATGCTTCATCTTTGGTTTAGATTCCGAGGTATCTAATGATTCTAAAAATTCTACTTGTTCTTTCAAATCATGTCAAGATAACTTAGAATCACAAAGAGCTATTATTGAGAGTTTGAGAAAAAGTAGAAAGACCGTCTCTAGATAACTTAGGTTATAGAGTTGGTCTAGAAAGTGTTGAAGAAAAGCTTAATTCATCATTAAATGTGAGTTTGAGTATGTTGATAAGATAAATATACTAGGTGGTGAAATTGATCTTAAAAAGCAGAGATTACAATGCTTAAAGAGAAACTAGAAGAGGCAGAGTGTAAAACAAAAGCCCTAGTAGAAAAAGAAAAACATGTTGTTAGAGTTGCTAAAACACAAGATGCTTCGATCTAGTAAATAAGCCAATAGGTCAAAATTATTCAAGGATGGTACTGGTCTTGGTTACAATGATATGCCACCACCATCTCTTATGAAACATGCACCACCTACAAAAGAGCTGTCATTTAGCAGTGAATTTAGTTTCAATAAACCTGTAGGTGAGACTAACAAGATTGAATCACCTAAGATAGGTTTTGATAAGTCATCTGATGCTCCCACTATTGAAGATTGGGAATCAGATTCTGAGGAAGATAGATCTGAATCAACTCAGCTTGAAAAGATAGAACATGTTAAGAAAGTTGATTCTAAGCAAGCCAACCTTGTGCCTAGATTTGGAGCTCAAATTGCTAAGAAAGTTGTAGAGTACAAGGAGATACCTAGGAACAAATGAAAAGATATATACCTAGGGGCAATCGGAGAAACTTTAATTGCCTAATTTCTAAATGATTAGAGATGAGTTTCAATGTGTCAAGAAGGCTTGTTATAAATGTGGTAGTTTTGAGCACTTACAGAGAAATCATATAAAACCAACCACAAGTTTGGAATCATATAGAGGGTAAATCACCAAAACTTTTCAAAGAAAACAAACCCTCATCCTAATGTAAACATGATTCCAAGAGCGGTTTAATGAGGAATGGTAATACAAAGTCAATTGTTATCGTCTGACCAAATGGGTTCCAACCATCGCTAAGCAAAATGTAAACATCGCTAAGCAATATATCACCACCGATAGAAAAGAAGTTTTAAAATTCCAAAGGTGATAACCGACATAGTGGTTGGAAATCATTTTATGTCGTTAAGACCTCGACTAGTTGGCAATGGAAGCCTAAGACCAAGGTTTTACATCATGTCAACTGCATCAATGGACCTAAATAAATTTGATTATGTTGATGCACGTATGCACCAAGTCAAGATAGCTTGGGTCCACAAAAGGAACTAATTTGTTTAAATTCATGTGCGTGGCAATCTACAAGATGAGCTAAAAGACAAAGGAATTTCGATAGTAGTTGCTCGGGCACATGACTTGGGATGGGAGCAACACGGAGGATTTTGAAGCTTTTGATGGAGGATATGGCATTTGGCAATGATCCAAGGGAGGAAAGATACTTGGCGAGGCACAATCGTAGCAGTGGAAATTAGACTTTGAGAAGGTCAATCTTGTCTGTGGACTAAAGTACAATTTATTCATTGCTTTCAAATGTGTGATAAGAAAACTGGGTACTTTTGGGAAACCGAGTGTGTGGTGTTGTCACCGATTTTATGATGCCTAATGAAAAATATATACAAATTTTAGGGTACCTAGGAAGGAAAACATATATTGTTTTGATCTTAAAGATGTAATTCCTAATAGGTCCTTAACATGTTTGTTCGCTAAAGCATCAGTAGATGAGTCTAAATTATGGCACAGAAGGCTAGATCACCTTAATTTTAAAACAATCACTAAACTGGTAAAAGGCAACTTAGTGAGAGGGTTACCTTCTAAGGTTTTTGAAAGTAAGGAACTTTGTGTGGCTTGTCAAAAAGGAAAACAACATAGAGCCTCTTGTAAGACCAAAACTGTAACACCATCACACAACCACCGCTTATGCTTCATATGGACTTATTTGGACCAACCTTTGTTAAAAGTTTGAACCATAAGCGATGATGCCTAGTTATCACCGATGATTATAGTAGATTTTCTTGGGTATACTTTTTGGTCGCTAAGAGTGAGACTAGTGAGATTCTCAAGAGTTTCATTACTAAGATATAAAATCTAGTAAATCATAAGGTCAAGGTAATCGATGTGATAATGGAACCGAGTTTAAGAATGATGTGATGAATCGCCTGTAGCTAAGGGTATTGAAAGACGCAGTTTAGTATTGCTAGAACACCACAACAGAATGGTGTGGTGAAAGGAAAATAGGACACTAATTAAGGTCGCTAGGACAATGTTGTCGAATCTAAGTTACCTACTACCTTTTGAAATTTGAAGTCAGAGGCTTGCATGTTATGTGAGAATAGAAGTAAGGTAGTGAAGCCTCATAACAAGACCCCTATGAGCTATTACATGATAGGAAACCAATGATTACATTCCTAAAACCTTTAGGTGTCTGTTACTATCCGGAATACCATAGACTACCTAGGTAAGTTTCAAGAAAAGTCGATGATGGATACTTTTAGGCTATTCTTCTAATAGTAAAGCCTTTAGAGTATACAATAGGAGGACTAGGCTTGTTGAAGAGAACCTACATGTTCAATTTAGTGAAGAGACTCCTAGTGTTGAGACCAAAGGACCGACCGGGTGCTTAACATTGATATGCTAACCAAATCTATGAATTATGAGCCTATCATTGCGGAACTTCCACTAATGTTAATGCAGTACACAAAAGGATTACGATGCGAAACAAATTCCAAGAAAGTCGATTCTCCAAAGGAGTTCTATTTGGTTGAAAAGTGGAAAGTCGGTTTTGTCACACCCATCATTGATAAGCAAGGTCCCACTGATGATGATGCATTGAATTCAGAAAGCAATGTTGATCATCATCAAGATAAGGATGAGTTATTAAAAGATAACTCAGTATCGGTAGAAAAAGTTGAAAGAAAGAAAAAGCATTCTGAAAGCACTGCTAAGCAAAACAAAAGAACGGATAGTAATAATGAAAGCACTGCTAAGCCAACTTCTACCACTGCCAGTTTAAGTGAAACCCCGGCTGTAAGTACTGGTGATAGTACTTTTTTTGGACCAACTGCAAAGCCATTATTTGGTGAAGAGGAGTATCCACATGATCCTACCATGCCTGCTTTGATAGAAATTGATACTCCTACCGATGATGAAGACATGGATGATTTCTTCAATGTCGATTTTACTAATTTGGAACATGTCATTCATGAAAGTCCAACACCACCACAAGGATACATAAGATTCATCCTAAGGAACAAATACTTGGAAATTTGAACACCCTGCTCAAACAAGAAGCAAGGTTCAGAACACAAAAACCTTTCCTAAGCAAGGTTTCTTTGCAAGATCACTTCACAAAAGAAATAGTCATAAAGATCTGCAAAATTGCTTGTTTGCATGTTTTCTGTCTCAAAAGGAGCCCAAGAGAGTAGAAGAAGCTTTATCAGAAGAAGGATGGGTAGAATCAATGCAAGAGGAGCTTCTTCAGTTCAAACTTCAAGAGGTTTGGACATTGGTTGATCTCCCTAATGGTAAGAGGGCAATTGGGAAAAATGGGTATTCAGAAATAAGAGGGATGAAAGAGGAATTATGGTGAGAAACAAATCAAGGTTGGTTGCTCAAGGATACACACAAACTAAAGGTTTGGATTATGATGAAGTATTTGCACCAGTTGCAAGGATTGAGGCTATAAGATTATTTTTAGCATATGCTTCATTCAAGAATTTTGTGGTGTACCAAATGGATGTTAAAAGTGCTTTTTCAGATGGTACAATTGATGAGAGGTTTATGTTTGCCAACCTCCTGGTTTTGAAGATCCTGATCATCCTGACAAGGTCTACAGGGTGAAGAAGGCTATGTATGGGTTGCATCAAGCTCCTAGGGCATGGTATGAGTGCATGTCTACTTATTTAATGGACAATGGCTTCAAAAGAGGACTGATTGATAAGACTTTGTTCATTTGGAATCAAAAGGATGATATTTTACTGGTTCAGGTTTATGTATATGACATCATCTTTGGCTCAACCAATAAGGAGCTATGCAGGATTTTGAGAAACTTATGCATGATAAGTTTCGGATGAGTTCTATGGAGAACTCACTTTATTTTGGGGCTACAAGTTCAACAAAGGACCTGATGGTATTTTCATTAGTCAAGACAAGTATGTAGAGATGTTTTGAAGAAGTTTGGGTTTCGTGGATGTGAAGAGTGCTAGTACACCTATGGAGACTCGTAAACCATCGCTACCGATGATGGAAGTCCCAAAGTTGATTTGAAGTTGTACAGTCCATGATTGGATCTTTGATGTATCTCACGCATCTAGGCGATATTATGTTCTCGTGATGTGTGTGTGCAAGATTTCAAGTCACACCCAAGACCTCACACATGAATCTTGTTAAGAGAATCTTTAGATACCTTAAAGGTCATCCTAAACGGGCCTTTGGTATTCTAAGGATTCCCTTTGATTTGGTGGCCTATACAGGATAGTGATTATGTTGGTGCTAGTTTGGATAGGAAATCTACAATCGGAGGATGTCGGTTTTGGGAAGCAGACTAATTTCATGGCGGTGTAAATAGCAAACTATTGTGGCAAATTCTACAACTCAAGTCGAATATGTGGTCAGCCGCTAGTTGTTAATGGTCAAGTTCTTTGGATTCGTAATCAATTCTTTGGATTTTGGGTACAACTTTATGCATACTAAGATTTACATTGATAATAACAGACAATATGCATCATTAAAAATCGCTTACATTCTAGAACTAAACATAATGAGATAAGGCATCATTTTATTAGAGATTGTAATGAGAAAAGGTTGATTCAAATGGTAAAAATCCATACTGATTTCAATGTTGCTGATCTTCTTACTAAAGCTTTTGATGTGGGGAGGTTTCAGTACCTTGTAGTTAGTATTGGAATAATTAATCTCTAAATCTCAACTTGTTTTGTAAAAGTTTGTACAAGTATTGATTTGTTATTATGTGATCTTAGTATTGCTATTTTTGTTTCTAACCACCGATAGTTATGTTCAAACCATCGCTTGTTGCTTTGTGTTCCACTAACCATTTTGCGTAAATTTGGAAGTTCTCACTATTTGTATGATGCAAGAGACTACAAAGGAAAAAGCCATGATACTCTTATTCATAGTTCATAAACTGCATTATACAATGCAGTGGTTACAATCATGGTTACAAACTACATGGAGCACACATTACACCTAGCTACTCTAGTTCCTATCAACTATTACAAAAGCTGGTGGATGTACATATGAAGAAGCTGAAGCTGAAAATGGAAAGATGGATTGAGGAAAACGATGATGGATGCATTTGTGATATGAGAGATCTTCAGTTGTTCTATCTACTCGTTCCACCATAAAGCAACTACTCCATCTTCCCTTTTCCCTTTCCCTTCACCTCTGCACCCTTGACCTTTCCCTTCCTTCCATGATTTGAAGAACCGGATCTCGGAGCAGAAGACCAATCACCACCTCTGCTCTTTGGGAGTGGTGGATTGCACGTGGCCTTGGTTGGGGTTGGGATGGTGAAGGTTGTGCTCTCTCGCATCCTACCTCACCAATCTATGAAGGTTGGCTCTAGGCGCCGGTGGAATCATCCGACCCTTGATGACTCACTAGGATCTACCACACTATCATCTTCCGATGAAGGAGAAAGGGGACTTTTAGGTCGAGGATCTTCGAGGACGGTAAAGAAGCCATGGGTTAAAATCATCACTGATGATGATGATGATGATGATGATGATGATGGAGGAGGAGGATGTTAGATTGATGACTTCGGTTGATTCCACATGTTGATTGATGTTGATTATGGATTTTGAGAAATTAGGGTTTGAAAGCTAGGTTAGATTAGATATACGATGTTTTATATCTAAGGTCGATACACTTCAAGGTTGTAAAACCCTAATCTTGGTTAGAGTATTCAGTATTAATAATAATATTGAGGTGTTGAATGTTTATTATTCTTCTTAAGATTAAGTATTAAATTCGCGTGATACTTAATAAGTCTTTGTTTAAGTCGGTTTATAAAGGATCGCTTGCTCAACTGGGATCAACAAGTGGTATCGAGCTTGTGATCTAGAAACCGAAACCAAGAAGAAGCTTTGTTACGCTTGTTAAAGTAAGTGTTAATACAAATAAGTCAGTAAAACGTTTATTTATATTTTACGATCTTCTAATGTTTTGTCGATAACAAAAGTAAGATCATTTTAAGGAAACAAATAAAACACGTAAATAGTTTGAACTAATAGTTTTATAACACACTTACGCTTTCACATAAAACACTAAAACTAGTATAAGTGATTTTATGACTTAGATACATATGTACAACAACTAGTGTTTACATATTGGGTTAAACATATACTTAAACTAAGTATACCAAAATGGGTAAAAACTAAGTGTATGCTAAATTGGGTAAATACAAGTATATACAAAAAGGTTAAATACTAGCAAATGGTTTTGACTCATAACCCATGGTTTTATATATACCACTTAACCAAGTACATTGTATCTAGAAAGAAAACCATGGATCAACCCATAACCCATGACCCATGACCCATAACCAAAAATACCCATGGGCAAAGACGAAGCGGACCACGGATCCCTAGCTTTGTGCTAGCCGGATCCCAAGTGGAAGGATCCGTGGGATCCGGGAAATGAGGTTTTCCTCTATAAATAGTGAGCCATTTCTTCATTATTTCACCCTCTCTAACATACTTTCTCCCCGAGTTAAATCTCACTAACCATAGATCCAAGAGATCTATGTTTGTAGTTTTGTTTTGTGTGATCTTTTAGGTTTCTCTTAAGGGAAGATCACCACCTTTAAGTCGAGCAAGCTCAAGTCCATGAGTTGCCAAGCTTCCTCATCATCAAGGCTATTGAAGTCCTCTTGTTGATGATCCTTTCTTTATTCAAAGAAGCGTAGTGTTAAAGACATTAGTGAAAGATGTCTCAAGTGTCAAGACGAAGATATTAGTGAAGGGTATCTATCGTCTATAGGATAAGCACTTGTGGTAGGTGCTTAGAAGTCAAGACAAGAAGCATTAGTGAAAGGTGCTTAGAAGTGAAGACACAAGACATTAGTGAAAGGTGTCTTGTAGATCTAATCAAAGACATTAGTGAAAGGTGTCTTGTAGATCTAATCAAAGGCATTAGTGAAAGGTGCCTTAGATGTACATTCAATATGGTGTGCTTCGATGTACTAGATAGACTAGCATTAGATCCAAGGATATTGATGTCCTTGATGATGTTGTAAAGGAGTAGATCTCCTTTGGGATTAGTCGTTGGTGTAGTGTGGTAGTAGTTCCTCCATTGCAATGGAACTAGGTACTTAGCCTAGTACCTAATAAAGGGTAGGCGACGTTGTGAAGGTGTAGTTCACCTAAGGTGTGAAAGAACTCGGTGGTTAGCCTAGCACCGTATAAAGGGTAGGCGAAGTTGTGTTAGGTGTGGTTCGCCTTGGTGTGAAAGAACTCGGTATTTAGCTTTGTCGGAAAAGATTAAGCGACGTTGTGAAGGCTTCTCCGCCATAAGGAGATTGGTGTAGTGATTACAAACTCTCGAGTAGGTGACTCGGGGAGTGGAGTAGGCAAGGAAGGTGTCCTTGTAGCCGAACCACTATAAATACCGCGTTGTTTTGTGCTTCTTTCTCTTCTTTTCATTACATATCTTTATATGCTTGTTTATCAACATCCAACACACACAACCAAATAGATTGACATAAGTCGATCTAAATAGTTTAAAAGGAAGTTTTAATTGGTAAAACTATTCAACCCCTTCTAGTTTTCCACAATTGGCATCGAGCTTAGTTACCAAGTTTCTTGAAGTATACTTGTACTTTAAAAACTTGATACGATCCATAGTTAATTGAAAACTACAAAGAAGGTTTTCATAAAACAAACACCATGTTTTTCAAAACTATATGTTTGGATGTTGAGTTGATAACAACATTTTTTTATATATATATTTTTAATTGCACTAATCTTCCTTGTGATATTGATTAGTCAAAGCTCATACCCACCAAGCTTTAGGAGTTGCTTGGTAACAAGAATACCTTCCTTAAGAAGGTATCTTAGACTAAAAGAGCGGGAATCGTCTAAGTGACATTTGTCATTTGTAAAAGACATTCCTAAGTGCATTCGAGGTATGACTTTCTACTTATATCTAAATGATACTTGTTTAGTATATAAGTGTTATTTGCTAGGCTTTATTTGAGTAGATTTTGTGTTTACACATGATTTACATGTAGCTCGTTAGGAAGCTTGTTTCTTACATACGTGTTATTTTTCTCGCCTATAGTCATAGTATGTAGAGCTTATGCTTTATTTCTTCTAATAAAACAAAACACGAATTTCAAAATTCCTCCTTCCCTATTAATAAACCCACTGACGCCCATTTTTTCAACCTCACCTTTCAAATTTTCCAATTTCAAAATTTCCTCTCATTCAAAAACTTCATCTTCTTCCTCATTCCATCTCTTCCTAAACCAAGAAGATCCGTCATCAACATGGTTTACATCGCACTCGTGTTCATCGCCCTAACACTCATCGCACTTGTGTTCCCTATGATGAAGTTCACATACGGAGACATTTACTTTGTGTTGTTAATCTATATTTGGGTCATTTACCCAATCCTTTGTATCATCCTTAGCATTGAAATGCAATATTATTGATTATCTATTTTATCTCGGATATTTGTGTTATTATGTGTGTTTCATCTCTTTTGATCTATATGTGTTATATTCTTTCGTGATACATTAGATGTCAAGTATGCATGCTAAAAGAAAATGTAGGATAAAACATACTTCATGGTACAATAACCATAAAACCTATGTTTTTATTAAACTCGGTTACATTACTGAGATCCACGGATCCGGAAGTTACACTAGCGGATCCCTTTGAAAAGGAACCGTGGGATCCGTCCCCTCGGAAAAAGTTTTCATGCAAGATTAAAACCACTATCTTTCTAAAAATAATAATCCACTAGAGCTTCAAAACCATGAGTTAGCTAAATACTAATTGTTAATAGAATATCTAGTAAAAACGTTAGATTATTATAGGTTGACCTCAAACGCCTTCCTTATTAACCCATCACTTCTATAGATTCAACTATGACGCATGAATACGAGTTTGATTTTCACCACTAGCGCCTACACCCCAAACATTTCCTTGAGCCCAACACACCGCAATCATGTCCGTGGGTTCAATAATCTCAAAACCGTCACTTCCATGAAGGACGACAGACACCTCTCTACAATTCGAAGAAGGTATCAATACCTCCTTCCGAGCCATAGGACTAGAATGTCTTCTTGAAATCAACGAAGATATGTCCAAGGTTCATAATGGAATTCTTCCGTCAAGTGGAACTCGCTCGTAACGAGGATCGCTCTCATCTCTTTGGTTTTATATCAAAACCAAAATTCACTTTAAGCCTTGGGCATTTTGCTCACATCCTCCGAATTCCAAACCATGGACAATGTGCCTTCACCAAGATTGGTCTCTTGATTCTCTCTTCAATTTTCGTGAAGAAAATAGTCCATATTGTTCACACATACCTCTCCGGAAGAATTAACACGCATGATATGCAAACCTCGACCATATTACTCCAATCCAAACATTATCCATACACGGATATCCGAGAAGAGTATAAGTCACGCTCTTATTCTTCGTGAAAATGTTTGAGTCTTAGAAATCGAGATATTCTTCCCGCTTGTTGTGCTCACATGTTGTAATCGTTTGCTAACACAACAACCATACAATCTCGCCTACTTCTTCGCAAGGCGAATGCAAATCTTCAAGGCTCCAAGAATAAACTCATCCCTTATGGAATGTTCTTGACACGCCTATATCACAATGTTATGCACTTCCATCCTCAATTTCAAAGTCCGTTGTACGATTTGTGAACAAGATGATGGAACCGCTAAACATATCTCTCATGAAGACTTTCTTCATTCATGATTCCACCAATACCCATCAATCACATAATGATCCTCCTAGTGAAGACACTCAAGGAACCTAGAATAGTCAAATAGGATCAATTCTACTCTACTCATTAGTTATCAATGTAATCCTATCTCTTTCATGAAATAACACACCTTACATTTGATATCCTAGTTTTAGAACTCCTTTAAACAAAGCTTGGAATATAATGCACTGTCATGATCATTGCATACCTTTAGTAAAGGTTCATCTAGCAGAGCAGACGGATCCCAAATGTTGTACTAAACGGATCCCTACATCTAGGGAACCGTGGGATCCCAAAAACAGAAAATGCAATTGCAAGCATTATATGTCAAACACATCCCTTAGAACACCTCACACTAAGCTAAACATAGTGTCTTAAGAATGATTAAGACTTTATCAAGATAGGTTGACCTTTCCTACTCTTTCCAACCCACATAGATCACATTCTAAGGCTTTGTTAGATCTACCATTTCAATCCATCACTCACCGCTCCCAAAACTCACACGTTATTCTTCTTATATGATCTCTCACAACTAGGATTGGAAATCCTTCGATTATAACAATTTTGATCATGAATCAATCTCACCTCATAATTGATCAATGTTGATCAAATCCTAGTTTTTCTCATCTCATAACCATTAGGATAGTTTCCGAACATAATCCTAAGACACAACCCGATCTCTAGGATCATTTAGTCTCATTTAACTTCAATTGACATCTTTAATGTCATCCTTGCTCATCCATTGGTACTTGTTGAAAGTTCCAAATCCTTCCATAAATAACAATCATTAGCTACACCACTCATTGCCTTCAAACACTTAAGCACCCTTCATTTAAAACACTTAAGAGAACTGAAACACTCAAGGTGATGCAGGTCTAGGATCTTAGAAACATCATTTCCACTCTTTCATAAAGCAGAACGCCGGATCCCTAGAACTAGCCTAGACGGATCCTCGAGATGGGAACCGTGGGATCCGGATGATGCCTATGACAAATCTTGGTAAAACAATCATTTCAACTCATCTTCCTAACTCAAACACTCCATCTCATCTTAAATGAGTTCCTGAACAAAGACAACCTCGTAGTTGACTCTTGTGCATGCTAATCATCACATTCCAATGAATCTTAGTGGCTTAAGGCTTAAATGCACTCTCCAAATCTCTTGATTTATAAACCACCTTGTTAAGATCTCCATAGTCATCACTCTCATCCTAACTTTCACTTTTGCAATCCCTTCAAAACATCTCATCATGAGAAAACCCCGAGTAACAACCTATCCACCAAAGAACCACCCATCAAAGGGCTCGTGTTGTACACGAAATCTCTTCAACCGAATCATCTCCGGTCAAACCAACAAACCTTCATCATCCAATCAAACCAATTCCTAGAAGGTTAGTACCCACAAAATTACCTATGCCAAACACCACCATACCTCCTAGGCCAAACAATATCATCTCCACTAAACCATCACCATTGGTTCCTAGAGCTATCTCCTTTACATCCCCACAATCATCACCTCACCTCTACAATTTAGAGGACTTGCCACTTAGGCCGCCTCATCCGCTCACGACAACATTCTCCTCATTAGAGGAACAATGATTCAAAATCAAGGTGTTGAGTCAACACTTGCTCCGGCTTCCTTTTCGCTGTTTCCATCATATAATCCCATTTGGATTATAAGAAATCATCAAAGACAACCACCCGACCTTATGGAAGTTGACACATCTTTACCACCATCATCATTCTTGATCGAACCATTCCTAAATGGACCTCCACCAATCCCTCCATCATTCGAGGCTCCTCAAACCACTTCAATTGATCCTTTGAATCTAGCCACTTCATTTCATCCACCACCACTACCTAGCCATGACAAAGATTGCTATCATTGTCAACATGTTGAAAGTTTGATACATGAAGTACGAGAAGACCAACGTTTCATGTTCTATCATCTCCTCGAATGTTTCGACGAGATTAAACCTAAACATAACTTGAGCTAGAGGATTATAGTGGTGTCTAAGCTTCAAGCATTAGTTGGTCTAAGAAATTCCTAGTTATGTATTGTCTATTTTCTTATTTTTGAGTCATGTATATCATAACTCTTGTTTTATTAAATGGAATTACATGCTACTTGTTATTTCGTTGAGCATATGATTACTTTGTACTCATATCTCATTTGTGTGATAACATTACTTGTTATATCACCTTTGCCGATTTTAGTCATCACCGAGACGGATCCTCAAGATATTGCCTAGAGCGGATCCCTACTAGAAGGGAACCGTGGGATCCGTGAAGTCGTAATGTTTTTTTCTTTATCACATTTGCGGAAATTGTGAATTATACTTGTTTACTAACCCTTGTTTTGCGCTTTTCAATTAACACGTAAAGTTTTTGACATCCTAAAGCTAGGGAGCTTGGTGTCAAAATAATACGTTAAAATTACTTGCAACATTTGATTTATATTTCATAACTTCCCATTGCAAATATTGCAATCATCTAGGGAGCACACCGTCACATAGACGTAATCCTTTGCATAAGTTAGTTGCAAATGAACTAGATTAGAATTAGTTTCTTGACGCCTTACCTAGGGGTGGACTCGTCAAGGGGAGTAACGACGAGATCCTTTCCTGCTACTTGCTCTCTATTTTTTTTCTTTCATTTTTTATTAAAACGATGTGTTGCTTTTTCAAACACTTTTGTTTCGACAAAAGGGGAGAAGAAAGTAAAACTACAATTCAAACTTTTACAATTTTAGCTTTTCCTTAAAATAATCTTATGTTTTGTCATCAACAAAAAGGGGGAGATTGTTAATACAAATAAGCCGTAAAAACGTTTATTTATATTTTACGATCTTCTAATGTTTTGTCGATAACAAAAGTAAGATCATTTTAAGGAAACAAATAAAACACGTAAATAGTTTGAACTAATAGTTTTATAACACACTTACGCTTTCACATAAAACACTAAAACTAGTATAAGTGATTTTATGACTTAGATACATATGTACAACAACTAGTGTTTACATATTGGGTTAACATATACTTAAACTAAGTATACCAAAATGGGTAAAACTAAGTGTATGCTAAATTGGGTAAATACAAGTATATACAAAAGGTTAAATACTAGCAAATGGTTTTGACTCATAACCCATGGTTTTATATATACCACTTAACCAAGTACATTGTATCTAGAAAGAAAACCATGGATCAACCCATAACCCATGACCCATGCCCATAACCAAAAATACCCGTGGGCAAAGAGAGCGGACCACGGATCCCTAGCTTTGTGCTAGCCGGATCCCAGTGGAAGGGATCCGTGGGATCCGGGAAATGAGGTTTTTCCTCTATAAATAGTGAGCCATTTCTTCATTATTTCTTACCCTCTCTAACATACTTTCTCCCCGAAGTTAAATCTCACTAACCATAGATCCAAGAGATCTATGTTTGTAGTTTGTTTTTGTGTGATCTTTAGGTTTCTCTTAAAGGGAAGATCACCACCTTTGAAGTCGAGCAAGCTCAAGTCCATGAGTTGCCAAGCTTCCTCATCATCAAGGCTATTGAAGTCCTCTTGTTGATGATCCCTTTCTTTATTCAAAGAAGCGTGAGTGTTAAAGACATTAGTGAAAGATGTCTCAAGTGTCAAGACGAAGATATTAGTGAAGGGTATCTATCGACTATAGGATAAGCACTTGTGGTAGGTGCTTAGAAGTCAAGACAAGAAGCATTAGTGAAAGGTGCTTAGAAGTGAAGACACAAGACATTAGTGAAAGGTGTCTTGTAGATCTAATCAAAGACATTAGTGAAAGGTGTCTTGTAGATCTAATCAAAGGCATTAGTGAAGGTGCCTTAGATGTACATTCGATATGGTGTGTTTCGATGTACTAGATAGACTAGCATTAGATCCAAGGATATTGATGTCCTTGATGATGTTGTAAAGGAGTAGATCTCCTTTGGGATTAGTCGTTGGTGTAGTGTGGTAGTAGTTCCTCCATTGCAATGGAACTAGGTACTTAGCCTAGTACCTAATAAAGGGTAGGCGACGTTGTGAAGGTGTAGTTCACCTAAGGTGTGAAAGAACCTCGGTGGTTAGCCTAGCAGTATAAAGGGTAGGCGACGTTGTGTTAGGTGTGGTTCGCCTTGGTGTGAAAGAACCCTGTATTTAGCTTTGCACCGAAAAGATTAGCGACGTTGTGAAGGCTTCTCCGCCATAAGGAGATTGGTGTAGTGATTACAAACTCGAGTAGGTGACTCGGGGGTGGAGTAGGCAAGGAAGGTGTCCTTGTAGCCGAACCACTATAAATACTCGCTGTGGTTTTGTGCTTCAACCCCCTTCTAGTTTTCTCTTCTCTTTCATTACATATCTTTATATGCTTGTTTATCAACATCCAACACACACAACCAAATAGATTGACATAAGTCGATCTAAATAGTTTAAAAGGAAGTTTTAATTGGTAAAACTATTCAACCCCCTTCTAGTTTTCCATGAAGTAAAGATGTCCGACAAACACACATGGTTATCGTGATCAAAGGTGCCCATGCTCAAGCGGTGAGTACCAAACTGAGAATGCGAATGAGGCAATACATTCGTATGATTGATTATGCTATCCGGGAAGTTGTTGAAAAAGGTGATACCTTCCTAGGAAGGGTGATGATGGTAAAGACATAGCCATTGTTAGTGAGGTTGACAAGGCTAAAAGGAAGCTGGAGATTAAAGCCCACAGTAGTCTTTCTATGGGAATACCTAATGAGTATGCCTTGGACTTTGATCAATATGAGTCTGCTAAAGAGTTAATGGATGCTATTGAAACAAGGTTTGCTGGCAATGAAGCTACAAAGAAATCAAGGAAGAATATGCTCAAGCATCATCTTGAAAACTTCACTGCTCACAGTGGAGAAAAACTTGATGGCACTTATAACAGACTTCAAAAACTAATCAGCCAACTGAAGTTAGTGGACTACAAGGTTGCTCAAGAAGATATAAATTTGAAGTTCATCAGAAGTTTATCACCTAACTGGGTTGTGCACACAGTTGTGTGGAGAAATAAGGATGACTTTGATAAGATGACTCTAGACAATCTCTACAACAACTTGAAGGTTTATGAGTCTGAGAACAACATTGCTGGTGCATCTTCTAATAATCAAAACATTGCTTTTGTTTCCACAAATCACAAAAGCTATCGATGTATCCATCGCGATATGGTATAACCACGCCATTGCTAACAATACCATCGTTAGTGATAATGTCGATGATGGTGCAATTTGCTTTTTGGCCGATTTAACTACCATTGTTACTGTTTGAATCAAGATTTAGATCAAATTGATCCCGATGATCTTGAAGAGATAAATCTACAATGGCAGATGGCAATGTTGACTCTCCAAGGAAGGAAGTTCTTAAGGTGGACTGGAAGACAGGTTAAGTATGATGTTCAAAGGAGAGCTGGATTTGACAAAAGCAAGATGGAGTGCTTTAATCGCAAAAGAAAGGTCACTTTGCTAGAGAATGTCGAGCTCCCAAGAGAATTGAAGGCATCAAGAAGACCACCAAGAGCTCGCGCTTCTTCAAACATTGGTTGCTCAAGATGGTATTGGTGATTATGACTTGAGTGATCAGTTGAAGAAGGTTCCAATGCGACTTTTCTTGCTAGTGAAGCTTCTAAAGAGCATAACTTTACTCTTATGGCCTATGCTTCATCTTCCGGTTCGATTCGAGGTATCTAATGATTCTAAAAATTCTACTTGTTCTTTCAAATCATGTCAAGATAACTTAGAATCACAAAGAGCTATTATTGAGAGTTTGAGAAAAAAAAGTAGAAAGACTGTCTCTAGATAACTTAGGTTATAGAGTTGGTATAGAAAGTGTTGAAGAAAAGCTTAATTACTGTATTAAATGTGAGTTTGAGTATGTTGATAAGATAAATATACTAAGTGGTGAAATTGATCTTAAAAACAGAGAGATTACAATGCTTAAAGAGAAACTAGAAGAGGCAGAGAGTGTAAAACAAAAGCCCTAGTAGAAAAAGAAAACATGTTGTTAGAGTTGCTAAAACACAAGATGCTTCGATCTAGTAAATAAGCCAATAGGTCAAAATTATTCAAGGATGGTAATCGGTCTTGGTTACAATGATATGCCACCACCATCTCTTATGAAACATGCACCACTTACAAAAGAGCTGTCATTTAGCAGTGAATTTAGTTTCAATAAACCTGTAGGTGAGACTAACAAGATTGAATCACCTAAGATAGTTTCTGATAAGTCATCTAATACTCCCACTATTGAAGATTGGGAATCAGATTCTGAGGAAGATAGATATGAATCAACTCAGCCAGAAAAGATAGAACATGTTAAGAAAGTTGACTCTAAGCAAGCCAACCTTGTGCCTAGATTTGGAGCTCAATTTGCTAAGAAAGTTGTAGAGTACAAGGAGATACCTAGGGAACAAATGAAAAGGTATATACCTAGGGCCAATCAGAGAAACTTTAATGGCCTAATTTCTAACAGATTAGGATATGAGTTTCAATGTGTCAAGAAGGCTTGTTATAAATGTGGTAGTTTTGAGCACTTACAGAGAAACTATTATAAAAACCAACCACAAGTTTGGAATCAATGTAGGAGGGTAAATCATCAAAACTTTTCAAAGAAAACAAACCCTCATCCCAATGTAAACATGATTCCTAGAGCGCTTTTAATGAGGAATGGTAATATAAAGTCAATTGTCATCTGTACTCCAAATGGATTCCAACCATCGCTAAGCAAAATGTAAACACGGTTAAGCAAAATCAAACCATCGCTAAGCAAAATATCACCACCGAAACAAAAGAAGTTTTAAAAATTCCAAAGGTGATAATCGACACGATGGTTGGAAATCATTTTATGTGTTAAGACCTCGTAGTTGGCAATGGAAGCCTAAGACCAAGGTTTTTCATCATGTCACCGTGCATCAATGGACATAAACAAATTGATTATGTTGATGACAGGCACTCCAAGTCATGCTTGGCTTGGGTCCACAAAAGGAACTAATTTGTTTAAATTCATGTGCAAGGTAATCTACAAGATGAGTTAAAAGACAAAGGAACTTTTGATAGTGGTTGTTCGGGCACATGACTTGGGATGGGAGCAACTCGAGGATTTTGAAGCTTTTGATAGAGGATATGTGGCATTTGGCAATGATCCAAATGGAGGAAAGATACTTAGCGAGGCACAATCGTAACAGTGGAAATTAGACTTTGAGAAGGTCTATCTGCATGTGGACTAAAGTACAATTTGTTCAAGTTTCTCAAATGTGTGATAAGAAAAAGCGTGTACTTTTGGGGAAACTGAGTGTGTGGTGTTGTCACCTGATTTTAAGATGCCTGATGAAAAGTATATAAAGCTTAGGGTACCTAGGAAAGAGAACATATATTGTTTTGATCTTAAAGATATACTTCCTAATAGGTCCTTAACTTGTTTGTTTGCTAAGGCATCTGTTGATGAGTCTAGATTGTGGCATAGAATATTGGGTCACCTAAATTTCAAAACAATCAATAAACTGGTAAAAGGCAACTTAGTGAGAGGGTTACCTTCTAAGGTTTTTGAAAGTAAGGAACTTTGTGTGGCTTGTCAAAACGGAAAACAACATAGAGCCTCTTGTAAGACCAAAATTGTTAACACCATCACACAACCAATGTTTATGCTTCATATGGACTTATTTGGACCAACCTTTGTTAAAAGTTTGAACCATAAGTGATTGCCTAGTTATCACCGATGATTATAGTAGATTTTCTTGGGTATACTTTTTGGTCGCTAAGAGTGAGACTAGTGAGATTCTTAAGAGTTTCATTACTAAGATAGAAAATCTAGTAAATCATAAGGTCAAGGTAATCGATGTGATAATGGAACCGAGTTTAAGAATGATGTGATGAATCGCCTGTAGCTATGGTATTGAAAGATAGTTTAGTGTTGCTAGAACACCACAATAGAATGGTGTAGTGAAAGGAAAAATAGGACACTAATCGAGGTCGCTAGGACAATGTTGTCGAATCTAAGTTGCCTACTACCCAATGAAGTCGAGGCACCGCATGTTATGTGCGAATAGAAGTAAGGTAGTGAAGCCTCATAACAAGACCCCTATGAGCTATTACATGATAGGAAGCCAATGATTGCATTCCTAAAACCTTTTGGGTGTCCGTTACTATCTTGAATACCATAGACTACCTAGGTAAGTTTCAAGAAAAGTCGATGATGGATACTTTTAGGCTATTGTTTTAATAGTAAAGCCTTTAGAGTATACAATAGGATGACTATGATTGTTAAAGAGAACCTACATGTTCAATTTAGTGAAGAGACCCTAGTGTTGAGACCAAAGGACCAGATCGGTCATTTAACATTGATATGCTAACAAAATCTATGAATTATGAGCCTATCATTGCGGTGAACTTCCACTAACGTTAATGGTGTACATAAAGGATTCTCGATGCGTAAACAGATTCCAAGGAAGCCGATTCTCCAAAGGAGTTCTATTTGGTTGAAAAGTGGAAAGTCGGTTCTGTCTCACCCATCATTGATAAGCAAGGTCCCACTGATGATGATGCATTGAATTCTGAAAGCAAAATTGATCATCATCAAGATAAGGATGAGTTATTAAAAGATAACTCAGTGTCGGTAGAAGAAATTGAAAGAAAGAAAAAGCATTCTGAAAGCACTGCTACGCCAAACAAAAGCACGGATAGTAATAATAAAAGCACTGATAAGCCAACTTCTACCACTGCAAGTTCAAGTGAAACCCCGGCTGTAAGTACTGGTGATAGTACTTTCTTTGGAACAACTGCAAAGCCATTATTTGGTGAAAAGGAGTATCCACATGATCCTACCATGCCTGCTTTGATAGAAATTGATACTCCTAGTGATGATGAAGACATTGATGATTTCTTCAATGCTGATTTTACTAATTTGGAACATGTCATTCATGAAAGTCTAGTCACCACCACAAGGATACATAAGATTCATCCTAAGGAACAAATACTTGGAAATTTGAACACCCCCGTTCAAACAAAGAAGGTTCGTAACAAAAAACCTTCCCCGAGCAAGGTTTCTTTGCAAGATCACTTCACAAAATAAATAGTCATAAAGATCCGCAAAATTGCTTGTTTGCATGTTTTCTGTCTCAAAAGGAGCCCAAGAGAGTGGAAGAAGCTTTATCAGAAGAAGGATGGGTAGAATCAATGCAAGAGGAGCTTCTTCAGTTGAAACTTCAAGAGGTTTGGACATTGGTTGAACTCCCTAATGGTAAAAGGGCAATTGGGATAAAATGGGTATTCAGAAATAAGAGGGATGAAAGAGGAATTGTGGTAAGAAACAAATCAAGGTTGGTTTCTCAAGGATACACACAAACTGAAGGTTTGGATTATGAAGAAGTATTTGCACCAGTTGCAAGGATTGAGGCAATCAGAGAGTGGAAGAAGTATTTGCACCAATTGTTGATCCCAGTTGAGCAAACGATCCTTTATAGAAACTGGCTTAAACAAAGACTTATTAAGTATCACGCGGAATTTAATACTTAATCTTAAGAAGAAGAATAATAAACATTCAACACCTCAATATTATTATTAATACTGAATACTCTAACCAAAGATTAGGGTTTTACAACCTTGAAGTGTATCGACCTTAGATATAAAACATAATGATATCTAATCTAACCTAGGACCTCCTTTTATAGGCTAAGGAGTCCTTTACATAATACAATACGTAACCTACAAGATAAATATATTTTCCATATTTATCTAATACAAAATATTAAACAGACTATACAAGACTAGCAGTGGTTACAATACAATATTCGTGGTTACACAATACTACTAGCCGCGGTTTCTCATCAACAGTGGATTCATTCTTCTGTCCGTGGTTTCAACAACACTGTCCGAGGTTCCAACACTTAGAATAATTCATGATCCAAGGAACCTAAAACCCAAAAATCCTCCCCTAAACTTGATACATTTAAATAGAATTCTCAAGTTTCCTTTAAGCTCAAAATAACTGAATTGGAGGATGTAGCCAAACACTTACTAGCTTTAAGAATTTTCTCATACTTCAGCAACAAATTATAAGCTTGACCATCATAGGGCATCAACATCTTCAAACCACCAGGCTTCACCATCTGAGTAATAACTCCTGGATAATTATTCAATTTGGGATAATCACCTTCTACAATCATATGAATAACTACTCCGCATACGCTAACACATGAACTCCACAAGTTTGATATAAAAACCATCTTGTAACATGACCATTGTAGAGTCCTTTCCATTCATGTTCATCATGAGTTGGTTCAAACAAAATCTTCAAGTGATGATAAACCAGTCTCTCATGATAATCATCTGGATGTATATCACAAAACTTATTTTTGTAAAGCTTCCATAGATTGATTAAATCATCTCTATCCAGGTATTGAAGCATTTGTGAAAATTTATTAAACTCAGAAACTTCATTATTAAGTCTTTGAATTTTCCAACATCCTTCACTTCCATTAAGCTCAAATGCATAAGAGATAATTTGATGACTATCTTCAATCTTTTAGAACCAGATGTCTCCTGAATCTCAAATTTTCTCTTTAGATTACCTTTAATCCACTCTTCATCTTTTTCGTAATCCATAGGAGTAAAATTTCATTATTAATCCTCATACACATCGATAAAGCTCGTGGATTCTTTCAAATGAACATTTACTAAGATTGTCAGGAATATGTATGCCTGAATTCTTAATAATCTTCATCAGTGCATTCCTCATCTCACGAATTGTAGGAGGTTTCTTCCTTGTAACTTGCTTCTTTTCCTTACTTATCTTCCTTGCCCATTCACCCAAGAGTCCGGCTTTTTCCTCATCATCTAACAATGCCTATTCTTGAGCAAGATACTCATTCGATTTGATTAGAAGCTTGCGTATAGTTTTGTGATTCATACCATTTAGCTAGCCATTTCGAGAAGCCTCCTCCTCTTCTTGCTTTTCTTTCTCTCAGAGTCGCTTCTCTTCAAAGATGTATGCTTCTTGTATACTCTTCATCATAAGCAACTGTTTTACACTTTTAAACTTTAAACAAAGTGAATGCCTTTACCCTTACCAATATCCGGTTGAGCCACCTTCTTCAAAGGCTCACCAATAACTAAACTTTTACCTTTGGGTTTGGTTGCAGTTGGTTCAAGAGATAAAACAGGTGCAATTATGGGTGTAGGATTATATGAGGTTTTGCTAAGATTGATCAATGTGCTTGCAACTTCTTTCTCAACTTCTTTTTATTTGGGTGGTGATACAGAGATGTTTGAAACAATTGTAGAAGTGGTTATGATAGCAGTGGGTATGATTATCTCATTAGAAACTGCAGCAGTTGTTTCAAGAATACTAGCCGTGGTTGCAGACACACTATCAGTGGTTATGTCCTGCACTACCTCATCTTCTACCACAGTCTTCAAACTTTCAAGAACAGTTTCATTCCCATCTTTATCAGATACCAAAAATTGTGCTGCTTGATCTCCACTATCCACATCCTCTTCCATATGCACATCTACATCCTCCCCTGAATTCATGCCATCACTCCTCCCCTGTTTGGATACATTCTCCATATTCACCAAAGTCACAGCTGGAGAGGAGTTTACCTTTCTTCTCAACCTTCTCATTTTCCTTAAAACAGCAAGCCCAGGTCTTCTAACTTTCTCCAAACAAACATCCTATGCTTCATCGCGAATTTCTTTACCTCAAACATCACAACTCTTGAAGACTTGAGATTGTATCCTCCATTTTAGTACATTTAGCCAATTCATTTAAGTGTTCAAGAATATCCTCCCACCACTGTGTTAATCGGTCCGGAAGTGGTTCATTGGAAAAGTCATCATGTACCGACTTAGGATTCGCCAATTCGGTTTCATGTTCCAAACTATCCTCATCACTCGAAATGTGTTAATCGCTCAGAGGTGAATCCTGGATATAGTAAACATAGCATCAAACCGCATGAACATCTATGCACTCGAGTCACCAATGGCTAGGATTCTTCCACTGATTGAGTTCCAAGAACTCTCCACATTAAGAGTTGCCAAGGTTGGGTCTTAATGATGTTTCCACTAGCCCGACCAAGATCTAAGCATGAATCAAGAAGTGGAAGCCCTTCCAATCATGTCACCTCCACACCGTGCGATGCCCCTCACGAGCAACACCACTAGCACCGCCGTGAGGTAGCCGAGTGCCTTCCTCCTCCTAGTCCACACAATTGGTTTAACAAAGGTTGCAAGTGTACTATCGGTAGGTTGAGGTGTACTAACGTTGGTTTGAGGTATACTACCAATGGTTTGAGGTATACTAACGGTGGGTTCAAAGTGCTAAGGGTTGGGCCTCAAACCGCCATCAAACTCGTGAATAGCGAGCAAAGTTAGCATACGGGAAATAAAGGAACATCTCCGATTTGAACATTTGGGTTCGATTCCTCATATGTGAAAATACCTTAGGAAGCATATAATGCACTTCATACTCCTTAGTATGCTCAACAGTTCTTCTATTTGACTTTCAACAATCAATTGCACAAACCTAGAATATAAATAATATTTTCCTTCTTCCTAATATTCCGCACAAACCCATCATAAATCATCCTAGACCAATTAAACTTCCTTCCATCGAAAAACAAATGATAGCGTGAGTAATTTTGGAAGGAAGTCATCAAATTGATGGTCTTATTACTTATACATCAACAAGGTATGTATCAAAACTTCCATTGTTGGAAAACATACTCTTAAAAAATTTACCTTGTCTCCCCTGTGTATATCCTAACCTCTAAACCATCAAAATCTCAAGATCTCAAAGATTAACAACACCATCAAGATCATCTAACTTCAAAACCCTCTAATGATCTCCTCATCAACCAAAATATCATTCTCATCCACAACAAGATTAAAACTTCTACTCCATCAACCTCCTCAAGCTTAGCATTCTTACGTAATTGTTGTATATAGGCTTTAAACATGGTTGGTGAGATCATAAGGCAAAGTGAATAGGATCGTGAATAAGAAATTAATCATTTGATGAAAACCTTCGGATCGAGTGTTTTTGATCAAATTAGCAACTAGGTTATGGAGTTGGGATATTGATTCGGCATGATGATCGATGATGTGTTAAGTGGATTTGTGAATGTAACGAGATGAAAGTGGTTTAGGTTTATGTAAAGCGCCAATTGGAATGATTTGAAGATCAAGTAAATGACCTATCGCTTATTTGGGGATATGTGTTTTCACCAAAGTTACCAAACAAATCCTCAAGTATCCAAAATCGCAATATGCGAGCAAATGGTTTGAAAATTCTATCCGTGGATTGAAAAACACTAGCGGTGGATACAAAACTTCACCCAATCAGTTGATCAATAGATATAGCAAGCAAATCTTTGTCAATCTTAATGATATCACACAAAAATATGAAGGATTACAGCATTTAACACAATTTTTTTTTTTTTTTTTTTTTTTACAAAAGCTCCAAAGGTCCAAAGCAAAATCTCCAAACCAAAAGCTCCAAAATACACAACAATCCTTCATACCTGCATATCACAAACATAAACCAAGCACCAAAAAGAAGGTTAAGGTTAGTAGTGGTTAGAGTAAAACTAAAAGTGGTTCCATATACTTAGTAGTTGTTAGCCAATATGCTAAAGGCTAAGTCAATATGGTCAACTTCCGGTATTAATTCTTATCAAAGTCAAAAGACTTCATTAACTCTTCACCCACTTATACCTTCCCCTCATTTACTCAAAAAACCATTTATTCTGCCTATAAAATAATCCCAAGGCACAAGTAACACATACAAATTAATCCAACCTAGCTTTTAAACCCTAATTTCTCAAAAATCCACAATTAACATCAATCAGCATGTGGAATCAACCATAAGTCATCAATCTAACATCCTCATCATCATCATCATCATCATCATCATCATCAAGTGATGATTCTAACCCATGGCTTCTTTACGTTCCTCAAGAAGATCCTCGACCTAAAAAGTCCCCCTTTCTCCCTTCATCAGAAGATGATAGTGTGGTAGATCCTAGTGAGTCATCAAGAGGGTCAGATGATTCCACTGAGCGCCTAGAGCCAACCTTCAATAGATTGGTGAGGGAGGAAGCAGAGAGAGCACAACCTTCACCATCCCAACCCCAACCAAGGCCACGTGCGTAAACCGCCACTCCCAAAGAACAGAGAGGGTGATTGGTCTTCGCCCAGGATCCGGTTCTTCAAATCATGGAAGGAAGGGAAAGGCAAGAGTGCAGAGGTGAAGGAAAGGAAAAGGAAGATAGAGTAGTTGCTTTATGGTGGAATGAGTAGATGGAACAATCAAGATTTCATATCACAAATGCATTCATCATCGCTTTCATCAATCCATCTTTCCATTTTCAGCTTCAGCTTCTTCATATGTACATCCACCAGCTTTTGTAATAGTTGATAGGAACTAGAGTAGCTAGGTGTAATGTGTGCTCCATGTAGTTTGTAACCATGATTGTAACCACTGCATTGTATAATGCAGTTTATGAACTATGAATAAGAGTATCATGGCTTTTCCTTTGTAGTCTCTTGCATCATACAAATAGTGAGAAACTTCCAAATTTTGCAAAATGGTTGTGGGAACACAAAGCAACAAATGTTGGTTTGAACATAATTATCGATGGTTAGAAACAAAAATAGCAATACTAAGATCACATAATAATAAATCAATACTTGTACAAACTTTTACAAAACAAGTTAAGATTTAGAGATTAATTATTCTAATACTAACTACAAGGTAATCAAACCTCCCACATCAAAAGCTTTAGTGAGAAGATCAAGAACAATGAAATCAAGATGGATTTTTACCATTTGAATCAACCTTTCTCATTACAATCTCTAATAAAATGATGCCTTATCTCAATATGTTTAGTTCTAGAATGTAAAACAGATTTTTAATGATGCATATTGTAATCTTTATTATCAATGTAAATCTTAGTATGCATAAAGTTGTACCCAAAATCTAGCAATTGATTACGAATCCAAAGAACTTGACCACAACAACTAGCAAGCACCTACATATTCAACTTCGGTTATAGAATTTGCCACAATAGTTTGCTTTTACACTGTCATGAAATTAGTCTCGCTTCCCAAAACCGACATCCTCCAGCTTGTAGATTTCCTATCCAAACTAGCACCAAAGATAATCACTATCTCAGATAGGCCACCAAATCAAAGGGAATCCTTAGAATACCAAAGGCCCGGCTTTAGGATGACCTTTAAGGTATCTAAAGATTCTCTTAACAAAGATTCATGTGTGAGGTATTGGTGTGACTTGAAATCTTGTACACACACATCGAGAACATAATATCCGCCTAGATGCGTTGAGATACATCAAAGATCCAATCATGGACTTGTACAACTTCAAATCAACTTTGGGACTTCCATCATCCGGTAGTAGTGGTTTCAGTCTCCATAGGTGTACTAGCACTCTTCACATCCCGCAACCCAAACTTCTTCAAAACATCGCTACATACTTGTCTTGACTAATGAAAATACCATCGGTCCTTTGTTGAACTTGTAGCCCTAAAAGAAAGTGAGTTCTCCCATAGAACTCATCTGAAACTTATCATGCGTAAGTTTCTCAAAATCCTTGCATAGCTCCTTATTGGTTGAGCCAAAGATGATGTCATCTACATAAACCTGAACCAGTAAAATATCATCCTTGTGCTTCCTAATGAACAAAGTATTATCAATCAGCCCTCTTTTGAAGCCATTGTACATTAAATAAGTAGACAGGCACTCATACCATGCCCTAAGAGCTTGATGCAACCTATACATAGCCTTCTTCACCCTGTAGACCTTGTCAGGATGATCAGGATCTTTAAAACCAGGAGGTTGGCAAACATAAACCTCCTCATCAATTGTGCCATACAGAAAAGCACTTTTAACATCCATTTGGTACACCACAAAATTCTTGAATGAAGCATATGCTAAAATAATCTTATAGCCTTAATCCTTGCAATCGGTGCAAATACTTCATCATAATCTAAACCTTCGCTTGTGTGTATCCTTGAGCAAACAACCTTGATTTGTTTCTTACCACAATTCCTCTTTCATCCCTCTTATTTTCGAATACCCATTTTGTCCCAATTGCCCTCTTACCATTAGGAGATCAACCAATGTCCAAACCTCTTGAAGTTTGAACCAAGAAGCTCCTCTTGCATTGATTCTACCCATCCTTCTTCTGATAAAGCTTCTTCCACTCTCTTGGGCTCCTTTTGAGACGGAAAACATGCAAACAAGCAATTTTGCAGATCTTTATGACTATTTCTTTTGTGAAGTGATCTTGCAAAGAAACCTTGCTCAGGGAAGGTTTATGTGTTCTGAACCTTGCTTCTTGTTTGAACAGGGGTGTTCAAATTTCCAAGTATTTGTTCCTTAGGATGAATCTTATGTATCCTTGTGGTGGTGACTGGACTTTCATGAATGACATGTTCCAAATTAGTAAAATCAAAGATTGAAGAAATCATCCATGTCTTCATCATCATGAGGAGTATCAATTTCTATCAAAGGTGCATGGTAGGATCATGGATACTCCTCTTCACCAAATAATGGCTTTGCAGCATTGGTCCAAAGAAAGTACTATCACCAAGATTACAACCGGGTTTCACTTGAACCGCAATGGTAGAAGTTGGATTAGCAAGCTTTCATTATTACTATCCGTGCTTTTGTTTGGCTTAGCGATTGCTTTCTGAATGCTTTTTCTTTCTTTCAACTTCTTTCTACCGCTAATCGAGTTATCTTTAATAACTCATCCTTATCTTGATGATGATCAACATTGCTTTTTGAATTCAATGCATCATCATCAGTGGGACCTTGCTTATCAATGATGGGTGAGACAGAACCAGCTTTCCACTTTTCAACCAAATAGAAGTCCTTTGGAGAATCAACTTCCTTGGAATTTGTTTCTGCATCAGAATCCTTTTGTGTACCTGCATTAACATTAGTGGAAGTTCCTGCAATGATAGGCTCATAATTCATAGATTTGGTGAGCATATCAATGTTAAACAACTAGTCTGGTCCTTTGGTCTCAACACTAGGAGTCTCTTCACTAAATTGAAAATGTAGGTTCTCTTCAACAATCCTAGTCCTCCTATTGTATACTCTAAAGGCTTTACTATTAGAAGAATAGCCTAAAAAGTATCCATCATCAGCTTTTTCTGGAAACTTACCTAGGTAGTCTATGGTATTCAAGATAGTAACATGACACCCAAAAGGTTTTAGGAATGCAATCATTGGCTTCCTATCATGTAATAGCTCATAGGGGGTCTTGTTATGAGGCTTCACTACCTTACTTCTATTCCGCACATAACATGCGGTGCCTCTACTTCCAATTTCAAAAGGTAGTAGGTAACTTAGATTCCGACAACATTGTCCTAGCAATTTCAATTAGCGACCTCTCGAGAATCTCACTAGTCTCACTCTTAGCGACCAAAAGTATACCCAAGAAAATCTATTATAATCATCGGTGATAACTAGGAAATCTGCTTATGGTTCAAACTTTTAACAAAGGTTGGTCCAAATAAGTCCATATGAAGCATAAACGATGGTTGTGTGATGGTGTTAGCTTTGGTCTTACAAGAGGCTCTATGTTGTTTTCCTTTTGACAAGCCACACAAAGTTCCTTACTTTCAAAACCTTAGAAGGTAACCTCTCACTAAGTTGCCTTTTACCAATTTATTGATTGTTTTGAAATTTAGGTGACCTAATCTTCTATGCCACAATCTAGACTCATCAATGCATTCCTTAGCAAATAAACAAGTTAAGGACCTATTAGGAAGTATATCTTTAAGATCAAAACAATATATGTTCTCTTCCTAGGTACCCTGTTTGTATATACTTTTCATCAGAATCTTAAAATCGGTGACAACACCACACACCTCAGCTTCCCAAAAGTACCAGCTTTTTCTTATCACACATTTGAGAAACACCAATAAATTATACTTTAGTCCTCGCACTGGATAGACCTTCTCAAAGTCTAATTTCCACTGCTCGATTGTGCCTCGCCAAGTATCTTTCCTCCCTTTCGATCATTGCCAAATGCCACATATCCTCCATCAAAAGCTTTAAAATCCTCCAGTTGCTCCCATCCCAAGTCATGTGCCCGAGCAACCACTATCAAAATTCCTTTGTCTTTTAGCTCATCTTGTAGATTGCCCGCACATGAATTTAAACAAATTAGTTCTTTTGTGGACCCAAGCCATCTCGACTTGGTCCGCTCTGCATCAACATAATCAAATTTATTTAGGTCCATTGATGCACAGATTGACATGATGTAAAACCTTGGTCTTAGGCTTCCATTGCCAACTAATGAGGTCTTTAAAGATAAAATGATTTCCAACCACTATGTCATTATCACCTTTGGAATTTTTAAAACTTCTTTTGTATCGGTGGTGATATATTGCTTAGCAAATGTTTACATTTTGCTTAGCAAGTGGTTAGAACCCATTTGGGTGCAAAGAAGAATGATTGAATTTGTATTACCATTCCTCATTAAACCGCTCTAGGAACCATGTTTCATTAGGATGAGGGTTTGTTTTCTTTGAAAAGTTTTGGTGATTTACCCTCCTCCATTGATTCTAAACTTGTGGTTGGTTTTATACGTTTCTCTGTAAGTGCTCAAAACTACCACATTTATAACAAGCCTTCTTGACACATTGAAACTCATCTCCTAATCTGTTAGAAATTAGGCCATTAAAGTTTCTCTGATTGCCCTTAGGTATATATCTTTTCATTTGTTCCCTAGGTATCTCCTTGTACTCTACAACTTTCTTAGCAATTTGAGCTCCAAATCTAGGTACAAGGTTGAGTTGATTCTATCTTTTCATGTTCTATCTTTTCAGGCTGAGTTGATTCAGATCTATCTTCCTCAGAATCTGATTCCCAATCTTTAATAGTGGGAGCATCGGATGACTTATCGAACCTATCTTAGGTGATTCAATCTTGTTAGTCTCACCTACGTGTTTATTGAAACTAAATTCACTACTAAATGATGCCTCTTTTGTAGGTGGTGCATGTTTCATAAGAGATGGTGGTGGCATATCATTGTAACCAAGACCAGACCATCCTTGAATAATTTTTGACCTATTGGCTTATTTACTAGATCGAAGCATACCGTGTTTTAGCAACTCTAACAACATGTTTTTATTTTTCTACTAGGCTTTTGTTTTACACTCTGCCTCTTCTAGTTTCTCTTTAAGCATTGTAATCTCTCTGCTTTTAAGATCAATTTCACCACCTAGTATATTTATCTTATCAACATACTCAAACTCACATTTAATACAAGAATTAAGCTTTTCTTCAACACTTTCTAGACCAACTCTATAACCTAAGTTATCTAGAGATGCTTTCTACTTCTTTTCTCAAACTCTCAATAATAGCTCTTTGTGATTCTAAGTTATCTTGACATGATTTGAAAGAACAAGTAGAATTTTTAGAATCATTAGATACCCTTAATCGAACCGTAAGATGAAGCATAGGCCATAAGAGTAAAGTTATGCTCTTTAGAAGCTTCACTAGCAAGAAAAGTCGCATTGGGACCTTCTTCAACTGATCACTCCACCATAATCACCAATACCATCTTGAGCAACCAAATGAAGAAGAAGCGAGCTCTTCTTGATGGTCTTGATGCCTTCAATTCTCTTGGGAGCTCGACATTCTCTAGCAAAGTGACCTTTCTTTTGTAGTTAAAGCACTCCATCTTGCTTTTGTCAAATCCAGCCTCTTGACCATCATACTTAACCATGCCTTCCGGTCCTCCTTAAGAACTTCCTTGCTTGGAGAGTCAACATTGCCATCTCGCCATCTGTAGATTTATCTCTTCAAGATCATCGGGATCAATTTGATCTAAATCTTGATTCAAAATAGTAACACGGTAGTTAAATCAACCGAAAAGCACAAATTGCACCATCACCGACATTATCACTAACGGTGGTATTGTTAGCAATGGCCGTGGTTATACCATATGCGCATGGATACATCGGTGAGCTTTTGTGATTTGTGGAAACAAAAGCAATGTTTTGATTATTAGAAGATGCACCAAGAATGTTGTTCTCGTAATCATAAACCTTCAAGTTGTTGTAGAGATTGTCTAGAGTCATCTTATCAAAGTCATCCTTATTTCTCCACACAACGCTGTGCATAGCCTGATTAGGTGATAAACTCGATGAACTTCAAATTTATATCTTCTTGAGCAACCTTGTAGTCCACTAACTTCGCTATCGATTAGTTTTGAAGTCTGTTATAAGTGCCATCAAGTTTTTCTCCATTGAGCAAAGTGAAGTTTTCAAGTCGATGCTTAAGCATATTCTTCCTTGATTTCTTTGTAGCTTCATTGCCAAAGAAACCTTGTTTCAATAGCATCCATTAACTCTTTAGCAGACTCATATTGATCAAAGTCCAAGGCATACTCATTAGGTATTCCCATAGAAAGAATACTGTGGGCTTTAATCTCCAGCTTCCTTTTAGCCTTGTCAACCTCACTAACAATGGCTATGTCTTTACCATCATCACCCTTCCTAAGAAGAGTATCACCTTTTCAACAATGTCCCAGATAGCATAATCAATCATACGAATGTATTGCCTCATTCGATTCTCCGTGTTTGGTACTCACTTCCCGCTGAGCATGGGCACCTTTGATGCAAGAACCATGTGTTTCACGACATCTTTACTTACTTTAACATAACGTAACAAAGCTTCTTCTTGGTTTCAGCTTAGATCACAAGCTCGATACCACTTGTTGATCCCAGTTGAGCAAACGATCCTTATAGAAACCGACTTAAACAAAGACTTATTAAGTATCACGCGGAATTTAATACTTAATCTTAAGAAGAAGAATAATAAACATTCAACACCTCAATATTATTATTAATACGAATACTCTAACCAAGATTAGGGTTTTACAACCTTGAAGTGTATCGACCTTTAGATATAAAACATCGTGATATCTAATCTAACCTAGGACCTCCTTTTATAGGCTAAGGAGTCCTTTACATAATACAATACGTAACCAACAAGATAAATATCTTTTCCATATTTATCTAATACAAAATATTAAACCGACTATACAAGACTAGCAGTGGTTACAATACAATATCCGTGGTTACACAATACTACTAGCCGCGGTTTCTCATCAGCAGTGGATTCATTCTTCTGTCCGTGGTTTCAACAACACTGTCCGAGGTTCCAACACTTAGAATAATTCATGATCCAAGGAACCTAAAACCCAACATTGTGTTTAGTGTGGTGTATATTGGTTCTAGCTAGGATTAGAACTCGACATTCCGCTTAGTGTCGTAAATTGCTGTAAGCCTTGGTGTATGGTTTTCTTCGCCTAAAGGGAGTTGACATAGTGGTCGTGAACTCTCGAGTGTGATACTAGAGGAGTGGAGTAGGGCGAAGATAGAGTTTCGTAGCCGAACCACTATAAATCTTCGTGTCTTGGTTTGATCATTTCTTCTCTTTACTCCTTTACATTCCTTACTCCTTAATTATTGTTTATATTTATTTTGTTCATATATTGTTGAGTCGATATCATAAAGTTCGAATCTAAAAGTCTTTAAAAGAAACTTGTTTAAAACATAATATACAAACGGTGAAATTATTCACCCCCTCTAGTTTCTACAATTGGTATCATAGCCACGTCAATCAAGATTTTTTTAAATATATTGTATTTTAAAACTTGAATCGATCTATGGATTTCAATAAATATCAAGAAGGGCAATCTATGCAAAGACCAATGCCTTTCGAAGCCGATTACTTCATTTATTGGAAAATAAGATTTGAAACTTATGTGAAATCAAAAGATCTTGATCTTTGGCATGTTATTCCCAAGGGCGACTTTGAACCTATTGAACATAATCCGGAAACCAAAAGAGATTAAGTGGTTCTCTTTGAAAAATAATGTGATAATCTTAAAAAGAAATTAGCAAAAAATGATGAAGCAAAAATGGTCATTTAAAATGTTTTACCCAAAAAGGAATTTCAAAGAACTTTTATGTGTAACACGGCTATGGAAATTTGGAAAACTTTGCTAGTCGCTCATCAAGGTAATAATCCAGTCAAAGATAATAAAATCGATATTCTTGTTCAACAATATGAACAATTCGTCATTCCTGAAGACGAATCTATAGGTAATGCTTTTGCAGGATTTAATACTATCATCACTAGTCTAAAAGCCCTTGATGAGGGTATCTCTGTCAAGAGTTGTGTTAGAAAATTTCTCAGAGCTTTACATCTAAAATGGAGAGCAAAGATCACGGCAATCGAATAATCCAAAGATCTAGCTTCACTATCGCTTGATGAGCTCATTGGTCTACTAAGTTTCGTTTGTTAAGAGTTGTGTTTGACTGTCTGCCATTATTTGCTGGAAAAGTTCATCATTTTTTTAGTAGGTTTAAAACAGGAAAATCAATGGGGGAAAATGACTACGTTTGTGATATGAAAATACAAAGGATGATAAATATGGTTCTTTTGAAGATGGTGTTAAGTGTTTGAACTTGAATGTGAACCGGGAAGTGGGTTTTTTTATGTTATAATTGTTCCCCACCAAATGTTCGATGAAAGTCTTGAGAGAATTCTGTTTGTGGTAAGTTTTTATTTGATCATTATTGTTTGCATATTGGTATAATATAAAATAACAACAAACACTGCTCTATTGTCATTGCCTCCTGAGTAGACAATGCTCCATCGTCATTGCCTCCCAGCAGACATTGCCTAATCGTTATTGCCTTAGAACTTGAGGTGACCCTTGTCACCCCAGCTACTTCGGCAGACTGTTTCAACGTGGAGTGGATTTGTCTTAGTACTATTAAGGACTAATAGTGATTATCTCCTCCAAAGTATCCGGAGAAGACCATACCTCATCATCAGTTTTGTAAGATACCAAGCTATGTATTAAGTGGGGCGTAATGGGTCAAATGGTGTAGTTCGCGGGTTAGGTAATGAGCTTATCATCACCACCTCATTTTATCTTCATGAAATGGCCAGAGTCAAATTCTAGATTCATTGTATATGTTTATTAAAAATCTTGGTAATATTATGGACTAATTCTGAGTATCTCATCCAAAGTATCCGGATGAGACCATATGTTACACCCCGTGCCCCGATTTGATCGAAAATTAAAACTCTTTATGTAGAAATGCTTTGACTATAACAACTTGTTGTTACACATACATAAAACTACACTTTAATGTAGCTATTAACACTTCTTAAAATACTTACAAGGACATATACTCAACGACCCCTTTAAAACATTTCACAAAAACTATAAATCAACCAAAAACCCTTTATCTAACTCAAATACGTTGTATCCATATTTATGGATACACCATATTGGTGCTGAGGTCAATACGTTGTATCCAAAGATATGAATACGCCGTATTGGCCATTATGCCCTATCCAATACTTGGATACACCGTATTGACTTCTGAGACAGAACACTTGCAGAAAACCTGCATAAACTCCAACACTCACCCACAAACCATTTTGACCTCAATACAACACTATAACTTGTACTAAAACACTCATTTAACATTCAAAACTATAACAAACTATAATACACGGAAAATAACCCGTTTGACTCTAAAATGGGTACGAATAGACACTAATCCAAACACCCCATTAAACATAACATTTACACTCTAACCATTACCATAACATACCATTTGACACAAAATTACTTGAACCACGACAACATAAACTTTGACACCCGACAACATACATACAAATTATTTAGAAATCTCGGGAGGTACAACATTGACTTGAGTATGGTATTCTACCTAAGCTCCTACTTACGTACAAACTTCTGAACCTCCTTCCAAATCTAAGCTTTAATCCAAGCTATAACATCTTCACCAAAAACCTACAAAATCATTAACATCTATAACGTAAGCATAAAGCTTATTAAGTAAAACGAGTATAACATAAGCTATAACATCTTCACCAAAAACCTACAAAATCATTAACATCTATAACGTAAGCATAAAGCTTATTAAGTAAAACGAGTATAACATAGCATCATCATCAATCAAACATAAAAGCATCATATACATCAATACACTAAATCTTACTTAAACAACGATCGTTAATTTACACTATAACACCTAATCGTCACATAGCCTTAATCACTTCAATACACTAAGTCAATCACATACCTCATCTAGCTCCATTATTCATACAATGAGACATCATAACACAAGTCACCTTTTACTTAGCACAAGAACATACATAATACATATATGTTAGATATCATCATAACATCATGTTATCATCATAACATCATGTTATCATCATTTTACTTACCTCAATTCCAAGCTAATAAAACAAGGCACCATCGTCATCCTTCTTACATCCTAAGCCAAATTCACACAAGTATAAACACTTAAGCTTACTTTAAAAATACTATAGCTATGGTTTATACAACCATAAGCTCACCCCTTAACATCTCAATTCGTCATACAATCATATATTGATTATATGATAATCAAGATGAAAATACTAATCTAAAAAACCATATAAAACTCATTCCATGATCGCCATAACCTTTAATCAGCTTAAAACACCTTTTTACCCAATTCCCCTAAATTAGGGTTCATATACCCTAATTTCTTAATTTGCAATTAAACACAAATTAAGGTTACTTACTTGCTAATAATCATTGCTAGGGACTTAACCTTTAATAGATAAACACTAATCTTTCATCTCTAGATCATCAAGCTTTCATTTCTTCCTTTCTCTCTATCTTAGCTCGAATCTAGAACTCACAGAGATAATGATAGAATTATCCAGTAGTGTGATATATACTATCTAAGTGGTGACTCAGCAAAAAGGGCAAATTAGTCATTTTGCTTATTTTTTGCCAATACGCCGTATCCATATATTAGATACGCCGTATTCATGCAAACCCACCAATACACCATATTCACAATTCTGAATACACCATATCCAGACATATCTCAATACACCATTTTCACAATTCTGAATACACCATATCTAGACCTATCTCAATACACCATATTCACAAACCCCAATACACCGTATTGAAGTTGGCATACCCAAAACCATTTTCCATAATTTTTTTAATATGATGTATACACTATTTTAGATACGCCATATCCAATCTATGATAGGTCAACACGTATGTTCTTCACTTATCCAAAATACCATAATACATTAGTATGCACATTTATACTTAGTCAAACTCGTCTAGGGTCATACCTGTTTGAAAACAGGTTTCGGGTGTAACCCCATACCTCATCAACAGGTTTGTAAGATGAGACCAAGCTATGTGTTAAGTGGGGCATAATGGGTCAAAATGGTGTAGCTCGTGGGTTAGGTAACGAGCTTTTCATCACCAACTCATTTTCTTGAAATGCCCCAAGTCAAATTCTAGATTCATTGTATATGTTTATCAAATTCTAGATTTATTGTATATGTTTATTTTAGATTCATAAGCGTTTCGCAAAATGAAGACACAATGTCATGGGTAACTATGAGATGAAAATAAATAGACGATCACAAAATCATGACATCACGGGTAACTGTGAGATGTAAATAAATAAACGAGATTATACATAACAATCACACATAAGATTTCAAAGGTCATTATGTGCTACTAAAAACACGCATAATATATAGAACATGATATCAATAGCTAAATTTAATCAAGATCAACTTATACACCGTAGTTGTTAAACAAGCTTTGTGCGTGCATGTCACACCCCGCCAAAGCAGAAACGCGGGGCGTAATGAGAGAGGCATCGTCATAACACATGGTTAAAATAAATAGATGATGCACTAAATGAAATAAATACCAAATGTCATGACGACACCTGACAAAAGTAGAAGACTTGTATCAAAGTTAATCGTAGCATAAAAATACAAAGTCATAAACATTAAATCCAAAGTGTCATATCCCAAAGTATCAAAAATAGTAGGTATCAAGTGCAAATAGTAAAGATAGCATGTAGGACACCAAATGCAAGCATCCTAAAGTGTTTCTAGCCCTTAACTCTTGACATCCTTAAGCACATTCGCTATCATCTAAAACGGTACTAAAAATGTCAACATTACGCTGGTGAGTTTATGAGTTTAGAACAAATAAAATCCATTCTACCATAAACAGTTGGGACAATATGCAATCAAATAAGCAAAGTGTATGCACCACAAATAACTTTCATGTAAACACATGAAATGCACACATAGACTACCAACTATAGCTATAACGTGAGTACTTATGGGGGACTATGCCACACCATAAGAACCTTAAAATGTTCGCCAAATTTACCACATACACAACTATTGCAAAGAAAAATCACACAATTGTCCAAAACAAAACAAGTAACTTCCACGACATGAAAATATTTAAAACATAATTTGAGTATCATTTTCCCTCGAGAAAATGTAGAAAAAGGGGCCACGAGAACTCACCTTAAATCACAATACAAGTTACACAACCTTTTCCATGTAACTCACAAAAGACTGCACAAATCCGAGCTAGAAATCTACACGTTAAATCACAACTCAAGTTACACATGTCCAAGGCATTACAACCTTATCCATGTAACTCATAATTGATGGACTTATAATGGTGGTGTATACCTTATGGTACATCCCGACACATTCCCATACCTTAAATACTTTTATTAACCATTGTTTCTTAAGTTTCATAAACTAAGTTTTACGCAAAATTTAATGTCACTTCTTGAATTTTAAAACCAACCTTATAGACACTCTGAGGTTCCCAAAATTTTAACTGAGGTACCTATATGTGTTAAGTAACTCCTGTAGTTTTTAAAGATTTTATTTTATAGTACAACTATTTTATTAAAATCCGTTCCTAAAACTGGTCAAAATATGACATGCTTGTACACACAAAACGTTTGCAATTACTATAAATACTTAAACCTTCTAGAAAATTTTTCAAAAATTACAGTAGTTAGTATACACATGGTAAAATTATAGGCCATAAGCCCTTATAGTTTAAGAGCTAAATATTCCACGAGTTGACCCAAATCTGTCCCAAAAACTCAAATTTGACAACCGACTTCATAAAACTTATTTGACTGACCAAAACACCTTGGATCGACTCCAAACTAATTTGAACATAAAGTAGATACATTAAACTTTATGTTAAGCTCTTGAACCATATCAAAACACGTTTTTATCATCAAGATTCACCCGCTTTATCCGACCAAAATTCGGCTGGAAGCTGCTTTTGTTTTATAATTATCTAACCCTAACCAAACGATATTTAACCTTCTAACATATCCCTAATTATGTTTTAATGATCAAATACATATATTTAATGAGATTTTATAAACCGTGATTACCTCCATCAATTTAAATTTACATGAAAATAAAATTAAAAAGAATGATTAATAATCAATGAAGTGTTACCAAAGGCTTGAAAAATAGATTAAATCACCTTGTTCTTGAAAGTTTGATAAAAAAATGTGGGGGCTAGGGTTTAGAAGAATTTCGTGTAGAAGGAGGGAGAGGATGAAAAGAAAACCGATTTCGAGGTTTTTGGATATGAATAAAATGTTAAAATGAGATAGGTATGAAAACTTTTTATAAGAAAATATATCATCCTTTTTTTTCCAACATACCGATTTTCATACACATTTATTTCTTATTATCATTTTTTTTATTTACTTGTATTTTGTATTTTACAAAAAAAATAAAAATAAATAAAAAACCAACTTTTATTAGTTACGACCCGATACTATTTGTTTGACGAAAAAGACTAAATATTCACGTTAACAACAAAATGAACTTTCCATAAACATAATAAACCTATATATTTCTATATTATCATTACTAAATATATTTTTTATGTTTTGTTGAGTTAATTAAAGGGCTAAACCAATACCGTAAAGTCAATAATTACCGAAAAATACTTGAATAGAAAACACACATAACGATAACACCACAAAGTCTAAAGTGAACAACTTCTAACGAACACTCATATAAATGCCACGAGTGCAAGAGAAATGATATGGCTACATCACTTACACTCTAGCATCACACACACTACGATCCTCATAACCCACATAAGCATATAATTCAAGTCAAATAACTAATAATTAGGTCAACACTCATAATAACTAGCTTTGGTTTGGTGACGGTTGTCACAATATCCCTTGTTAGAGAAATTTTGTACATCATCTTACGTATTATTGGTAAAAGATTTTAGTAGAAAACATATTGTGGTAAAATTTATTTCAGACTTGCAAGATAAATGTTTTCGCACTCCACTTCAACGCACGAGCATTAAATATCTTGCTAGACACAATTTACACAATAGCTATTCAACTCGATACAATCTTTTTTACAATTTGTTTTTCTCACTTGTTTTAAGTTCATCAAATTGTCGAATTTATTCAAAATGTTGAAGCATTTGGCATCAATTTTTTACATTTATTTATTTTTAGTATTATTGTGCTCGTTTCTTTCAGTTTATAAATTTATGTATGTGAAATACTTAGTTTTTTTTGTCTTAAGTTTACAAAATTTTTTATATAATTTTATTCAGAATGTTGGTCATATAAGTATGTGATAGGTGTTAAGTGTTAACTCATATTGGTTTGTTCATAATCATATCTTAAACTATATCCAAACAACAAAAATTGAAAAAAGTATATCACCAATGGTTTACCGAGTTAGCATGCGGGTTTTTATATAAGACTAACTCCTTAAAAGATAGTGTGTTTGTTTCGTTTAGGGCATCAAAATACCGTCTCGCCAAGCTAAAAATGAATAAATGAGATGAAAATCAGTAAAACCTCTATAAATTAATAACCTCAATAAATTTATAAACGAGCATACCCTAAAAGTAAAAGGACGAAAATGCAAAAGCAGTTTTCCTCTTGGTTTTCTTTTCTATCAAGAAATCGAAGAAACAAAAGAGGCCCTTCTAAACAAAAACACACACACACACACACACACTGATCTAAAACACACAAAACAAACAAACCCTGATTCAATCATGCCTAAGGAACACGCAAATTGGTCACCATATGACAACAACGGAGGGTATGTTTTTAATTAAAAATATGTTTTTTTTGTGTGTAATATAAACGATTAATGTATTGAGGTGTGTAATTGTAGGACATGTGTGGCGATAGCTGGAGCTGATTATTGTGTGATTGCGGCTGATACGAGGATGTCTACTGGTTACAGTATTCTCACTCGTGATTACTCCAAAATCTGTAAATTGTATGCTGTTTTTTTTTAATGGGTTTATTTCTGTTATTGGTTAATGGTTTTTTTTTTTTTAATTTATGGATTGTGATTTATAGGAGTTAGGGTTTGTAGATGTTTATGAAATAAGAAATATCTAGATGAATTTGTCTAAGTTATTGATTTTTTTTGTTCGATTTACTTTAAGGGGTTAGGATTTTTAGAGCGGTGATTAAAGAATAAGAATCGGGCAGTCGAGATAGTTGGGGCTTTTTTTAAGCATATTTTCGAGCTTGTGATTTTTTTACTTTCTTTAGCTCGAGTTTTCCTGCTTATTTCTAACTTATTATTTTTTAGTCATAATTAGCTAATAAGTTAAAAAGGGCTTATGAAAATGAGCATAGTCAAATAAGCTCATTAACTCATAATCCAAAAAATAAGCTTAAACAAGCACCCCCTAGGTAATTTTTATATATTTATCTTAGTAATCATGTTTCTTTAAACTACTCTCGCCTTGTGAATATTGAAGTTTTTTTGACTTTTATGGTTAGGAAATTAGGACTAGTTTTCTCCTTAAATGCTTAAAACATATTGTTTTGATTTGAACACACCTTCTCATGGTAAAGGTTAAGGAAACTGTTACTTGATGCTCTTCCTAGGCTAGAAGTTGAATCAACTATTATGAACTATGCAAGGATTAATGATATGTGTGACTTTAAGCTGTAGAGCTGTGTAGGCTTTTCTCTGTTGACAGTATGCGAGACACGTTTTTAGAACAATTGGATTGAAGAAACTGAACAGTAGGGAGTTTCACTGTATCTTAAGCACCGATGAATACACTCACGCATAGATACAACACTTGTTTATAAAGGAACATAGAGACAAAAGGGTATCTTTAGTTTAAGGGTTGATTATGAACAATTGTAGTTGTTGCATTTGCACGGAGTGTGTAAATATGAGTTTTGTAGGAGTAATTACTTAAGTTGGTTGGAAGGTGCAAATGTAGTATCCAACATTCTCGAAGGGAGCTTCCAATAGTGCTTTACTCGAGGGGCCAAGTTATTAATGCTCATGTATGAGTATCTATGGTGACTAGGTTTGTTGCATTTTGTTAACATTGTTTGTCAGCCTCATATGCTTTTCGTTACATCTTAACTTGATGTTGGTTTTCTGCAAAAGTCTCATAGCAATCCATTGTATGCATTATTTTGAGGCTTTCTTATTGAAAGAATCAAAAGCGTTTGACGGTCTCAAATATATGTTATGGCCTCTTGGATTTTATAAGTATGAGCCTAACGGAACTATGATTTCATTTGCTGCTTGTACTTGAAGGCTTTTTATTTTATTTTGTCTGAAAGACACAAATCGATCCTTTAATAAGAAAGTTTAAAATCATAAATGCAATTCTAAGTCTGTTCAAATATTTACTTTCAGAGCGGATAAAAGCTGCATGGCTTCTTCTGGATTCCAGGCTGACGTTAAAGCACTTCAAAAAGTTCTGTCATCTAGACACCTGGTAAGATTTTTCATTTTTTTTGGTTTTCTTCATAATATATCGTTTTCTCCAACTCTCAATGAACACATTACTGACAAATTTGAGCGAATGGTCTTTGCACTCGTGTTAACTCCGTTAGTTATGTATGGAATCTTTTGTTACTCTTTCAAACAATAATATATTAGCGAGCACTCTGTACAGGAATATTGATGTTTTCTGTATTTATATGGCAGATTTATCAACATCAGCACAACAAGCAAATGAGCTGCCCTGCTATGGCTCAGCTTCTTTCAAACACCCTTTATTACAAGCGTTTCTTCCCGTATTATGCCTTTAACGTTTTGGGAGGACTTGATAGTGAAGGTATGCAGATATATAGTTTTGGTCGTAGAGTAATAGTACATTGATATATATTAACTTGAACTCATTTTGTGAACATTAAGGAAAGGGATGTGTTTTCACATACGATGCTGTTGGCTCATATGAGAGAGTCGGATACAGTGCCCAAGGTTCTGGTGCGACACTTATCACTCCATTTTTGGACAACCAGCTTAAATCCCCTAGCCCACTTCTCTTACCTGCAAAGGTATGGATCTAGTTAATCTTTTTTGCTCTGCACTCACACATGAAGTCACATATGCGAGTGTGTGTGTGTGTGTCAGTATGTATCCTTCATGTAGTTGAACAAAAGAAAACCCCTCATCACTGTGATTTTTCCAACATCAAATGTCTTTTCTATGTGGTTTAGTTCTGGATAACATGGTTCATGTGATTCATTTTTCTGAAATAATGGCACCTTCTGCATCATTTTCCAACAAATCTGACAGAATTATCGACTAGCTACACGTATATTCTTGTGCTACGTTTTTAACTTTTACCTGTATCTTTTCATGAATGAAAAAAAGACTATTTGTTAAAAACACGAGGAACATGCAATCGATAAAAAACACCGACTCATTCTCACATATGTCAGCCCCATTACAGTGATATTGACTGGACAATAATATAGGGAGTTAAATCACAATGACCAAATCATTCAGATTTCCACTTCAGAAATCACATTCTCAAAATTAAGTGATTAAAATGTGATATGATTCATAGAACTTCTTTTACTGGTGTGCAGGACGCTGTGACACCGCTTTCAGAAGCTGAAGCTGTTGATTTGGTGAAGACTTGTTTTTCATCAGCAACAGAAAGAGATATCTATACTGTAAGTTTTTGTCTCCTGTTTCTGTTTTGATTGCTTAAGCTTTAAAAATTAAATGTTCTGCTTTGAACATTTATTGGTATGAAATGCAAGAACTAGTATCATGTAATTTGGTGCTCACAATTAAAATGGTACCTGCATTTGTATTTTCATTCTTGACGAGACCCACGATAGATAATACCTTCGAGTTTATAAGGGGGTGCCGGAATGTGCGCTATTTCCAAGTAATTATTGTGATTTGAGGAATCAAATTTAGATAATAAGTTTATTAGAATTAGGGATGGTTAGGAATTTAAACATTTATGTAACAAGTGAATTCTCTACCCGTGCCTTACATGCCTCTCCAAATCTTGATTAGTTCGAGCCTGGATAATCGGAAAATAATTCTTATTGCTTTTTACTTAACGCTGAAAGCTTGAAACTGATTATGCTGCTAAAGTTGCAAGAATCAGCTTGTATGCATATCCAAACACCTCGTATATGTCATCAAAAGATATATGTTTTATGAAGAAAAAATATTTTCCCCAGCTATTGGTTCATGTCACCTTTTTTTTTTTTTTTTTTTTTTTGGGTATTATTTGAAAGAACTAAAACAATCAGATTTCTAAATTAGAATGTTTTTTTGGGTATTATATGTTCTTTGATTTCTCTTTTGCTCCTAACATATCCTATATTTTATGTTTTACAGGGAGATAGCGTTGAAATTATAATTCTAAATGCTAATGGTGTTCGTCGTGAGAGTGAACCACTCCGTAGAGACTAGGCACCAAACAAGCTTTCTGAAGTATGTGATTTGTCGCCTTGTCAGTCCTTTTCATGAACCAATCGTTAAACTTCTTTTTGATTGGGTTGTTGTGATTATAACTGAGCAAGTGGGACATGCTTACTTTCTACTTTATACATTTGAGATCCTTGGATTTTATTTGCGTAAAACTTCTGTTGGTGAACTTATTTGTATCCGATGACTTGTGTTAGTGCTTTGGTACTCGTCTTTTAGAATGACTTGTGTTAGTACTTTGGTACTCGTCTTTTAGAAATGTGAAAGATGTGATGGTGACTGTAGGGGTGCATTAGAGCCATACCTATGTTATATTATTGCTAAACCTAGTGCGTAAAGTACATTTAGCCCGGTGTTTTCTTAATAAACCCTGTATGCTGGTTATCACTGAGAACTCCAATATATCATTAACAGCATTTGGTTACTACCTGATCAAAGTTTGTTTGAAATTTTAATTGGACTGGATACTTAATGGGTTGTTTGGACAAAGTTATAACCTGATCATTATCATTTATTAGCTTTAATTCTATTGTTGCATTGACTGATGAGCATAACACAAACATGAATGAGGAAGCAAAGGGGAAACTGATAAAAGAATTGTAATATTTTTGTTTAATATGCTATGGACATTCACAAATTGGGGTGTATAAAATTTACAAACATACTGGAGTGTAACCAAAACTGATGAACAAAAGAGTCCAAAACCGAAACGTTTCTTACTCCATGACCCTTTGTTAAACTGATGAGTATTGACATATCACACTTAATTCTTTCCTTCTACAATAACGCTATAAGAATATAAGTGCATAGCGAGATTTGTGCAACTGCCCAGTAGGACTAACTAGACACAATCTGACAATCTCCAATTGACCAACTCCGACATACCACCATAAGATGTCTAATGTCATCGATCCGCAGAAAGCATCTTCACTTTCTGCATAACAAACGATAAAATATATATAAATGAAATAGAAAATTGAGCATCACACTAAATCACTTGAAAATTTTTACTCAGAAAAAGAATTAACAGAAAACAAGCGGTATAACCGAAGTCCGAAGACAAGCTGTGTGGACTTTGGTGCGACCATAATGAATGTTTCGGTTCATAAATGCAAAATTAGAATTTGTTACATATAAAGTGTGTTTTGTAGAATTCAAACTGAGTTAAAAAAAAGACTACTTTGACAAAGAAAAAGTATAAACTAACAGTTTTTTAACCTCTGTATATCAACCATTCAGAAAGATTTCTTCCCATAAAAATTGACTATTTGAACCACATAGCAATCACAATGTGGATGGCCAATTCTCAGGGCGTTACTAATGTTCACCAAAGCTATCGTATCTTATTGAAAATTTGTTCCAATTAGTTTATACAGAACATGTACTTAATATTTCATCCAGTTTTGGATATTTCAGTATATGCATGCATACGTGATATGCAGAAGAACGAAATTCATAGAAATAACATATAACGATAGAAAGAAGTATCACCGAGATATATTGTGGTGGATCATCGATACTAGTTGAACCTAGTATAACCTCCCTCTTTAACTTAGCAGTAAGCTTGTGGCACACTCGTAACTGCAGTCAAACAAGGGATCATGTTCTAAGCAAGAATGCAACTGCGCTGAACAGTATTTGTACCACATTCTCAAAACTCATATGCTTACCTCGGACCTGGTGGCCCCACCGATGATAAATACAAAAATACGCTGTCCCATGTTTTTGAAATCTGTAGATGTATTGGTACCTGCAGAGTTGCTACAAAGACAGTTGGAGAGAGGTAAGGCATATGTAATTTTTAATTTCTGCCAATAAAGATAATCATTAACATAAAATTAAGAAGAATATTGTATAATTAGTTAAAAGAAAATAAGGTTGTTACACAAAGAAGCAGATCATATACAATACAAGTTGGCTTGTATCAGATATCTCAAGAGAAAAGTGTAATATGTTACCTTGAATTTCCATCAGTAGACGAACGAGGCTTTGCCCATGTGGCGGTCCTCCTTGATCTCCTTGACTGTGGATTATTACCTGGCCCGCTCCTTGCTGATGTATCATGCGTGCTATGAGAGGAACCAGTTTGAGTACTAGAACTTGGACTATTCATGCATTGGTACTCGTCCTTAGGCAATTCACGTTTGCCAAGTTTTTCAAGCAACTCCTGAGAGAAGTAATAAGTCACAATATGACATCGCTTCAAACATTACCATAATAACCCTAATGGAAATATAAATAGAAAAACAATTTCATATATTTCTTCACTTTTGTGTGACCATTAATAAAATACCAAAAAAAAAAGAGTTTCAATTATGATATGAACAAGTTTTACTGTAGATGACATGGAGATTTAACAAAGCTCTAAATATTTTACCTCTAACATAGGATAAAATCGAGAGAGTTGCCAAGTTTCCTCTTCTCCTGTTCTATCCTTTCTTAATGCATGATTCCTCTAATAATAGAACAAAAATACAGAAGATGTCAGAACTTGAATACATCTAATGTGTGAAAATATATACATATGGTCCTTGATACAATTTTCTATTTACCTTCTGAGAATCAAACTTAAGGGAGAAGGCTCCATGGTGTTTCTTTTTGTTATTTGTTCCCTCGAGCAATTTCACATTTTGTATTGCCTTTATATCATCAGGAGGCAATTTTGCCAACTTAGGAGCACCAAAAACAAGACAAACATTTTTATTGGTCAACGCCAATAATTAGGAATTGGAGTTTTTCATTAAATAACTATGACAAATAGCTACCTGCATAAGCTTTGTTCCTTTGTCACCCTCAAACTTTTCTGGGTGAACCATGGCGTAAATCATCATTAATCTCAACTTGTATTCACTCTCGTGTCCTATAAAGAGTATGAAAATACATTATGCATAGAAAATTTTTGCATTAAAAAGAAGTATATTCTTCAGTATATGTTTAGTTACCTGATTGGCCCTTAAAAAGTTAATGACTTCCTTCGTTGCAGCTTCACCGAAGACAAGATCCTGCTCAACTTGACCAAGATCTCTGAGCGCTTCATCTCTAATAACTTTGTTGATTTTTCCAGCGATCTAATTTAAACAGACAGCTTACGGGTCATTCTGGGTTGTGTTTTATAGCAAACAGGTCAAGTCGAAATCGAATGGGGTGTAAGTCATGCGAAGTCTTCTTTTATTTCTTAGAACCTCCTTAATCAGTTTATTTAACGATTTAGATTATTACTATAGTAATATTGTCACTTTTAATCTTATGTAAGTAACACATTAATTATTCATAATAAATATAAAAGATGGACAAAAGTGTTTGCTGGTCAAAGTTACAGACCTCTACATGGAGTGAAAGTTTTTCCATCTGTTCATTATATTGTGGCAAAGCTTGAACCATCTTCTGTATATCCCGCGTAGATAAGTCATCTCTGCATTCAAGACAGTTTTGTGTAATATACTCATTAAGACTAAGGTCGAAAATAATGCCAAATTACATATCAAGACCATTACAACCGAACTAAGCAGACTAACCTTTGCTGTAATTGTGCAGCTTTGTTTTTTGACATGAAATTTTGCATCTTGTCACTCAGTTTTTCACTAGCCTGATATGGAGCAGATGAAAAGACATCTAAATAATCATACTTTCAAGTGAACAGAAAATAAACAAATTCATACCTCAGCTATGTGTAAATGCCGCATTTCAAGCCAAACTGGATCATGATCTTCCAAAAGGAACTCTTTTTTCTGAGGCTCGCCACCAGATTTATTAGGGACCTACATGCCAAATGATTTACCGTTCACAAGATGCCCCTCAACCATACACTACTCTAATAGAAAAAACCGATTTTAACAAAGATCCGGGGATAAATGGATAATTGCATAGCAAAGGTAGCCAAAAAAAGGGAAAAAAAAGTTAAGTAACCACCTTTTGTTATACCAGAAATTTCAAAAACTTTGAGGTGATGTATTCTTGTAACTATTTTTTTATAAAATACCGATTTCAGAAAATCAGACGTGGTATCAGGTCAAATTATGACTTGATAATTGATGTGTCGGTAAATGTTTCCATGTTTTTTTGTTCTTGCATAGCACATGAAAACCGTTGCTTAGGTAAAAACCGTGGTTTTTTTCTGTGGTAAAAAGGCTGGTCACCTAAAGTAGATGTTTTACGGAAGTTGTTTACATTTTCATGCAATCTTCCTTAAACTGTACCTCTTGCACATATTTGTTTCCCTGCAAGTCTAGCAGATCATGGCACATTGCATCATAAGTCCATTCATGAATGATGGGTGCGATCTGAACTTACACACAGTAAGGTGTCAAAATATTACAAAGACGATAGAAAAAGAAGGCCAAAAAATTTCAGTCTCACCAAGTCAATAGATCGATCTATAATCAAAAGCTCGCATGTTTCAGTCTGCGGAAAGTTAGCAATAGTTGTCTTATACATTGAAATGCCATCCCAAACAGCAGAAGCAAGCTTTACAGGCACCAAGTCACGCTGCGTTGCTGCACTAGATCCATCCATACCTTTTGCACGGTACCATACAAGAGGATACTCCTAAAAGGATCCAAACATGTTCAGGTTCTTAACAAAATATTATAAAAAAAGTGGCAGATTCTAGTAACTTATACTGATGAAACCAAGTACCTAATCGCTATTAAGAAACTTTGTTAACTCTGAAGGCATTACTCTGCTAGGTATTTTATGATTGCGTTATTCACTTATAAGCATACAACATAAATGCACTGTTTCATTTACCCCGTATTAGTTAATGTACTCTAATTTGAACATATAGGTCACTAAAAGATGGTTTTGTGTCCTGTTTGGGCCCTTTTGAAACGCATAACCATAACATTTGCTTATAGGTTTGGGCCATTTCTATCATTTTTGAAAGCCAGTTTGAGGGGTCTTTATTATAAAATGACCCAATAAGGGACAGAAAGTCATCCCTTGATGACTCAGATGTATAACAAAAAAGTGAAATGACTCAAACGGGACAGATGCGAAAGAGAAACTATATTTGTATTGTATGCATATAACCCTTTATGATTTCCAGCTTAAATAGTGTAAGTTGGATTATACCAAAAAAAAAAGTAAAAATCTTACTCTTACCTTCATTGAAGCAAAAACAGTAGCAATGCGAGATGCCATTATATGCAAGCTAGCATCAACTTGGCGAGAATTCTCAGCAGCTCGACTGTAAAGGTCTACTAGAGCCCTGTCGTGATCAGTTGTAAATGCCTACAATGAAAAGCAGTTTTAAAAAGGTCATGATGAACAATTACTTTTTATTTTTCTCATAAAAATAATAATCACTGAATCATGACCACACAATAGAACATTTAACCATAAGCAAAATATATTGACTCGGTACAAAAATGAAAGAATAGCATGTACCTGACTTTCTATAGGAAAGTATTCCAGATTCATCTGCAATGAAATTAGCGTTTGGATCATATTTCAGAAAAAAAATACGGATCAAAGTAAGAATAATATGATGATCTTACCTCTCTCAGAGCACCAATGCGTGGTAAAACACTCATGTCGCTTTTGAGTCGACTAACCAAATCCTTTGGGGCAGGGTAACTAAAATAAATAAATGCTCTGCAACACAAGGAACAAACAAGAAAAACCATACTTATAAGGTAATGAACAGAATAAAGATGGCTTGGTATAACGAGAATTACATATTTTTGCGTACTTTCTATATAAAGGTTCTCTTCCCGACATGTCAGATAAAAACATGATAATGCTGCAATTCAAAATAAGAAAAGAGTCAACTTACAAGCTAAAGAACTTATGTAATGCATATATAAAGACGACGGGTCTAATGAAAAATGAAATAGATACTGTTTGGAGTTATACTTCTCTTTAATTGGTTGAATGAAGTATATGACATCCATTGAAGGCATAGGTTGTCGTCTCTTGAAAATGTCTTCTACCACTGCAGTGAAAAATACTTGATATCAAACACCAACAGATGTGAAATGTCTATACATATATCCAGCAAACATACACTGTTGAGTACAGAGTTAAGACCTAAATTATAATAAAGATAGTTAAAGGACCTACGAGAGTTAAGATGCATCAGTTTCGTAAAAATAAGCAGAACACCTGGAGTTAGCTTTCACTCTAAACTTGTGATAGGTAGAACTTATCATTGTTGTTCTCAATATGTAGAAACTTAAAATACATTAGTCAAGGATCCGAGATTTTGTATACTTACATGAAACTCCTTGATCTGTGATATCTGTCATTTTGCATGAAGAAGACAAAACTTTCAGAGTGACTTTATCCATAATAAGTACCTGAAGAAGATCAGTAATGTCTTAACATTGGCATCCTTTTTCCTCAAGACTTCATAGCATGAAGTACTAGAAGAAGCAAAATAACATTATATCTCAACATTGCTTATAAATGTTAGATGCCCAAATAATCAGATCAAACGCGAAGCAAATCAAGTACCTATACCCTATGAGAAGCTTTCATTCCTAATAAAATACAACTCGGTTCTATACAACAGAAAGGAAAAGGTGAAGAATTTAGATACAGCCACATTTCTGCACTATCCTGATCAATATTTTTCTGAAAAAAGATTTTATATGTTCCGTTTATTATTCAGATGAGATTACTTTGTCGAATCAGAAAACACCACATCAAGAAAACGGTTCCATATCATCTAAACTTATGTCAACTACTATCATGCAAAACATATCAAAGTAGTATGCAAATCATTAAAGTTAGCCAATATTCTTCTCGCTGTCACCTAAGTGTTCTGCTGAGTAGGCATAATTTCTGTTATTTGCACCACAAACTGCTTTCAAGTATTTCAGGATTAGATAGAGATATGATGTGGTGTGAAATCGTCAAAATCATGAAGCATATACTTTCTAAGTTCCTGATATGTGTATTCAAGACTCTCAATGTTCCTCGATTCTCCATCACAATCAGCCAATTTGCATTTTCAGCTCAGATGTATATCTCCCACCACTTGTAGATTTTAAACAGCTTAAAGTAACCCTGCTATTTAGTGTTTGCGCGGCCGAATAATAAATGAAAATCAAATCAGTTTCTGTTTTGTTGAATCAGTTCCCTATTTATTCTGCTTCCGGTATCTATGACATATAGCAAACTGAACGGAATAGAAATTGCAAAGATATCAAGCTGCTGCATACTAACATTAATACAAAAATTCCTTTATAGGATCGAAATGAGGGATCTTTTTACGACCCAACGAGGAAACGAAGATTACTCAGGTGGTTTAACTTGCTTAGAATAAGCTATTTGACCCCATTCTCATTTACTCATTGGTCAAGTACAAAGGGGAGGTAAATGATGGTCAGCCAGCTTTTCAAGAAAAAACGTATAAAGGAAAATCCATCTATACACATTGGCTACACACGTACAATAGAATACGTTTTGTGCAATAAAATATACGTGCGTACCTTCCAACTTGATCTTGAGTCCCCTGATGAGGATGACTTAAGCATTTCATAAAGCAACCCTACAAAACAATAATCCGATTTTACATCTTAAAATAACTTAGATGAATTGCAGATTAACACACGCTGAAACATTTCTCTATTCACATGGTAATTAAAATACGTTTAACTCACTAGCACTCCAATAACTACAAGAAAATGACTCGCGTATTACATCCACAAAACTCAACTAACATACGAACATTCCTTCAACAACAAAAAGGCACATTACGGATTTGAGGCCAAACAAGCTCTTAAATCATTTAACGTATTACCCGGCCAGCTTTGGATGAAAAGACAATTTTCGAGGTGTTGCGTAAAACATTAATCTCTTAAATTCATAACTAACATAAAGAAGTTGATAAAAATTTCAAAGCACAGTACGTTATTATTAACAATGCAGCATATATAATTACAAATCAATTACTTAGGTGCAAAATATACATTTATCGAATTGAACGGAACGTAAAATGTGCAGAAAAACTTACGATCACGACTAATTTGGCGAAAAGTCTTATAATCCCCGCCATGAGATGACGAATCAGAATCCGTGCATGACATGCTATTATATATCTATATTAATCCCCTACGTCGCCCGATTAACACAATCAATATATAAAAACTAAATGAATGTAAGAAAAATGAATAAATGGAATGCAGAGGCGGACCTATGTTATAGTAAGGTGGTTCCCAGGAACCACCTTAGGAATCGGGAGGCTTTAGAAGTTATATATAAGAAAAAATAGGACCTACCTTAGAATTTGGCCAGGAACCACCTTAGATCTAAAATTAAGAAGGAAGAAAGAAAAAGAAGCGATTCAAGAAGGAAAATAGAAAGCAAATCTAAAAGTTATTTTAATGGAGGTTGGAGGTCTACGTTTATGGTGAAGAAGAAGACCCAAAATTGAATGTCTTATCTTATTTAAGTTTCTATTTAACCCCTCTACTTTATTTCAAGTACTATTTAACACCCTTTTGATATAAAACAGAATTGCACAATAAATAGAGTAGTACGTACTATATTAACTATATTCAGTATTTTTAAACTTCTTGGAGTATCACTATGTTTTAATCAGTTGAAAAAGATATGCTAGGTAGTACAAGTATTAATAATTAGCAAAGCAAATATAATTGTTTTCAAGTTATTAAAGCTTCAAAGGTTAATTATAATCGCTTTACCTATTATTCAATTAAACCCGACCCGACCGATAGGTACATTGACCCGTCATATGTTGTCAAGTTGACTTTTACGTCTTGACTAAACCAGGAACCACCTTGGATTTTTTTGTTAAGTCATTTGATGGAATGAATGATCGTGAAGAACAACAAAAAATAAAATAAAAGGGAAGGGGTACAGAGTGTCATATATTTATTTTTTTAAAGGGTGACAGTTTTTAAGCATTCTTTGGTTCCCACGAAAAAATCATCATATTACACTAATAGTCCCTCGACTATACGCCTACATCTTTAGCTTATTTATCCTCTTACTCATATAAAAATATGGCATGTGTATTTCACTCGCTCATTATCTTCTTTAATCTAAACCGTTAGTTTTTTCAGTTAGGAAGATTAGTAAGAACGTAAAGTAGAAATAAATATCATTTAATTTCTTCTTCTTACAAGGAACTCAAACAACTTGTAAAAAATGTTTGAGTTTAAATCTAGAATGGAAATGAATCTTTTTCCCATAGAAAATGCAAAACATACATGAGATTTGGTTTAATTAAGATGTTAGATTTTACAGTAAAATCAATTATTTAATTTATCATAAAAAACTTTGTTTTAAAATTCTCAAAACATTTTTAACCGGATAGAGACCTTGCAAACTAGACAAACCACTAAACTTCTCCGATTTGACGAATATACACTATTTGAGCTCATCAAAGAATTATGAGCATATGTACAGCCATATATAACAGCTTAGAAACGTGATCATCCATCAATAGCCTTTTGCTTAGCGATATGATCACGTATATGACGGAAACTGCCCTAAACGAATGCGCCAGTCGCGGTCACATGATAGCCACGGCTAAGCAGAAGCATGTCAGCAATATATTTGGTTGATCCGGCTGTTAACATACGAAGGAGTAACCAATAGAATATATGCCTCCTAAGAAAGGAACGAACGGAATAAATAAATAAGCATCGGCTTCCGGGACTCGCGCGACCATCAAATACCAACACTCCGGATTCCGGACCCAAGTGATTTGAGTGGATTCCAAGTCACTAATCACGTGATCAGCCTAAACGGGTAAGGAACGTCCCTTGGGTAAACAGTGTTGAGCAAGCTTTACCATAAAAGGGTACAACTTGAGGAGCAGGCGGTGGCACATATCCTCAGGACGGCGGAAGTAAACCAAAAGGACAAGACAGCTCGAATATCGATGCCTAATGTCTGCCCCAACACAAACATGCTATTATCTATTGGATAATAGAGAGGATCGCCAACCGTGATCCGAAGATAACGACAAAGCCTCGCCTATAAATACACCACACTTGTTCATTGAGGGCTAGGCTGCCCCATACATGGGTAAATACATAATCTGCTCTCACTTTCACTTATCCGATTCCTCCATAGAACGAATACTTATTCTTACGTCGATCGAATAAGGGTTGGTTGATTGTTTGGAGCAAACCCTCACTTTCATTAACAAAGGTTGAGTTACTAGCATGATGAGACTAACGGTGCATTTTCATTAGCGACATAGATGGAACTTGAACATCTATTTTGGGAGTGAGACTAACTGCAATCGAGAAATTTTTTTTTTGTTTATTTTGGGAGGCCGAATCAAGAAACTAAATTTCCTTAAAACTTATAATATTTACACTAAGTCACAAATTTTAGGAGGGCCGGAGCATTCCCCTGCCTCTACATAGTTCCGTCCATATTAGCAGGTTCAAGTCATTGAATCTTCACAAAACCAAAACTAGATGACGAACCCTCGTCAATTTAAGATCCCCGCTAAATTCTGGTTCATCACGATATATGTGAGATTGCAAATTTATGAATGTTTCACAACTAAGTGCACAACCTTCAAATAAAGGGACCAGAAAGGTAAATGATGTTTTTTGAAGGATGAAATTTGTTCGTTGAAGACAGGTCCTGGAACGGTCAATGTAGTTCACTCCGACTATGAATTCGTTTCTACGTGCCTAGGTGTGTTTCAATTTTTTATATTATTTTTTTCAAAAAAAATAAATAAATAAAAAATAAAATAAAAACTTAAAAGCATCTATATTATTTTAGCAAATAACTTATTTCATCCCAGTTTATATTTTCATGCCAGTTTATACTGATTTTCTATATACCTATTGAAATTATGTATCTAAATTTAATAGCCTGTAAAATACTTTAACAATTTTGGGTGCTTGAAGAAATTGGTAATAGTAAGATAGAGTTTGGTTTAATAAAGATCAAATAAAAGCAAGATCAAATAAATCATTCTCAATCATTCGTTTTCATCAAAATAATAAAATAAATTTTCACTTTCGTTTTAAAAACCAAATATCTCACAAACCATTAATCATTTAAACTAATTATATCATCACGATGACGTAAAATTACCTTTAATTTGATATCTTCATCATATATTTCGACTTAATTTTTTTCTTTTTGTGGGTTTAGGGTTTCTGATTAAGGTTTAGGTTTTTAGGGTTTAGGGTTTGACTTTTTAGGTTAACTTTTTTGGGGTTAAGGGTTTAGGTTTAACTACGGTTTAGCGGATAGGGTTTAGGTTTTTTTGGTTTAGCGGTTAGAGTTTTAGGGTTTTAGGGTTTTTAAGGTTTAGGGGTTGGGGTTTTTTAGAGTTTAGGGGTTAAGGTTTTTAAGGTTTAGGGGTTGTGTTAACAAAAAAAAGTATTTTAAAATTTTCATTTATAGTGCGATATATTGAAACCCAAAACGATAAAAATAAGTTCGTCGAAGTATCTGATATTAGATCTCTATAGAAAGATAATTTTATTAACGTCATGATGGTATAATTAGTTTTATCTAACTATTAACGGTTTGTGAGATATTTAATTTTTAAATATATGGGTGAAAATGAATTTAATAAAATGAATGGTTGAAATTGATTCATTTTATCTTTAATTTTTATGTGATCTTTATTAATCTCACCCCAATCAAGATATAACAATCTAAATCGTGCTAAACATTTTAAAATTGTACTATTTTGATCTTATATGCTTTGGGTTACAAAATCCACAAAAAAGAAAATTCAGTAAACAGTAGGTTCTAATTATAACACAAGGATTGTTTTTGTACTTACGAAAGTTATGATGTATCAACCAAAATGAAATTGTGATAAGTTTGAAAGGAGACACAATGGTTAGCACCCCTTGATCCCTGCATTTTGTTATACCGATATCATGTTAGCTCAAACTAATAATTAATGAATAAAGTAAGTTAATTAAAGATGACTTAACACCCACTAGTCACCCTACTAGCTCTACTCATGCGATCTCACCTGGTGAATTTTAATGTACATTAACTACGAAAGATGAAACTAACCTAACATTTATGCATTTGCAAAACTGGTAGATCAACCCTCTAGCTAGCTAGTATACTTGATTTTAGTTAATAGTATAACATGTAGACCAAATATAGAGCTATCATTTTATCACATTCTTGACTTTGTTCATAATTCCTCGAATGTGATTGGTCTAACTTGCAAACATTGTATTCTAAACAAGATTGTAAAAATCGCTACACGCTAGTGAGGCGGTTGGGTAGGGCCTAACGATTAATCGGTTTGTTGACTGATTTTTAATCGGCCTATATATTTTTTTTATGCACAAAAATATAATTTTAGATATTATATTATTTTATATATATGGATAAGTGTATTGCATCAAAGTTGAATATTTCAAGTATTGAATATAGGCATAATCATAATTCTTCAAAGTTCAAAGTCAAACATAAATATTACTGGTTTGTTAACCATTCTAGCGACTTTGACCGATTTTGTCAGATTAATCGGTTTGTTGATCGATTTTAAGTGATTTTGTTCGATTTTTAAGGATTTTGTTGACCAATTTTAGCGTTTTACCGATTAATCCGATTAGGCCGATTTTGTCAGATTAATCGGTTTGTTGACCGATTTTAAGCGATCTTTCACCAAACCGATTAAATAGGCCGATTATAATAAATCAAGCGCTGAAGTGAGCGATCAGCGATTATCGACAGGATTAATCGGTAGCGCACCGATTTTACAACAGAGATTCTAAATAAAAAAAAAAAAAAAAAAAGCCTCTTAAAATAATATAATTAGAAAAATGAAAAGAAGGGATGGGTTGGTGTTGAAGAAGTCCACAATCCATGCATGAAGCAAGTACATTGGACATGGCAATCGTGTTTCCCACAAAGTCAAGAATCACTTTACGTACTCAAAATTTAAGAACCATATTGCTTTTTAACATGTGGAATGAATTTGAATCATAATAAGTGATTTTTTACGTACGGCATAACAAGAGTTAGACATTATGATTTTTTGTTGATCATGTTTTCTGACCTTTTGGCAAATTTAAGTCTACCGTCATATAAACTAAACCGGGTAAAACCCTTCTCTTAAAAAAGATTGCCATGACAACTTCAATTTTTTTGCACAAAACAAGATTAACACATAAAACCTATCACATTTTAGTAATCCGGTAACGTTTCATGTTCTTTTTCAGAAATTTAACAATTAGTGTTAGATTATGTTAAAAAGGCATTTTGCAAAAATAAATGACCAATTCTTTAATCTGTTTTGTTATTTGACTAATGTTGTTCTTTTTATAGGTTGCCTTACTGTTTTTGGGCTTTAACAAAACTCTTCGGCCGAAAAACAGCTTTTGTCTTTTGAAGTCATTTTTGGCCTTAATTGATTCAGACCCTATAATTGATGCAGACCAAATCGAATAATTCGTAGCCAAATTAACCGGACAATTTGTATATTTTTTTTTTTGTTATTAAGTAGAACCAGTCAAAATTTTGGTAATTAAGGTCTAAGGCTCTTGGCCAAGAGCCAAGTTCACCCTTAGAAAATTAACTAGTTATCAATATTGACTAGTAAAATAAGCAACGTTATGATCTTATGGCTTATTAGTCGAAGAATCACCATACAATAAAATTACATTGCAATGGAGTAATATATAACGAGAAAAAGTAAACAACGTGAAATGGTGTGATTATAGCAAGATAACTACCAATACATCGATTTTTGGTAAAGCACAAGAGCATAATTAGAGAAGTAGACGCTTGACTACTACTCGATTATTTGCCAAATAAGTATAATGTTAATTTTTTCTAACACTCAACCCTGTGTGGTGAACCGCTACTTTTACACTCACACTTTATTTTTGTAAACGAAGAGTTGACCATTCTAGAGATAATCATCAAAATTTAACCATTCGGTAATACTAAGAGCGTCTACAATGTATCAAGTTTTTAAGAGTTGATACATGTAATGCATACTACATTAAATAACTAAAGCTTGGAGGAAAAACTTAAGGTTCGTCAAGTCTTTGAAGAAAAACTTTTTTAAAAGCTTTTAATGCAATGCAAAAAACCCCTTAAAATAATTTTTTGAAATAGTGGAAAAGTTTTTAACAGCTTGCTCATTGTGTATGTTTCTAAGCTATGCGTATGAAATTAGCAACCCAAGTGGCCTTCTAGAAACATGACATCTATAATTATATGATTAAATTGCAAGTTTCCTAGTTCCATCGATTTGACTATTTAAAAATAAAAAGAATCCACAATACTTCTATGTTTACAAGTTTAAGTTATAGAAAAGTCAGAGTTTCCATACAGCCAAGAGCCCAATAAGTCTAAAACGGTTGCTTGAATGTGCTATTAAAGTTAGGCAGGTGATAACGAAGTTAGGCAGGTGATAATGATCTCAATAAATATTTGATTGTAATTTGTTATAAGTAGTACATGTAATAGAGTTTGTTTGATGTTGTACATAAAATTGATGGGTAAAAACTAGTGTATAAACTCATTAAGACAACTAGTGTGAAACTAGTGAGTTGTGATGAGTTTTGTGTGCGGATCACCTTATAGGTGGGGCTTTTCCCTCGCTACATTGTTTCACGTTATCAAAAAAAAAAAAAAAAAAAAATATATATATATATATATATATATATATATATATATATAGTTTTCGCCCCCGATGGCATGGCATTTCTAATTATTTGTTTGTTGTTTTTATTAAGCGAAATCGTTTTGAGAATTGTCAAACAATATTATAAAACAATTGTTTCTTTGGTTTTAGTTGTTGGTTTTAGTTTTCTTTTGTTTAGAATTATAAATAATTGTATTGTTTGCGTGGATGTAAATTATAAAAACATAAAACTATAAATAACTAAGTTTAGTGTAATACATATAAAAGATAATGAAACAATTGAATAATATAAGTATACCGGCTTTTGTAGACACAAACTTATATTGGACAATGTTTGGCCTTAACTTTTATTAATCGTCGTAGCGAAATAAAAAAATGGATGATCATTTTATGTATTATCAAAACAAACCTATTCAAATAGTGTTTGGATTAGCTTATGTTGTTTCAAAATAAACTGGTAGTAAAATGTCTAAAAAGGACAATACTAAAGAAAAAATGTTAGCAAACAAAAGTTACAGACTTGCAGCAAAAGAGAATATGATGGTAAAATTTTAAATAATACAAATAAGCTAGAAAAACCAACTTATTGGCTTATTTGATCTCAAAAAACACTTTTTTTAGCTTATGTATTTCAAAACACAATAAGCTCATAAGGTCTTTCAAATAAGATAATCCAAACACCCACTAAAAAGCAATGTCCTATTCCGACACAAGTAATTATAAACCGCTAAGAAGGTAGCTTCGGACACGCCATACCTGCTGTAAGACTCGGAACATCAACCCTGTGGCATACAATATTTTATTTATCTGGTTCTCTAACATAGCTAAGCTTGCAGCAGGACTTGGTCAATCAGTCCCATTCATAGATGCAGGCTTCCACAAACCCCTTGTTGTTTCGGCCGAAAGGTAACTTACGATAGTAGCCATAGATGCAGGAAGGAAGACATCACTAAGTATCACATCACTAATTTATCATTTAACCAACTAATGCAAGTCCCATATATCCATGTTTTAATATATCATATAACATTACAGAAACTAAATTGTACAAACTACAAAGAGCTTAGATGATCCTAAAAAACTTCTACATATGTGCAAGTTGCAAAAGACTGCATGCTAATTTAGCAATTACAGATAAAAGAGTATCAAATTCAAAATGGGGTACATATTTGCCACAATCTGCTCCACTTATGAGGTGATTTTTCACCAATACCAATAGAAAGGGTATATCCCCTATCCATATTTTCTTGATTGACTTGACTACCTTTACAAATAATCTACTCCAAAGCAGCTCACTAAAACATTTTCAATGGGTCGATAAACTGATGAACCTAAGTGGGTGTTTATCTACCTCGTGTTTCACTTCACACTCTACATTCAGAAAACAAACTCGATTGTCGTAGCTACGAACTATGAGTCATTGCTACTTGAGTTAAAGTCCCTTAGTTGTCAAAATGGAAAATATTGAACACTAAGATTCAGTTTATAACCCGATATACAATGTAGTTGCATAGAATAAAACCCTTCTAAAATGACTCACCAAATTAATCATAAGAGTACTAAAAACACAATCACTATCCATAAAAATGTAAGTCACCACCATTTTCGCAACTCTACTACCCTATTCAGATCCATTTATCTGATTCAAAATAATCAGATTTACAAAAACGCAATCACTTTTTACCCACGTACTTAAATTACATTACTACATTAATATAAATGAGTTTAAACTTTAGTAGTTTACAAACACATATCCAGACATCCTTTTAGGAATTCCAATTTCGTAGAAGGACCATATGCTTCAAGATGAGTCGGTATCAACAAATAGCATAGTATGTTAAGCATAATGAAGTTTAATTCATTGCGACTCTGTAAAAAGGAAATATAATAAAAAGGAATTACCTTGGCATGAAGAAATGGGCCAGCAACAAAATTACTTTGGAATCCTGAATCAGTAACCGAATCACAAGTCAGAACCGGGTTTGCTATATGCCTAGCCGCAAACTTAATGCCTATGTGAAAGGATAATTCAATTCAATTTGGATGTATGCTTGTATCGCTTCTCATCCAGGTCAATGGGGCAAAGGTGAGGGGTAAGTATTTCACCAAACGCAAGAAACACCTTCTTAATATGTGTAGATGTAGTAGCATTGTTAACCAACACGTCAAAAGTCCCAAGCATCAACTGCATGAAATGACTACAAAGTAAAAAAAAAATCACAATAATTTAAGAAAATCATATCAAGATATATATAATAGGTTCCTAAGAAACTCACCAATCTTACCTGTTCAATTCACGCATCCCTGCATGCTGCTGGCTAGGATATGAAAGAACATTAGACGCCGCTTGAAGATAAGCACCAAAGTCCATAATCCCAACAACCTGTATCAAAGACTGTTGTAGTAACATTGGTAAAAAATGAACCTTCATCAAATACAGTAACCATGTATGGGAAAAGATAAACCTGCCTTGATTCTGAAATAGATTGCACTAAACTTGCAGCTTTTAGTTTGTTCTCCAAACAACCCAAGGTAGATGTGTCTGCACACAAAAAATGCATTGATCCCAACGTGCCAATTAATGTAAGTTTAATTTAGTTTAAATAATGGTCATCTTTTTTCCAAGAAACTGGCCTATTAAAGCTTCCCATCGACCGCATTTTTGCATTCTAAACCCCCTAAATTTTGAGCTTCCCCTAGAGGACCCTGACCTTGGGCAACGAACAAACTTCTTAAGACCTTCGTCATAATCATTTATGTTGAATGTAATGTCTAAATTGGGTCCACGGAATATAATGACAGCCTGATCATAGGCCCTATAACAAACACCAAAATCATATACGAAAATACTGCTTCAAACGGTGAAAAAAAGGGCTGTTGTATTTACCTAGCGGCGGCATGCGATTCGAAACTATCTATAAACACTAAGTAACCAAAATTTCAGTGGGACAACTAAGTAAGCTACTAATATAATTATATTCAAATTGAAATATAAATATACAATTGATCATATGGGTGTCATTACTTATAATTACTTGGCAAAGTATATTGGTACATAATACTAACTCCTAACATCCCACGAAATGGTAATTTTATTAGTTTGTCATACCGTGGTCAAATCGCATGAAAAACATTGCAAAATAACATACTTCTAGTAGATGCAGGTAACATAGATCATATAAGGAACTAACGAAGAAATGCCGTTCACGTAAAGCGAAACCCAATTAAGAGTAAAGGCGCAAAATAACATACTTCTAGTAGGCGGTTGCATTTTGCGGTGTGAGCTACCGACGCGGTAACATTCTTGCGCTTCGATATTTATATATGAAACATGAAAGTTAAATCGAATAGTGTATGAGTATGGAAAATGGCAACGTCGAGTATAGAGTATCTACGAAATATTAAAGATGTTTTGATACACGAAGGCGTATCGCTCGGTCTACCGATATCTAGACCTGCTGATGACATGAACTTGCGTAGATATATTCATATAGTGAAGTTTGTGCTACCGCATTTCTTGCATGTTGTTCGTATAAACAATAATTGGTTGAGCATACCCAAGAAGTAATCGACTATCTACAATTATAAAATGATGGTAATATGATATGAGACAAAGGTAAATGTATGAAGATACAAAACAATGAGGTTATATTAATAGACTCAACCTTGGGGTACATGATGTTGAAGTGAACAACCATTTTCAATGGCAGCGACATTCGACACCATCGCTTTCATAACATTATCACTGGTACATTGTTATTATTACCATTCCCTTGGCGCGAGAGAGGTTGCAACATCTATAGCACGAATGATCATACCATAAAAATGGACAACAACATAAATCCTAAAGCAGAATAAAGTCCCGAAAAAAAACAAGAAACATAAAGTGGCGTGTGTAGGCACATAACCAATCGCATATTCTTGAGAAGGTTTATAGTGTCCGGAAACGGGTTCGGTTACCAAATCTTTGGATAAAGAAACATAGATGTCAACTGTTAAAAAACCATCGATTCCCAAAACCCTTCAATGACACTATAAATGTAAACATAACATATAAATCAGTTATCAGTATACAGATATAAGAGTATACCATGAAAGGCTGAGTTGTAAAGATCATCCACCTTTCCTTTTCCCTTCCCAACGACTGGAGCAGCCGAAGACGAGCTATTCATGGAATCCGGTTTATTTATTGTCAGCTTAGTGGAAACATAAGGCGACGCATAGGTTTATTTATTGTCAGCTTAGTGGAAACATAAGGCGACGCATACAGATATTTCCATCGTATCATCCACCCTTTGTATATCCCCAGAGAACCGTTCAAACAACTTTGACCTCACTCGTAATTTACCCAACTGGCCACGTAGTTATATATAAAAGAAATCAAAAACCTAGTTTAGGTTGATACCCAACATTTCTATTTAAAGATATTCTATAAATCAACTAACCTGAGCTCATTTGTATGCAGCGGTTGACGTGGACTGCTTTAATGTCTGCCGGTACTCCAAGAGCTGGGTATAAGAATAGAAAAGTATCCATATGACACTGTTCGATACATTTTTAGTTAGGGAACTAACACTTTAGTTAAGAATATTAGTAACACCAACACATGTAAATACCTTCAATTCGAAAGAAATGTAAACAGTGAAAAAAGTGAAATTCAATTGCAAAAGCTCAATTATACCAATTAGACCATGAAAATGAAAGAAAAGCAATACTTTTAGCAGCCGTTCAGATACGGCTAATGTCCAGGTCAGTAATGTTGCCGATGTTTCTTCTGCCAACACGTAAATTCCTTGGACGGGATAAGATGCACATGTACGAATGTCTAACCTATTGCTGGAACTCAAGAAAGAATCATGATTTTGCGGTGTAAGAAATTGACAACAATTACCGTATATATTCAAAGATATGGCATTACGAAAAAATTAAAAATTAAAAAAATAAGAGAGAGAGATAAATGTACATGGATTTTCATGAATGGCACCGGCGATAATATCAACCGTACAAACCTCTGGAAATGGAATTGTTTGAGCGCTGGAAGTAGTCGCAAATAGGTTCAAACTCTGTCGATGACTTTAAAGCGGGATGCGTATTTCTTAGAGTTTTCTTGAATCAAGAGACCATAAGATTTAGAGAGCCTGCAACATAAATAGCTGAGTGACTACATATTTCTGTAGCTATCCAACTGTTATTTTGAAGATACGAATGCATAAAAATAAAAACGCAAACCTATTTTACAAAGTAATTTAACCGAATCGGAAAACTATACCCTCTGAATTTCTTTTGAGCTCATCTATCGCACCGTCACATAAACAAACGGCCAACCTTCAGATTTATTATCATAGCCGCTTCCGCTTGACCAACTCTAGCAATACCCGATATACCCATTCGCCCTCTAGTCTGTTCGTTTCATCGGTGACCTGGTCTACTCCAAATTTTTGTAGTTTTATGATCCAAACATACTATGGAGAACTTACATCAAACATTTTAAAACTTACTTTTAAGACTAATAGGAGTATGTCAAAGTGTTACCTTCAACCCTGTCAAATGCATTTGTAAAAATACTTGGTGCTTTGGTAAGTTGAGAGGTCGTTCATTTTGAGTTAAGCGGATAGGAGAATTATCGCAAGGTGGGATCATGTTTTCGAAGAATTTGTACTTAAGCGCACATAAGTTTGCAAACTTGAATAAAAATAACAAAACAAAAGAAATAGGTAAGAACAACAAATAAGGATATACATAGGCGTTTAATGTTGTTCATTAGAGTTTTTAGTTGAGCAAGTTGAAGATATTGAGGCCGACTTGTTGCTTCTTCTTTTCACGTAAAGGTCAATTACGTATTTACGTGAAGAACATCAAAATCGAGCCAATGAAGATAATATAATGGATTTGATCACAATCATTCGATCAGAAAGTGTACATCATGTAATGTAGCCATTATCGAAGAGCTCTTCTTTAAGAATGCGAAAATTGAATATCATTAATCACATAAAATAGAAACACAAAGAATATCAATAGATTATTGGTGCACATTGTGTCCATTGCTTTGATTAATAGTTGGATTTGAATGTGCCCATGATTATCTAACCTCTCTTTTTATATTTTCATTAGCATATTATAAGAGTTGTTGATAAACAATACATGGGTGGTAAATGGACATGGTTGTGTTATTTAAGTAATGAAACATTCGAGACCTATTATAGGTCCCGATCTTGATTACTTGCAACTCGAGCTTTCCACTACCCAAGAAAGCCTTATCTTCATCCCCATACCTCAATGTCTCCACCAGTACTCCTTCACATACATACCCTTATCCGCTTCCTTACCAAACATAATACAATAAAACTCGACTAAATACATAGTGAAAGCAAGAAAACTTACATTGACATGTATATTACTCATCATGTACACTCACCTTTACCCTTTAGGGATACTTTTTGATGAGGTTGGGTTCTGGTTCAACACGCAAATCGAAACAAATAATGATACTCAAGACAACCGAAACACGAATATGTCAATAACTTTGTAGTGTCCACTTTTCCAAAGAGTCAATGCTTCAAGAGGCTATATAATGACACATTGGTGATAAAGCGATCATAAAGGTTTCAAGCCAAATTACTCAATGTACAATATGACAAAAGTTTAGAAGATCGATTGTGACATACACGGTTTGATGTACATGTGATGAAGAAAACACAAAACAAATATAATGAACACAGTATATAATTTTTATGGATCATTATATGAGATTGTGAGGAAAAAGGATATTAGGGTTTTGAGAAAAAATTTATGAACCGTATATAATTTTTATGTATATGTTTAGTTTAGGGTTACCTAAGTTGTAGGGATTCTCCTACATAGTTGCATAGATTTATTATATGATTCCAATAAAATTATTGCCATTTATATATTATAGTATGCAACATAATTATCAAAATAACTTGTTGCCTAAGTGGTAAACACACAAGTTATTTATCAAAACAACCAGGTTCAATCCTTGCAAGGAACCTTTTTATAAACAATTTTCAAAATCTTTAAAAAATCCGAAAATTACAAAAAAAATAATAAAATTAGGAAAATTAAAATTAATTGCAATTTTCAAAAATCAATTAATTGCTTAGTTGGACCAATAATGCTTATGTGGCATTGAGGTGGCATTGAGGTGTCATTGAGGTGACATTAATGTCAAATGCCTCCTGTTATATATAATATAGAGATATATATTTAAACTTTTCTTAAATCATTGCAACATATTCCTTCACTTTCATTAATTTTTTCTATCTTTTACAAATTTAAAATACATTCAAAACATAAATACTCACTCACAATACACACAAAACAAATAAAATAATATTTATCTCTCTCACAAAAACACTTTTCTCTCTCTTTATAGCTTCGTGACTCAAGTCCCGTAAAAAATAAAGATGTTTTGCCGTAATGCGAGGGGTAGTGTTTAGCACTTTCCCGCTAACATGACACTGGTCTTGTGGCCGTTTCCAGCTACACACCATCCTCACTTATAGATCCACGTCATTTAAAAGTAAAATTAGATTAATACCTTTTGCATCATAATTACCTATTTTTCACTACGTTGCTTTAATTATGTTCCCATTATTTTCGTACCACCACATCTTATTTAAAGGTGAATTGCATATATATTCTTTCTTAAATTTCAAAATCACACATGTATTCAACTTAATCAAAATTGTATATATATCTTATCAAAGGTTTTAAAATATAATATATATCCAAATAATAAAATTATTTGTAATAAAACCTTAAATGAATGATGAATTTCACTTAATTTAAAATTATACCCTAATTTAGTTTTTTATCATTAGAGACAAACACAGCTCATGTTCCCTCATAAAGATCATACCATCCTTTTTGTACATCTACTGATGAATAATTTTTAGATTGACTAAAAAGAAAAACATTACGAGGTAGTGAGTAAAATATTTTCTTATTTAATAAGGATATATATTTATTTGAATAAAATATATAATTTCTTAAAAGACCGAATTTCTTATGGGATAAGAAATTAGTTAGGAGATATTTTTTCGTAAAATACAAGAATATATTTTAAGACATTTTTGTTAGGGTTAGAAGGTTATAAATACAATTAGATTTTTGTTATAATTAAATACAATTAGATTTTTGTTAAATATCAAAGCCAGTAACATGTACTCATCATATATTCGTTCTCTAATGTCTTTTTAAGCGAATCAAGATGCAAGTGCATATTATTTATATTACCACTAGTAACAAGTGAAACAAAAATGTAACAAACCATGTATGGTACCATACATTTCTTAACATTAACAAATATATATAATTTGGCTAGTTTAATTTCTAATACTTTCGATCACTCATATTTTCTATGTTTAAATATGCTTCTTCCATATGTCGATCCGACTAGCTCTATAAGTAAGGGAAATTGCAACCAGCAGAACAAACCCAGGAACACATGTCATTATAACAAGTGGAGTGCGATCCAAGATACCTTATGTTCAAGCACAAGTGCAAAAGAGTCGCATCGAATGCTATCATAGTCGCCGCTAATGAAACGAATAAGGAGACAAGTCCTATCGTCATTCTCTTAGGTAGCTTGGAAAGAAAGTCTTCTTCCAAAACGCGGGTAAGTATTCCTAAGAACATCACCATCAAGCGGTTGAAGAAAATAACGAATGGCATCCGTTATGATAAAAGCATAAATGTTCTTTTATTTAAGAACAAAGGTTTTCCATCGACCGTTTCCACACGGGGTGTAAAGGCACCGCAAATGCCATTGTGATTATGAGTCTTGCTACCACGGTGCATGAAGATGATACATCTTTCATCCATTGTCCCGCTTCATTAAGTAAATCTTTATGTTCGACACTAAAAAGCTGTTGGGGGGTTATCTTATTGAGGTTGAGAGCATGTTGAAATAAGGGATCAATAAAGTTCTCGACTTCCTGCACAAACATACATGATAATGTTAAGAGCAAAAGGTCATTTAACTACAGTATATGTGTAACAAGGTCTTTTGTGTGTTTGAAAACATACAACAAGAAGAGTCGGATTAGTGACCCAACTTTTTAGCTAGTAACTCAAAAGATGTCATGAATCGATTTTAGTGACTCTTATTTGACAAGGTCTTATCTAACGATACATGTAATTTTTCGGCATAGCATTTAATCTTTGTTCACGAGTTAAAAATGCGGTTACATGTCACAAAACTAGATACAAAGATTTTAATTATAAAATAAGTTGTTTTAAGTTCTAATTTTAACATAATATTTTTATTTGAAGTTAAACTATTGTCATATTTCATTGACCCTTGGTTTTGTGAGTACCTTGTACCATTGTAGCTCACGTTGCATTTGTGAATTGCACCATTCACAACATTTAGTCGATGAGGTGGTGCCAACATTCCACCTTGTGTAACGAGTTCTCCATTTTTCATCAATCAAAGTTGCTTGCAATACCTTGTGATCAAATAATTGCCATATAACATTGTACACTTGTTCTTGACGTTGTCTTATGGCTTCAAGAGACAAGTCACAAGTAAGACTCGCCAGGGTTGTCAGGGTTGTCACGTTTGTATGAACATATATCCGGGTACTTGACAATGCACTCCTTGACGACCTCAGGAATTCCATGTTGGACTGCTGCAAATGCCGCAGATCCTAAAATCTTTAAAACTTTGTTACTATTATTGCATCATTTGGTGGTTGATAGCTTGCACCAGATTCTGCATCATTTGCTGCTGGAAAAGCATGTTCCTCATGTTTATTGGTAATTTGTGCTGCCATCCACTTCTGTAACTCTTTCACATATAAGTTCTGTGAGGAGCTTGGTTTGGGAGTGTTTTACTTTCATATCATGGATATTCTTGATTGATGGAGCTACAATCATCGACATTATATGATGCAAGGTTAGAGATGATCATAAATAACAGCTAACAATCACTAATGAATTCATTAACATACCTAGACATCGAAGAACACTCCAAAATCCGCTCGTAGTCTGTGTAATAGGGAAAGTCTTAAACCGTTGGAATTTTTTGGGCAATATAAGCATAAAACATATAAAGTCTATTAAAGGATTGTTAGAATTTGGGGTAATAATCATGGCAAACATATCATTCTATCGGTTCTAATGGCTTTCAAGTTATGATCATTGCGAGAGATTCTCGAGGGTTATTCATGGACAAAGAATAAAGGTTTAAAGTTCCAAGTGGTTTGTGAGCGTTATTCATTTCTGCGATGAGTCATTTATAGCCGTTAGAGGGTCTTAGTGTAACTTAATCCCTATTTAATAAGTCCCTTAATCTAGGGTTATACACACTTGAGTGTGCAGTCTTTTGTATCACTCTCTTATCTTCTCTCAGATCATTTCACTGATCTTGTCTTGTCTTTACATTCATATGATTATTGTCTCATTGACATTAATCTAATCTTGTAACATTTGGATACTATTAATCTAAGCTGACTATTGTAGCTTAGATCTGAATAAAGGTTCTATTGTTCATCTAGTGTTGCCTATACTTTCGTACATGGTATCAGAGCTTCGGGCTCATTGATTCTCTTTGGCAACAAAGGTGTGGTTTGGGGTTATTGCTATTGGCGTAATCACTTGTTATCTTACATTTACAATTTACCTAGACTAAGTGAATCTAGAGTGATTGTGATTTGGTCTTCATTGCATATTTTTACGTAAGTCTAAGTCTTATCTTCTCTTTAAACATACTGAGACTTAAGTCTCGTGGGTGCAAACGGGTAGACTAACATCTTGATCGCCACCTTGAGTGGTGCGAATACCTGCTCCGGTTTACCCTAGTCCATGGGCTTGGTGCTTGTTGTTTCTTATTGCAAAGTCTTATTTACTTGTCTATTTACTCTTATTATTATATCATGCGTGATTCTCATCATCTTATTATCTACGTCTTATTGTTTGTATTATGGCTATTGGTGATGATAATGTTGGTGGTGGTGGTTCCCGAGAAAAGCTTATCATTTGGTGAATGCTTTGTATCTACACCCCAATAACACCAATGGTACTCCCATTATTTCTATTAAACTCACTGGGCCGAAAACTATAAAATATGGAATATGGCCATGACGTTTGCCTTAAGGAACCATAACAAGTTGGGGTTTATTGATGGTACTTGCATAAGAAATGATTCAAACCCAGTCTTGCTAATCAATGGGATACTTGTAACTCTGTTGTGGTCACTTGGATCCTCAACTCTCGATCTGAATTATTTCTTTGGTGCTATTTATTCTAAAGCGCTTATGAAATGTGGAATGATCTTAAAGACACCTATGATAAAGTTGATGGTTCAACTATTTTTAATTTGCACAAAAACATAAATTCTCTTAGTCAAAGTGGGTCCTCTCTTGCTGATTACTATAATAATCTTAACTCTTTATGGAAACAATTTGATTGTATGATTAGCTTGCCTCCACACTTGTGAGGTGCAAAACATTTTGAAAAACACAATCACTAATCAAGTTAATGCAATTTCTTATGGGTCTTGATGACTCCTATGTTCCCATCGAAGCAATATTTTAACGAGAGATCCTTTACCTAATGTCAAAGCGCTTTCTCTGTTGTCTCGGAGAAGAATCTCACGAAATGTTTCATCCGGGAATAGCTATGCTAAACCCAATGCTACGACTTTTCTTTGCAAAAACTTCGATGGTGGAAAATTTTTGATAACAAAGAGGTTTTAATAACAAAGTGTCTGGTTTTAATAATGGTATGACTCTAATAGCGAGAGGACCAAACATGAACCTCAAATGTACTAATTGCAAAAAACACGGTCATCTTGTTGATAGATGTTATGACCTTATTGGGTATCTTCTTTGGATATGTTAAAAGAAATTTTAATGGTAAACCTTTCGTGATAACAATGTTTCTTTGAAACCAATTGTGTCACCGATAATAGTGCTAGCAACTCTCCTGTCTCCTTGTCTAATGAGCGACTCTCGAGACTTATGAGTCTCCTCAATGACAACAATGTGTCATCTGCTAATGCCAACTTAGCGGGTAAAATGTTTTCAGAACCTTCTTTAATGGCGGTGTCAAGTTTAATGTAAACTTCAACAAGTTTTTAACAACAACACTAAATCCTTATCCGGAAACATCGATCTGGGTTGGATTGTTGATTACGGTGCAAATCGACACATGGTGTTCGAAAATTTTTAATCAATGTTGTTAACATTTCAAATCTTGGCTTAAGCTGTTGGACATCCCAATGGTACTCGGGCCTTAATTACTAAAATTGGTGATTTAAAGGTCAATAATGACCTAACTCTTTTGATGTTCTTGTTGTTCACGAATACAATGTTAGTTTACTATCATTCATAAGATTGCTAGAGACAATAAGATGTTTGTTGGGTTTAATGAATCTAATTGCTATATCTGAGTTTACATCAAAAAGGATTGTGGGGATTGGTAAACAATACAATGGATTATATATATTTGATATAGATTCTACATGTAAGATTACTTCTAACAATGCATATCTGTTTGTCATGTCTCTAAGAATCTACGGCATCAAAGACTTGGTCATCCCTCGACCAAGTCCTACACATCTTAAACCCACTCTTAAATTTGATAGTTCATCCGAACCGATCATCTCGTGATACTTGTAATAAAGCTAAACAAACCAGAGAACCATTTCCTTTAAGTGAACATAAATCCACTAAAATTGGTCAACTTGTTCACCTTGATGTTTGGGGACCATATAAAATCACTAGCGAGAGATGGTTATAAATATTTTTAACCATAGTTGATGACTATTCGAGCGGTGTGGGTTTATATGCTTAAGGGAATGATGATGTTTATGTTTCCATTGTTAACTTTACTCATATGCTATCAAATCAATTTGAACACAATGTCAAAGTTTTTAGAAGTGATAATGGGACAAAATTTGTCAATAATAAACTTCAACAATTCTTTCATGAAAAGGAATTCTACATCAAACCTCTTGTGTTTATACACCACAACAAAATGGCATTGCGAGAGAAAGGAAACATAGGCATCTCCTTAATGTTGCTAGATCCCTTATGTTTGGGGAATTACCTCTATATCTTTGGCCCGAATGTGTTCTAACTTCGCCTATGTCATAAACAGGTTGCCTCTTGATTCTGTCTGCAAGTCCCCTTCTTCTTTGTGTATGGGCATGACCTTCACTTTCTCTCCTTAGAGTCTTTGGTCGCTTATGCTATGCCACTATTCTCAACATCTCGACAAATTTGGTAGTAGGTGCGAAAAAGTGTTCTTATTGGTTACTCAAATGAAAAAAAGGTTATAAACTCTTGAGCCTAGAAACAAAAATATCTTTTATTCCGAGATGTCAAATTTTATGAAAGCGTGTTTCCATTCAAAATGAAAAATTACGTGTCAAAACCTTTTGTTGAAACTTATGTGCCTAAAGATTTAAACCACAAAAATTTCTTTGACTCACAAACAAGTCCCAATGATGAAGGAGAGTGACATCCTATGATGATAGCACGGTGGTAAGTCATCCTACTAGGATTGATGAACCGGTTGCAACATCTATAGATGATAATACACACCACGAGGGCAACATATCACATGAATCACATCCTGCTAATGCATCTTACGATTCTGGCGATACATCATCCGATTCTGTTGAACAAGAAAGAGGCTTGCCGACCCTCTTGCTAGAAGGTCAACTAGAGTTTCTAAGTTGCCCGATAATCTAAATGACTTTATTGTTGAAGGAAAAGTCAAATATGGGGTTGAAAAGTTGTTAATTACTCTAATCTTAACAAGGATAACTATTGCTTTGCTTCTAGTCTTAATAAAAGTATTGAACCTACATTATGAAGAAGCTATCCTTGATAGTAATTGGGTAGATGCTATGAATTACGAAATTGAGGCCCTAAATGAAAACCATGCTTGGGATATAACCGATCTACCTCTAATAGAACTCCCATTGGTTACAAATGGATTTTAAGATCAAATATAAAGCCAATGGTGAAGTTGATAGATACAAGGCTAGATTAGTTGTTAAAGGCTACAACCAAAGGGAAGGAATAGACTATGATGAAACTTTTTCCCCATTGTGAAAATGTCTCTTGTTAGATGTCTTATTGCCTTAGATGTAAAAACAAATGGCCTCTTTTCAACTTGATGTTAACAATGCTTTCTTATATGGAGATCTTGATGAGGATATCTATATGACCATTCCCAAGGGGTTACGTAATGAGAACAATAAAAATAAAGTCGTAAACTTGTCAAGTCTCTATATGGCCTAAAACAAGCTCTCGAAATGGAATGAAAAACTTGTCGGTGTTTTAAAAGAAAATAACTTTGTTCAATCATTAATGATCACTCCTGTTCACCAAAGCAGAGAATAACAAGTTTATTGCTCTACTTGTTTATGTGGATGATATTGTTCTTACTAGAAGCTGTATTGATGAGATAAATCTTTTAAAGAGTTTCTAAAATCCAAATTTCATATCAAAGACTTGGAAATCTAAAATATTTTCTTGGCATTGAGGTTTTAAAAGCGGGAATGACATTTGTCTTTCTCAAAGAAAATAATGTCTTGAACTCCTCAAAGAATTTGGTCTTCTTGGGTGCAAACTGTGTCCACTCTATGGAACCCAACTCGTGCTTCCATACATTCCCACTCTGATGACCCCTTGCTTGTCAACATCATGGTTATCAAAAGTTACTTGGGAAACTTATCTATCTCACCCATACAAGACACGACATCTCATACTCGGTTCATTGTGCGGCACAATATATGCATTCTCCTTAAAATCTCATCCGGAATGTGCCCTCAATGTTACGAGATATCTAAAAGGAGCTCCGGAAAAGGTCTAAGGTACAATTTCAGCAACTCGAAAATCATCTTGAAGGATATAGTGATCTTGATTGGGCCAAATGCAAGAAAACCGGAAAATCATCACGAGGTTATTGTGTTTTCTTCAATAATTGTTTAATCTCATGGAAAAGTAAAAACAAAACACTCTTTCAAAATCTTCCACGTAAGCAGTATAGATCTATGTCTCTGCTCAGTGAAATCATATGGATTCAAAAATCCTAAAAGATCTAAAAGTTGATATCAATCTCCTGTTAATCTTTTTGTGACAACAAATCGCTTTACAACTTCTTTGTCAACCCTGTTTTTCATGAAAGATCAAAACACTTTGAAATTGATGTTCACTTCATCGGGAGAAAATTGCAAGAGGTGTTATAAGTGCTAAGAAGATTGGCTCTTCAAACCAAACCATGAGACATTCTCACTAAAAATCTCCCATTTACCGGCATAAATTTTTGTGTGAAAAAGCGATATTGTTTGATATGTTTGCTCATCGGATCAAGGGGAATGTTAGAATTTGGGGTAATAATCATGGCAAACATATCATTCTATCGGTTCCTAATGGCTTTCAAGTTATGATCATTGCGAGAGATTCTCAGGGGTTATTCATGGACAAAGAATAAAAGGTTTAAAGTTCCAAGAAGTGGTTTCTGCTGAGCGTTATTCATTTCTGGCGATGAGTCATTTATAGCCGTTAGAGGGTCTTAGTGTAACTTAATCTCCTATTTAATAAGTCCCTTAATCTAGGGTTATACACACTTGAGTGTGCAGTCTTTTGTATCACTCTTTTATCTTCTCTCAGATCATTTCACTGATCTTGTCTTGTCTTTACATTCATATGATTATTGTCTCATTGACATTAATCTAATCTTGTAACATTTGGATACTATTTATCTAAGCTGACTATTGTAGCTTAGATCTGAATAAAGGTTCTATTGTTCATCTAGTGTTGCATATACTTTCGTACAAGGATATAAATGAAAGAGTAGCGAAACATACTTTCTCGAAAAGCTTTGGACAATTGTCGACTTGAACAACTTTTCCACTCCTCTTGTTTATTAAAGTGTCCAATTGAACAACTTGTTTACTCCTTTTGTTCATATGTATATCATTATCAACCAAACAAAGCGGTAAATGGACGAGGTTTTCTTTCTTAAAGTTATCAGGAGAGGAGAGCGACTCATATGTATGCGACCTAACCGGGTATCCGTGACCGTTTTAACCCTTCTCTGGTCACCCTAAAATTTATACCTAGTGAGCACTAGGTTTGAGCGCTAACCTCGATCTTGTGCGGATAATAAGTTGCAACTTATTCTTTCTTTTTGGTTAAAAAATACGTACTAAAGGGTTATGATTAGCAAAACACTTTAACTTTTAACTCGAACAACAATACAAAGCAGAGAAAGAGAGAGGCGTAAGAGGCGTTTACATGAATAAGCGAGACGACTCATATATCCAAGCTTGACACCGCTAGGAAAGAAGTCCGGTTTGGTACTAACACTTGCAAAGCATTTCTAGAGTTCCGCTATCTTCTAGCACGATGTCGGGTGCATGTCAATTATTTCTAGCGCTACATCTACACAACAATAAAATGAGAAAATTACCAAAGGGACTTTTTCAAGTGTGGTCCGTTTTAAGACTTTTTCATCTCTTTCCCAAAAGAGCCATGCTCAACCCAAGACTCGCTCAACCTTTCAAGTCCATTATTTTTATGACACTTGTCATTCCTTTGACTACTCAACCCTTTCGACTTTTGATCGCTCAACCGCCGACTCCACCCAAATTTTGCCACGTGTCATTCTTTTTGTACTTGAGCGGTGGGTTGAGCGGTCTTGGGTTGAGCATGGCTCTTTGGGAAAGAGATGAAAAAAGTCTTAAAACAGACATGATTAAAAAGTCCTTTTAATTTTCTAAAATAAAACCATATTTATATATTAATATTACCAAAATGTTAATAACATTGTTCATCTACAGTGACCATTTGGTAATTGTCAAAAACCACGCCTTTAACTTTCAAAACTATCATTATAACTAATCCTTAAACTACATGAACTCTATATATTAAATCCTATAACTTCACTTCATTTATTTTGGGAAACTAAAGTAGTCTCTAAACTTATAAAACTTTATATTTTAACATCTGTTCTGTTGACTTAATGAGCTTGTATTTTAACACCTTACATATCACCGCTTCAAGTTTATTAGAGCTTTAGGTGCCAAAACGAGGCTTTCCTTCGTCGTCGCGTCGCCGCCACATCAAGATCCCATTTTTCCACAACTAACCACAACAAACCCCTTCCTCACTCATACAAACCTCAACCTCTTCGTTTAGGTACCACCACTACCACTTTATTTTTTATTCAATTTTCCAAATAAACTAAATTCATTTATTAAAATAAAAATACAAAACAATATATTTAAAAAAAGTTTAAAATTAAAAAAAAAAAAAAAAAAAAAAAAAAAAAAAAATTCCAAACAAAATGTGTAAACAAAGAGACGTGTTTTTAATCGTCTTCTTCAACCTAAAAAAAAAAAGAATCATCTTCTTCAACCAACCACTAACACTTTTATTATCCACTAAAAAAAAAAAAAAAACTATCTTCTTCAACCTCTCTTCACATACACTACAAACACTTCTTCTCAAATCCATCACAAACCCACTTCTTCTAAAATCCAACACAAACCACTTGTTCTTCATTTACACAATTACACACACTACACACTTGATAAATCAAAAAGAAGAAAAATCAAACTGTCGAATGTTTGGCTCGTCGTGCGACGATGACCAAAATGATGGCGACGGACAACGAGCCACGGCGGTGTCAAAACGAAGGACGACGAAGCTCCAGCTCAGACGACGAGCTTGCACAACGAGCCCACACCGGGTGCTCTTAAATATTTTTTAGAACGGCTAGTTAATAGTTAGTGCTTTGAGTCATGTAGTGACATTCAAGTGGGCCTAGAAAGAAATTAACTCCACTGGCAAGCCTCGAACCCGAGACCTCCAAAGAAAACAACCCTCTTTCAAGCTTACCCTTGGTGGCCACTTGATCTAGATCAGGTGGTTAAGTAACCTTTAAATTTATTAAATTACCAAATTAGCTTTGAAACCCATAAATCTTTATAATTAACACCTTTTTTAGGTTTAGTGATGGGGGTATGGATCTAGTGAGAAAAGAAATTGAAATGAGAAGAATAAGAAAAAATATTAGCCACATATTTTAAATGAGGGAGAGAAATATAAAAGAATATGCATCTATATTTTCAGGTGTATCTGAAATGTGCGGTTGTAGTTTCTTCTCACTTTTCTCATTTTAATTTTATTTCTCATCTGATCCTTATAATTAGTGATATAACAAACTAACCACTAAACATATAAAACTCTATATTTACTCTTTTACATCATTTTACATGATCTTAAGATTTTTATTAAAAATACATATTAATGTTAAACTTTATTTCGTAGCTATAAAATAAATTTTTGCACTTTCATTGCGAACGTGAGCTAAAAATCTTGATAGAATGAATTGTCATTACTTAACAATAGAATTTGGTATGATCGATAGTTACAATCATATATAATTACGCATCAAGGAATCCCGGTGTGAGAGTAATGAGATCACCACCAAGCATTCCAAACATACAAACTACTAATCCCTTCCTCCGGTGATATTGTTTCACGAGTCACTTTTAACAAGTGCGAGGCGTGCTCTTGTTACGATGCCTTGCGGCCAAAATCAATGGTGTATGATGATTTACATCGAGTTCATGAGTCATGTTAATGTTCCCCTTTACCAAAATCATTGCGTCTTTCGTATTCCCAATCCTAGCAGACTGGTGAAGTGGGTTGTTTCCACTTGAACTCTTACAAAACAACTTTTCAAAGAAGACAATCAACATCTTTTATTCGATTGCACCAACTGTTTCTGAGTTATGGGAACGATTTGTTCCCCGCTATCATCAAGGTTGTTTCATCCTTGGTATTGATTGGTTCGTCATTAGTTACGGTTTTTCGTCGAACAATGGACTTACGTCATCCATTTATCGTTTAAAGCGACTATTTGAATCTTGAGTTTGTTGGCTACATCATCTTTAGAACTCATTTTGGTTAGGTTTGTATATATGAAAACAATGGGATGTTGTGGTGTTATCATTTAACTTTCAAATGTATTTATAGATTCTGGAAAGGAGCCTAGGATTGGTTGACCTAAAGTCAACATATGTCAAAGGTTAATAGTTGGTGAATGCATGTTTAATTGCTTTCACATAATTAAAATGAACGTTGTTAGGCGATATTTCTGACTAAGCATTGATAATTAGCAATATGTAAAAGGCAGTACTTGAATCAAATCAATGGTTCGTTTTGTAAGAGTAAACTATTCGTTCGCTCTGAATAACATGACCTTTTTCTTGCAAAGTTATCTTTTTTAAACCAACTGAGACACCCGCCTTCCAAAAAAACCGTACAATGTGTTACTTATTGTTTGTATCTACGTATCAACATGTTTATGTTATGCGCAAATTTTCTCGATCCAATTCTAATTAGTTTACATATAATCAGTTCGATCTAGTGTGGGAGACTAGCTCGAAACATAATACAAAAATAAGAATGTTGTATCAAGTTAGGTAAGACATATGGTCTTTGTAAATTATCTTTAAATATAATATTTTTATATTAATGTAGATCGTTTTTCTTCTATTAGTTAGCAATATGAAATATTATTAGATTTTTTTAATGAGTAATCATACATAACTAAACGTTAAATGACTTATCATATATGGTTTAGTGGGTTTTTAAAAAGTATAATTTTTTGGACACAACTTGTCACGAGTTGGAAACAATTCGTAACAAAATAATATTCAACCTAGAACTCTTTGAATACATCTTGCATGGATGTATATGTCTAGTCACGAGTCTTAAAAAACATATATATCGCTAGCTAGCCAAATAGGAAATGTCTCTTCTATTTAACATCACACAAGTTGGTAAACTGACTTATTGATTTGATCATAATAAAATTATGACACTGGTTGAAAAAATTAAATTGAGAGTTAGGAGAATCGTAAAAAGACTAGTATACCTCTCAAACACTATTCATTTTACATTTTCCTTTGCAAATTGATATATAGGTATGTCAATACAAATAAGCCGTAAAAACGTTTATTTATATTTTACTATCTTTTAATGTTTTGTCGATAACAAACGTAAAATTATTTTAACGAAACAAATAAAATACGTAAATGGTTTGAGCAAATAGTTTACTAACACACTTACGTTCTCACATAAAACACTAAACAAGTAAAAGTGATTTTATGATTTAGTAATACATATGTACAACAACTAGTGTTTACATATTGGGACAAATATATACATAACTAGTATGTATTATAATGGTTAATATAAATGGGTAGAAGTTTAAGTATTTGACTCATTGACCAAATACATTGAATGTAGTTGGGTATAACCCAATGTCCATGACCCATACCCATGGAGCATAACCCATAACCCATTGCATGACATCATGCATAAGTCATAAATGGGTATTATCCATGACCCATGGTTTTAACCCATGACCCATGGACTAGATGCATTGCATCTTGTAGATACATTGTATCTTCTTGGATACCCATGGTCCAAAGTCTAGGACCCATGACCCATGACCCATGACCCATGACCCAAAACTCATGGGCAAGAAGAGGCGTCACGGATCCCAGGAATACATCGGACGGATCCCTCAGTGAGGATCCGTGGGATCCGTGGAACAATAGCTAAATTTCTTCTATAAATAGTGAGCCATTTCTTCATTTTGGGTTGCCACTCCCACACATATTTTCTCCTAGTATTGTAAACCTTCTAACCTCAGATCATAAAGGATCTCTCTATGTAGTTTGTGTTTTGTTTTTGTGTGATTCTCTAGGTTCCTCTTAAAGGCGAGATCACCACCTCTTGAAGTCAAGCAAGCTCAAGTCCATGAGTTGCCATGCTTCATCATCATCAAGACTATTGAGGTTCTCTTGTTGATAGTTCTTTCTTCCTCCATAAAAGTGTTGTGTCAAAGGCATTAGTGAAGGATGCCGAAAGAGTCAAGACGAAAGCATTAGTGAAAGGTGCTTAAACGTCCGTGTCAAAGGCATTAGTGAAGGATGCCAAAATAGTCAAGACGAAGGCATTAGTGAAGGGTGCCTAGAAGTCAAGTCAAGTGGCATTAGTGAAAGATGTCAAGGGTGTATAATCGATGAGGTGCATCGATGTACAAATAGAGATAGGTTGTATCCAAGGATATTAATATCCTTGATGATGTTGTAATAAGGTGGGTCTCCTTTGGGTTAGGTGTTGTGTAGTGTTGGGTAGTAGTTCCTCCATTGTAATGGAACTCGGTATCTAGCCTAATCTTAGGATAAAGGGTAAGCGACGTTGTGATAGGTGTGGTTCTACCTGTGGAAGAACATGGTGTCTAGCCTAATCTTAGGAAAAGAGTAGGCGGCGTTGTGAAGGCTTCTCGCCATAAGGAGTTGGTGTCGTGTAGTGATTACGAACTCTCGAGTAAGTGACTCGGGGGGTGGAGTAGAGCAAGGAAGGTGTCCTTTAGCCGAACCACTATAAACATGCGTGTCGTGGTTATGTGTTTCATTACATATTTACATATATATCTATCAATGTCCAACATACACATTTAAATAGATTGACATAAGTCGATCTAAATATTTTAAAATGAAGTTTTAATCGGTAAAATATTCAACCCCTTCTAGTTTTCCACAATTGGCATCGAGCTTCGTTACAAGTTTCTTAGGTATGTTGTACTTTAAAAACTTGATACGATCCGTGTATGTTTGAAAACTACAAAGAAGGATTTTTTACAAAGGTCGCGTTTAAAAATCATCATATTTTATAATGTTGGACAATGATAGAACGTTCTAATATTTTCTTTGTTAAGAATTCTCCAATACTTGGATTTGGGCATCCTAAGAAGATCATGAAGAATTTCTCTCTAAATATTTCTTTCCTTAAAAAGAATATTTAGCAAAGGTATGATACTTAATAAATTACAATTTTTTTCTTTTGGTCATTTTTCTTTAATCATGATTAAGTTTTAGTAGTATCTTTACGCTCTCTTAATTATCACTAAAGTAGTTTTCTATATTGAACTCATCATCAATATTAGTATTCTTCGTTAATCTCTATAGACAAAACTACAAACTAGTGATAATTATATCTCGGCTATTCGAGAGCCTTGATCATTACTCCTCACAAAAGGATTATTGACATTTCATCTATGTCAATAAGTATCCATGTGAAAGTTCTTACATTATGATAAAATGGGATTTTATCATAATCTTTGAAAACTTTCCAAAGAATTATGATTTATTCATAAAAAGGGAACCTCGTCAAAATAGGACTAGTATAACCCGTCAAAACCCCAAACCATAAGTTATAGAGTATAAACATCGACCCTAGGCAATTTAGAACTCCCAAACCAAAATTATCAAGGATCACTTAAGTTGTCAAATTGCTGATATGTCGGATCCTTGAGTTTGAACTAGCCGGATCCCTCATACAAGGGATCCGTGGGATCCGTGCAACAGAAAACATCATAAGTAAGAAATGATCATTGTGGAAGTTCCACTACTCATTTTCTCTATCAAGACTCACGAACATAAACCTAGTTACTGTTCAAAGGAGCAAATTGATCATCTTCTTCAAGCAAAACAATCTCTTGTGTAAGTATAATCTTCACTACATTGTTATTTTCATTCCTTGATTCCTAGGATTACAATTTTCATCTTTAGAAGTTGAGCTCAAATGGGTTTGTCATAATTTGTTATCACATTGTTTTCTAAGATAATCTAAATCAAAGAACTAACATTGTTAATACAAATTAAACTCATTCCTTGAATTCAATGAAGATGTTTTGAGCAAAATTGTGATCAAACCCTATAGGTTACTATTCACACAATTAACACCACATTGTGGTTTTGTTGTATAGGAACAATCATGCCTAGTAACCGCCAACAAGATTACCATGATACGCCCACTACATCCCAATGTACCATCGTAAGGAAGGCCTAAGCCGGAGGATAGGAAAGCTTTCAAGTTGCTAGAAAGAGGCTTTTCCATGAAGGCCGTGTGGTTGAACCATTATTCCTCGCGAACACCAACATCCGACAAGTCTTTGAAGGAATTAGCTTTGATTGCCTCTTGGACATTAACGAGCAAATTTGTCCGGTGTTCGTGTGTGAATTTTACAAGACAATGAGAATCGTTAGGAATGAAGACGGGACCATCTCAATAGCCTTCATCATCAATGAGCATGAGTACACCCTCTCTCTTGTAGAATTTGGAAGAATACTTCATGTCTCATATCAAGGAGTGTGCATGTATTCCAACGAATGGTCTTTAGCGAAGTTACATGACATGGTAGATCATCATGAAGTATACTTCATGAGAATACCGGAAGCAACCACGGTAAGGGATACCGTCTTCATGGAAAGAGCATCTCCATCAAGGGTCACGAGAAACTCTAAGGTGATCTATAGGGATCCATTTCAAATGGAGCTTTTAGAAATGTTCTCGTTGTACAAGAAATGGGAACTCGTGGTAAGGGAGAATGTGCTTTGCTTCGGAGGGAACAAAGATCATCCCAATGCGTGCGTGAGCTTCATAATTTATTGCCTTGTGACCGGCACTCACTTTAACCTCGCGTATTACATGATAAAAAGGATGGCGAGTGTGAAAATCATGGACAAGATGGTACTCCCTTATGCAATGCTCCTGACCCGTCTAGCAAAATTCATCTTTGCTTTAGAACCTTCTCCTTATTCCTTTGATCATAGATTTTGCAACAAGGTTATGGTACCGATATCCGATGGAAAGACTACAAGGATCATGGTGGATGGCAAGAGACCTTACCCACCAACGGATTCATCGGATGAAAGGGAAAGACAAAGAGAAGGAGAAGGAAGTAGCAATCCCCTTGGCAACACCGATCTCGACCCTTTAGATTATATCAATCAATTGCCGGATATTCAAAGCCCATCACAAGAGTGGCAAAAAACTAAAGGGATATTCAAGTGCTTCGCTAACTTCTTGAAGAAGAAGAAGTAGAGATGGTGGGATGAAGAGTGAAGGGGTGAAGATGGAGATGAAGACGGGAGTGAAATGGAAGGAGGTGTGGATGGAAGGTAAGGTCATAAGACCTTAATTTGTGAAAACAATTTCTAAAACAATGGTCTGTAACATCTTAACAATGTTTATGTAGGATGTAGTTCGTAGGAATTGCCATGATTTGGCATTGAGCATCTTAACTTAGGAACTAGTAAAATGAGATTTTACAACGACTTGATCCTATTCAAGTAGTCGTTATCACTCATTTTTAATTACCTTTTAGTTCTCCCCACTTGCTATGCGTTATACTTGTTGTGTGCATTTTTTTACTGATTGTAGAAATGACTAGGATAAGCATTTGCTAAGAGTGCAAAAATTGCACAATTGCTAAGAGGCTTCTGATCTGCAGTAACCGGATCCCCAGGCTATAACTAGCCGGATCCCTCAACTGAGGGAACCGTGGGATCCGGGCAAACAGATACCAGATACAGATCATTTTACATCAAAAATATCTCCTAGATCACACCATTCTAGCTAAACATGATTCTTTAAGACTACTTAAGTCTTCCTCAAGCTCAGTAGCTCTCACACTCACCCGTAGCTAACTTAGGATAAAATTCAAAGTGTTTTTGATTTATCAACTCTTCAAAACTCACCACATTTCCGCTCCAATGCTCACACGTTGTTCCACACATCTCAAAACACTTAGCTTGATATTTCTATCAATTTTAGCAAATTAATTTTAGTCATCCTTACCCTAAAATAGGTTTAAAACAAGCTTTTAATTTATTTTGATTTTTCTTTATTTTTTAGGAATTTTTCAAATTTCTCCTAAGTCATCATCTGATCTCTAGGATCAATTTCTATCACTTATCATACTCAAATCAATGAGTATCATCCTTAAACATTTAGTTACACTCTCAAAAACTCTATTTTTCTACCCAATACCATCATTAAGTATCCCCACTCTTTGTGGTTGGACACTTAAGTCACCTATCACTTAAGACATCTAAGGAAAGTCAAACCTCAAGATTTACGGGCATTAGACCTTACAAGAGCATAATTACTTCACCATATTTACATCGACGACGGATCCACAGTTTTAACCGACGGATCCCTAGTGAGAGGATCCGTGGGATCCGTGGTTCTGTAAAGCTTCTAATCGACTTTTCTTTCCAAATTTAAACCATCTTTGGTAATCTAAACACTTTTAGTTACCATTTAATGATTCTCTAGAGTGAACAACACCATAGTTGACCTTGGTGCATGCCAAATTCTCTTAGTGGTCATGAATTTAATTCCTTAACTCACACTCACTCTTTATAAACCAAAACACTCTTGAGAGCTTAAGCCATCACTCTTACCACATTCCTAAAAATCAGTAGTTAGAGACTTCTATTGCATCCTCACCATCACTATGACTAAAGCATCTATCAACAACTCTTCAACCAAAGGTTCATCCAAAATGAATGGTCATATGATCCATGAGATATAATTCCATATTTGACTTTTTTATATATGAATTACACATTATTATTGGCTGAGCGTTTGGTACTGAGTCTGGTACTGTTAGTTTTTCTATACGAAGTTTGAAAAATATTTATTAGGGGTTTCTCTTATTTGGGGGTTTTTACCTTGTGATTTATCTTGAAACCCTAATTTTGTGATTTAGGGGTTTCTTTTATTTGGGGTTTTTACCTTGTATCTCTGGGAATTTTTAGTTACACCTAATTACTTATGTAACAAGTTTGAAAAATATTTATTAAGTGGTAATGGTTATTCAAATTTAATTACTAATCAATAATTACCATAATTATCAATTATAATTACAATCAAATCACACTTAAATGCATAATCATCAACTAAGCAATTTTGACTAAAAATTGATTTTTTTAACTTTCAAAATTAATTTTGAAACATAAAATCAATTACATTAATGCATATTATCAATCAACATCAATCATATTTATGTCAAATTTCAAATTATCAATAATAGTTAAACTTAAAATATAATATATGTATTCTTATATAATTAATCCGAAAATTATATACTAAGATATATAAGTTTATAAATCTTAATATGAAAAATATTATATAAACAAACTTATACATAATCAACAATTAAGCACAAATAATTTTATCATAACTAATTAAATATCAACGACATTTAATCTAGCATGTTAATACATATATAATAATTCGAAATTAATAACATTACATATATCAACTTTAGTTTAAAATTATGTATCAACAATAATTAATTTATAACCTATGTTTATACATAATCATATATAAACACTTTATGTTAAAATAAATTCCAACAATATTAGTTTAACATTTATAATTTACTAGTCACATTTTAATTTGTTTTACAACATAAACCAAATACAAAATCAAATTAAATTTTGCCACTACAAATTTCAGCCATGTTATAACATTTATAACGATTTATGTTACCAAATTTAATTAACTAATTAGTCAAACATTTCAATAAGTTATTTCATAATTTTAGCCAACATAAAATCATATATTTATGGACACAAATTTGTATTTATGATGATTTATATTTAATTTACAAAATTTAGTTAATTAGTCAAAACCATTCAAACTAATTGTCAAAATCAAATTAATTACAAATCTTCTAATTAATGGCAAGTCAAAACAATATCAAAAAGCATCTTAATTATTTTATAATTGATTCTTATGAAACACTAGCAGGGTACCCGCGCGATGCGGCGGCGGGTACTCTGTGACTATATTTTCTGATAATGTAATGTTATGTGGCCATACTTTTATTAAACAATTAAATTACAAATAACAATAACTTTAGTTATGACCGTGGAAATAATTCATCTCTTGTTAACTGAAGCTACCACAAACAAAATCTTGATTCTTTCCTTCAGCACAATCACCCTTCGTCAATTTCGGAGCCGACCGACCCAGTTCGACCCTCATGTTGCAATGGTGGCGACTTAGTCGGCGCAACGGCGACCGAACCAGTCGACCGACCACTACGGGCAGCCTAATGGCTTTATTTTTAAATGCTTGGCTTAGTAGTTTGATTATATTGTACATTGTGATTAAATGGTTGTATATTTTAGTGAATGGGTAAATTAAATAGTGTATTAATTGTATGTGTAGTGTTTTTTAGTTGTATTCGTGCTTCAAATAGTTTGTACACTGTGTTTTATAAATTATACTTTTTATCAAATGGGTGTTTTAAATATGACATTAATTACAAATGTTGACCAGTCAATATGTGTAAGTGTTTATGCATAAAGTAATTGTACATATAGCTTAAGTAGTTGTATTTGCTTAAAATATATATATGGAAATCTTAAAAGATTAGAAGAGAGAGGGTCATCCCTCCATTATAAGTAGTATAGATATAGATAATTCAAATAATTATAAAATCAAACAATAACTATTTTAAAATGTATAAACAACATTTTAATTATCAATAAAGATCAAATAATACCTTAACATATTTTTCATGATCTCAAAAGCAAAAAAAGAAAACAAATGCCTAATTTGTTCATTATTTCATATGGCACAAATATTAATAATCAAGAACAAATATTGTGATAATTTTTAAACATTTCTAAAACTACCATGACGAGGTGTAATTTTATACGTTTTTGAGGGGTCATTTAACCTTTAAATCCGTATATATTTGATCAATTACTATCTTAAATTGTTTCTATCTGAGTATTAGGCACTTGGGAAGCAAATGCTAAAAATTGGAACATCTATGGCTCAATTGGACAAGAAACGAAAAAAACGACAAAGTTAAGAAAACGTCACAAAAAGGGGATGTGACGGTGTCAGGATTACTAAGTGACGTCGTCACTTGAAGAACAACGAAGATGACCAAGTTATAATTTTACCAAGTGACTCTTCAGACGATGGCGACGGTCTTGAGCTGACGGCATCAGGACCAGAAAAGTAAAGAGCGACGGCGTCACAACCTACAAGGTGTCGACATCACAACTAAGTCGGTGCAATAGGAAGAAACCCTAATGACAGCGAGCCGACGACATCACACTTGTAAAGTGACGCCGTCACAAATGTAAATTTATATATATATTTCGTATTTTTCTCATTCAATGTAACATCTTGGAGTACCTAGAGAGACCATAAATTTCACAACTTTTGTAAGGGTTTAGCCCCCTTGACTTCCATGTTTTATTGAAGATAAGTTATTCAATCCTTAATCATTACAATATGTCTATGTGTTATGTGATTATTTGTTTATCTTCTCTTCTATTTAACATGTTAGGCTAAATTTATTAGTGTGTACTTAGTTTTGAATGAAACCTAGTTATTGATTATTGATTGTCATATCTTGTTTGATTAGTTGTTATTAAGTTTGGAGTAGGAAATTGTAACATATTGGATTTCATAAACACACTGAACCATAAGATCAAATAGGCGTACAAAGAGTTCTAGAGAGAGAAAGTTAGAGGTTTAGGGAACTTTAGTGAGAGAAAGAAAAGTCTTATTATGAGCTCAACTCTACCTTGGGAGGTAGAGTATTTATAGTCATTACATAAATCGCCACCTATCGGTGTGGATCGGGCATACGGTGGGTAAAGACCGTCCGTCCTCCACGGTGTTACTTAAACTAAACACTACTTAATCTATAATAATCTCGACTACGAGCTTTCTAATGATTACATATACTTGAGGTGACCGACTCTTTAATAATTGGATTTACTAAATCCTAACAATCTCCCCAAGGAGGTCACCTCAAACATATACTAAAATTACATTTAATACAAACAGATATTACATTAGAAATTGTTCTTGCATTCTTGATGTAGTACTTTGCTCAAGTTCGTAGTCATCGATTTTTCTCATTGCATGTTTGGTTAATCCAGTGGAGGTCCTTTCTTGATCCACGTGATAATAATTTTGAGCCGACTTTTGAGATCATCAACAAATATCAATCTCGACTCATCCATTGTGGTGTTGGTATTATGTGATGTTGTGACATACTGAACCGACATGCTCACATTCGGATCATGAAATATTCTCATCGAGTAGCGGAAGCTTTGTTGATTCATGATATTGGCGGCGTGGCGAAGCATGGAGTGAAAATATCGAGTCATTGATGCACTAATCATGATTTCTTTTAGATGAATGTGTTAAGTGAGCATGCGGCTATGGATTGACCGCTTCATTACGATCACCGCAAGCGTGGGGCGACACATACAGCGATTAGCAATAAATCGCACGAAAGTGTCTTTGATCACTTCGTTGAATTGAGGTACACGCCCACGGTTCCCCGTTGATCGAGACAAGTACCGCCTGTGATCGGTATAATTCAAGAATTTCCTTGTGGGGTTTCGCAATGCTCTAGTTGTTCTCAAACCGAACGTCTCAAAGAAGACAACACGGGTGAGTGAACCAATGAATAGAGATTCAGCGATTGATGAAAAGATATTTGAAAAACAATCGAGTATTGCTCAATAGAAATTGTTTTGCAATACAACGAAGGTTTTAATGAAAATCAATTATCAATCATAAAACACCTTTTGATTTGAAATATTCGTATACGGTTGATGTACTAAAGAAAAGAGTTTTAAGCACAATGATCGGTTTTCAAAGGTATCCGTCAATCCATAACTGAACCGGGATTGATTCAAAAGATTGAATCGCTCCATTGTTTCATTCGGTTGTCACATGGTTGATCTATTGAATAGATCTCACATGCCACCTACCAGAGCTTGTTTGATGTTGGCTCGAAGGCTTTCCATCTTCATTGTGAATATTTTTACATATCACTTTCGAATGTTGGGCAATACCACAAGGATAATGCATAGGACTCGAGATATAATCTCTTTCCACATTGTGTGAAGCAGAGAGTCTTTATTGAATGTGTCCTAATGAGATTTATGGATGATCTCGTGGCTCTAGACTCAATTTGTGCATATTTAGATCTGTATCGGAGACTTGGGAGAGGTCTCCTTCTTCAATATCAACAATCTCTAAGAGAAAGTCGATAGATAATGTCGGTTCCCGTGAGAATGAAACAAGTCCTTTTAAGAGGAACTTGAGTGGTTTGGGAAGTTGAAGTGCGGTCGTCCTTTGGGTCCATGACGTCTTGTCTTCAATACCGATGTTACCTTGGTAACCACCGAGCAAATGAATTGAACCGGTTTACGCCCTAAGGTTGAATAATTGGAGGCTATTTGTTTTCACCCTTTCTCATTCAATTCTTTTCATTCTTCAACCCTTCATTGCTTAACGAGACTTCATAGCTAGAACCTTGTTGGGTGTATTCCGATTACTAGCTCGGTTTGATCCACACTCTTCCCATATCTCAATTTTTCTCCTTTTATCATCATACCTAAGGACTTCTACACTAACTAGTGGATTGTCCTGGGTAGATCCTCCGGTTTTGGCGGATCATGGAACGAATACCTAACCTTATCATCCTTATATCACCATACATAAAGTAAAGTTGGTCGGTCTATTTGGTATTGTTCATCCGCCATTGGAACCAATTGAAAACCATTTGAAAATCAATCCGGATACTTAAGATATATTATCAAAGCATTTTGTACCGAATTGTTTTGATATTTTTAGAACAAGAGCTCCCCTCAACATGTGCATCAAGTGTTTGAAATCGTTTTGCACACGGAGGCAAGAGAAAGAATTAACTTCTTTAATTACCATTTTCTAAAGATATCAACATCACTTCCGATCAAAACAAGTAGATAAAGCATATAAGGGAAGAATGAGGTTTTCATAAACTTGCTCCCCTCAATATGTACCTTGAGGTTTGAAAGAGTTTTGCACATACAAGAGGAACGCACATTGATAAAAATTGATCACGTTTGGATCTTTGTGGTTTAAGATAGATGCTCCCCTCAACATGTGCATGGAAAATTTGAAATCGTTTGGCACATGTGGGAAGGAGAGCTTGTACATCCTTATAAAACCATTTACCGAATTATCGATTAAATCAATTTAAATCACAAATTCTCCCCGATCACAATTATCAAATCATTTGAGATTTGTGATCTCAGAGATTTAAATTGATTTTGAAAGCTTTAAGGAGAATTGTGACTTGATTATGAAAGCGTTTTATCGATAAGGATCGGATTTTAAGACTTTAAACTCCATTGAATAAACATGCATGATTATCTTTTGAAAATAATTGTATGACAAATAACTTTTGATTTAATTGAAATCATTCTCCCCTCAATCAATGACATAAGTTGTTGATTGAGAGATAGATATTTGACAAACTTTTAAGTCCACATGATTATCAAATATAGAGTCCGAGTTAATTTTTCAAAACAACTAGTTATCATTAGATAGTAAGGATTAGTTTAAAGAATCGAGCAAGAAATTTGAAAACCACGAAAAGTATGGCTCGTTTACATCTTTGAAAAGCGATTCTTGCTGAAATGACAATAAACCATTTTCTCTTTCTCCCAAAATATATATATATATATATATATATATATATATATATATATATATATATATATATATATATATATATATATAAATTGAACAACATCTAAAGTCCCGTGTCATTCTTTGAATGACAACAACAAAACAAGTAGATATTATCGAATCGAGAGAAACATGACAATAATGACAATATTTTTGAAAATTTTCAAGATTTTCAAATTTTATGGATTTTGAAAGTTTTATATTTTTCTATTTGCTTTTTGTTGGTTTTGTAATTTTGTATTTTGCTTTTTGAATAACTATTTACAAGAGATAAATTAGTTTAAGAGGATGATGAAATGAGTACCGAGATAAGGATATCGTTCAAAGACGTTGTAGAATAAAGAAATCAACATCTCTTAAACTTTAACCACCAAAGCATTCGAGGCTTCTAAGAAAATCGTCGAACATGAGCCTTCTAAATGAGAATCTTTGGTAGCTTCCCCATAACCGACAATCTTGATTAAGACAATTTCCCCAAGAAGTAGAATGTGAAGGATAACAGTCTCATTAAATGAAGCTCAACAACCCAAAGAAACATGAAAACACAAGTAACAAGTTGAACCGGTGATCCTTTCTGCGGTTATCAAACTCGGGATACATGATTAAGCCCGATCACATGAACTGTTGTGCATCCCGATGTAAACATCATTCTGCGGTTGTGCGATCGTGCATGCGGAGAACAATATATTAACACCTTCATTTCACCAAATGCATTCCGTTATCTTCCATATAACCAATCACCCATAATGTACACAAGTACCCAACAAGAGTAGAGACGATGACATCCAAGTAACATGTTGAATCATCGATCATCTCGTGGATATCAACTCGGAATAAGCGAATAAGTTCGATCATGTGAACATGTTGTGTGTCCCTGATGTACACAAATAGAGTAGAGACGATGACATCCAAGTAACATGTTGAATCACTGATCATCTCTGTGGATATCAACTCCGGAATAACTGAATAAGTTCGATCATGTGAACATGTTGTGTGTGTCCCTGATGTACACAAATCTCTTCCCTGATGGTTGCGATCTCATCGAAATCATCATTACATAGTGTACATGAAGCAGTAACCAGAAGCACTTGATCATAATCATATCGAAGATGTCGATAAGCAATATCATCTCACGCTCCAAATATTCTTCTCACATTTCTTCCAACTGAACGCTGAGTTAACACATACCAAAAGTATCCAGAGACCACTTCCCCCCAAATGGTTGGAATAATACATCCTCCCCCCAAATAGTTAGAATAATATATCCTTCCCCCAAATGGTTGGAATAATACATCCTTCCCCTAAATAGTTGGAATAACACACCAAAGGCTATGAGTAAACACTGAGTTTCTCTACGGTTATGACATTTGTATTTCCCGGGATTACGTCAAGAGAGACGAAGTATTAGGTTCATCACGTGTACTCGTTGTGTGTTTAGATGTATGTCTCCTTCCCCTTCTTTGGTTTGATACCTCGGAATCAAGAACACATTATTCATACCAAATATTCTTGAAATAGAGAAGAACAAAAATTAGCTCAAATGAATCTTGTGAGAATCAAGCGCTATAGAAACTCTCTATGACTATCTTTATCAACCCATTCGTAGACAATTTGAAGTGACCACCGATGAAGAAAACCCGTTATACCAAACTTGAAGCTAAGTAGAATTCTCCGCATGTGTTCTAAGCTTGCACTTAATGATGGAAGAGCGGTGTCGAGAATCTATGCATCAAGCAAATCTCTAAGTACTCACTACTCAAACAAAGTATGAGACATTAACACCTCTTGAGATTATCCACATCGTCATCCGCATGTGACAATCGGTAAAACAACGTAACTCCTAATAGTGATAGTTAACCAGGTCTTCAACCATCCACCCCGACTGCTGGCAACTAGATAACCCAAGTCTTCAACTTAAATTCTTAAGCCCGAGCAAGTTATCAAATAAGAACACGCCTTTGTTGAAAGTCAACTTCAATCTCAAATAAGTGATAAATGATTAATTCCGAAGTCATCAACTTGTGTCAAATGCCCAACACGTGAAAACAACATACAATCGGATGTACATTGACCCACCGAATGAACCAGAACAAACGATTCCTCAACATCAATGCATTCTTCCTAAAAGTATACATGTAGAGATCGATCCGAAGATTCACCAATAACCCGGCGGATGAGGTAATCATTATACTCAATGTTCATTTGGTTGATATATAGCGTGCATAATGAAAGGAACAATAATCCGTGAAGATTTGGCAAAGGAATACCAAAGAGCGGATCATTATTCATGAACAGTAATCCGTGAAGATTTGGCAAAGAATAACCAAAGATCGGATCATTATTCATGAGTGCAACAACAATGATAGTCATTAACAATGCCTTGAGGAATAACTGGAGATTAGGCTTCTTGAATAGTCTGAGTTGTACTTCTTAGATGATCAACATTTGCTAGCGGTTGGAAATACTCATCAAACATATCTTGAAACAATGAATCCCAGTTATCCTTAGTGAGTGAAGACATTAGGCGTTGGAGAGTCGTATGACCATAACTCAAGCATCCATCAATATGTAGTATATTCCCTCTTCTCCCCCTCAAAAATTGCAAATGAAGTTTGCCATTTTTGATTAATCAAGTGAATAAGAATGTATACCAATGAGCGAGATCCACTTGAAGATTGAATGAGCATGGAAAACATGAAGCTCGAAGATGGAGAATGTAGATGAGTATGGCCATTCACGAGAATTTCTCTTTACCGAAGATAAAGCGCACGTAAAAGCGTACACTTTTCTTTTCTTTGAGGAGCAGGGCTGAAGTGTTATCTGCAGACGCCATAATGATGAAGTACTAGGCACAGGCGATGTGAGCAGACGTCATTGTTAAGAGCCCGATCATATGTTTAGAGCCGCCGAATCCAAATACCAAGGGACGATTTATACGACCTGCTTTGGACAATGACGAAGACAGAAGTGGAAATATTGGATCCCACGTCTTGATGGGTTCCTTTTGGTTAGCACAAACAATCTTTGAATCGTGAGAAACCCTAGATGCAATGGCATTATTCCTAGGATCCGAACTAGTAGAAGCATCGGACTTAGTCAAATGACATTTTGTGCTTAATGGGATTATTCTACGGTTGGCTTCCAAACCTTAACAGGCACTATTCTAGGCATATTGGATCTAGCGAGGGTAAGGTTTGCCATTCGTAAATATTCGACTGTGGGCTTCCACCGAAATCCTACATTTGTAAACACATTCCACGTAGGTTTCGGGATTGCTTAATCTGTTTTGCTCTCCAAACTTTCTTAAGCGGGTTATGAATCTTAGACCTCGAAATAACACATCACATTTATCATGATTACGGAAAATAAACATTTTTACATGTTTTGCGAGAAGACATGAGGCCTCGAATTAATTTGATAAGCTTAGAGCTAATACTAGAACTAACACGATTCTTTTTGTTCAAATCAAACTTCTTGTCCCTATGGTGTTCTTTCACTTCCTTATCATTAACACTTTTAGTTTGCGTAATCCTATCCTTCTTTGCATTGCTTCTAGGTTTTGACATGCTAACTTTAGTGTCAATCATAACATCTGTAGAAAGTAACGATGGGAACATTACATGGCTTCACTACTTTACGCATTCACGATCTAGAAGTGCTAGGATCCGAAATTCTAGGAGGCACATCAAGGTTGCTTGCTTGAATTTCGACATGGAACAAGGCATATCAAGGGTCACATGCTTGGCTTTAGGCATAGAACAAGGCACAACTATTCTATCTCGCCTATTGCTAGATTTCGGACTTGTGACAATTACATACTCTAAAAGTTCCTAAGATCGTTTGGCATCCATGCGCATAGGCTATAGTACTATCAAAAGGTTTTCTAATCTTTCATCTTCAACAATCTCACGGAGACCCTTCAAACTTTCCTTAAGGTATGAGAGATATGCTTTATGTGCAAGTTCATTATTCCTAATGGGCGGGGAATATATAACATATCGATAGCATACTTATCACAAGCGAAACCTTAGGAGCAGAATATTTGCAATTGGGGATTGGCAATTTTCCTTTCACCTCACGCTTGATTCTCAATCTCGTTAAGTAAAGAAGTTATCTTTGCAATTTGTTTATCATGATTAACTTTAAATGAATCACATAACTCTTTGTGTTGATCATTAACTTTTGAAATTTCGACTTTAAAACAATCATTTTCCTTTTGTAAGTTATTAATAATGTTTTGAAGTTGGAAATTTTGAGAATCTAAAGGTGGAGGCATTCGGGAACTAGTACAATCATGCTTTTCTCCCTTTAGTTGTGAGATTTGGGTCCTCAATCTTTTGATCGTGTTGCAATGAGCTTGAATTTGTTCATCACTTTTGCTTATTTCAAAAATTGCATCAAACTCAGGAACATCAGAGGATGTCTTGATATTTGAGGTTTTAACATTTTCTTTGAGATGTTGATGTTTTAATTGCAAAGCAAGATGTTCAACTTCTAATTTAGAATAATGTTTGACCAAGTTATCATGATCATCCCGTTCTATTTTCTCATGCAATTTTGAATTTGTTGTTTCAAGCTCAATGACACGATCATGGGAAACTTTCAGGGCAACAGATAATTCATGAAATTGAGAAGCATTAATGGAACAATTTGTAGCGATGAAAACACATCTTGAGCAACACATTCGATAATAAGAGTCTCATTCAATGTATGCAAGTTCTTCCTCTCAATCTCATTATATTTTAGTGCTCGCTCATAGTCACTAACCTCAACTATCATTGCATCAAATTCCTTTCCATTTCTTTAATGTCTAAATTCATTCCCTTTTTAAGACTTTCAAAATGATCTTTTAGTTGTTTAAAGAAAGGCATGACTTCGATTAAATAACATTCTTCGTTTGCTCAAAACCCTTTCCCTTGATTATACCGGTGGGTGTGATCCTTTTCTTACAAGTTTTCTCAAAATCAACAAATAGTTGAAAAATAACATATTGATGATTAAGGTCTTGCTTTTAGTGGCAATAGTCCTAGGAACTAAATGCATTGGTGTATTGGGAGGATACACGTCAAGGCATTTTCCTAAAGGGGGGTTGTTACAACAATATTCTACGCTTTTGCTTATCTAAATCCTTTTCCGAACACTTGTTGGGTGTTAACAACGTCTGAGGCTTAAACATGTTCAGGAAATCCATTCTCCTTCTTGTAATCATGGGGTGTAATATTTATTTTCTTCTCTTTACATTTAGGATCATCTAGTTTCTTGTTCATCTTTTCCTAGTGACTTCATCGATTTCTTATCTTCCTCGATGCACTCAACGCAACTAGGTTTTGTCTAGGCTTAAGGATTTTATTGCCATCATAAAGAACCTTATGAGCATTTTAGCCTTTTAATGAGCTCTGGATTTGGTTCCTCAACAAGGGGAATGCTATGCTTATCGCTTAAGACTCTATGCTTAGTGATTAAGTGAGCGATCGAATGGTATTTCCTTGTACGTACAACTTATTTTCAAGCTTGTTTTCAAGGTTTTTAGATTAGAAAAATCATTCAAAGTTTTGATTCCTTAGCTTGAATTCTTGCTTAAGCATTTAACATTTTCTTGAAGTTCTTGTTTTGCTTAGCGAGTTTTAGAAAGCTTTTCTTGTAAGGAGTTTAACTCTTGTTTTAATACTTCTTCTCTAAACCTACTTTTCTAATAGTTATGCGCATTTGGTCATCCATTTCACCTTCACGGGTGGTCAACTCAAATTTTGCACGTTGTTCATAAATAGCAACACGTTCTTTATAGGCATTCGATTCGAGAGATGAAAGAATCATCGAGGCGCATGCGGTGAATTCATCAAAACATAATCATTGTTGATGCAGAAGATGCATCACTTGGTACAATCTCACTTTCACTTTGTTTCACATATTGATCATATGGGACAACATTGATATTACCCATACTTTCAATATCGACTCAATAATTACGATTAATTGTACCGTTATGTATCATTTGCTCATCAACTTCATCATTATAATTTTAATACCTCATAAATGATTTTGTCTTTGGATGGACCACTTGTGGTGATGAAGAGACTTTAGGAGAGACCATTGGAGAAATGCTAGCCATGAAAATGATTTGTGCAGTCGTCTGTACGGGAGAACAATATATCAACACCATCATTTCACCAAATGCATTCCAGTTATCTTCCATAGACAAGTCGCTAGGACCAAGTCGCTAACAACTAACACTGTAACTCGCTAACTTTTACTGAAGCAAGTCGCTACGATGAAAAACACAACGAGAACCAAGTCGCTACCAAGAAAAACTTCAAAAACACACTCTTCAATCCAAAACAAGTCCAACCACAGTGATTCAAGCTTAACAAATCAAAACCCAAGCACATACAATGATTCTAAACACAAAACTACACCCAAGATTCAAACTTTAACACTAGAAATTATCCAAATGATGCAAAAACAACTAAACTTTTTCAAACTCTAAAACCACCTAAAAGTCACTAGAAATCCAAAGATATGTAAGAGATGATCAAACCATGGCTCTTGATACCAATTGTAACATATTGGATTTCATAAACACAACGAACCATAAGATCAAATAGGCGTACAAAGAGTTCTAGAGAGAAAGTTAGAGGTTTAGGGAACTTTAGTGAGAAAGAAAAGTCTTATTATGAGCTCCAACTCTCTACCTTGGGAGGTAGAGTATTTATAGTCATTACATAAATCGACACCTATCGAACATGGATCATGCATACGGTGGGTAAAGACCCGTCCATCCTCACGGTGTTACTTAAACTAAATACTACTTAACTTATAATAATCTACGACTACGAGCTTTATAATGATTACATATACATGAGGTGACCGACTCTTTAATAACTGAATTTACTAAATCCTAACAGAAAGCTGGCTAGATCATAGGATATTTGCTTGAACGTCCAACTAAACGCTCCGCTACATAATGTTAGCGTGTTGTTCCTTGTATTTAATGTGTGCTTTGCGTTCGCTGACATCAATATAGACTCGACGAGAACAAAAATTCATAGTGTTAGGGATTGGCAACCCTTAGCGATTGATTAAGGATACAACGCGCTAATTAAAACAATGAAGTGACAATTTGACTAATCAATAGGAGATAACTAAGGAGTAGTGAGATTCTAAGTAAATAAACTTTACCTATCATACGAGTTCATCAATTTATCTTCTCCGCATATTTAGTGTATTTTAATTTAGTTTAATTATTAGTTTTAAAAACCAAACTCTTCAACCTCGAGATTTTACTTTGCTTTTTATAAAAATATTAAAAATACAAAAACAATCATCCCTCAACCTTTAGACTTAATTCGTCATACATTTCGAGCCTACCCAAACTATTCCCCTAGAGAACGATCAATCCCTCATGTCTTACCTATACTACACTACAACGGTTAGGTACTCTGCCTAGGAGAATTGTAAAATTTAGTGTGTTTATAATTATTTGCATCATATCACAAACACATTAGCTAAGAGTTCTTCTCTCAGCTCTTGATTGGCTTGAGCCAACTTGCTATTTTTAAGTTGTAGTGTCATATAGTGAACTTTGACATTTTTAAGGTATAATAATTCAGACTTGCAGTCAACCAGCTCCTTTTGGATGGAGGTAAACTTGCTCATCAAGTTCTTTCATTGATCTTCCACATAGTGGAGACCAACCAGGGTATAATCAAGCACATGTTTCCTATCAACATTATCATCCATGTCTATAAGTCTATGTACCTTTTTCATGGTGATATCAACTTACTGGCCTGATATGGCATCATTCTTTCTAATAGAAGGTTCATCCTCAGCAAGAGCCATTAATGCCTTCATATTGATGAGGTCATCATCATCAGAAGATACCTTATCTTCATCCCAGTCTTATGACTCAACAACTAACCCCTTTTCCTTGTTATTACTGCTTGATGATGACGGTTTTTGAATGACCAGGCTAGTTCAGCTTTCTTGCTTCTATATAGATCCATGTAGTCATTTTGAGGAGTCTTAGGGGATCTGATTTTGACAATTTGGATTAAAATAAATGTTGTGTTGATGCTTTGGTTTATGTTCGTATTTGGGTGTTGATGGATGAAAGGACATGAGGTTCTGATGTTGGGCATTCTTTTAAAAGTGAACCTTTCTTGCACATCTAAAACAAGTCTCCTTATACTTGTCAGTGGGTGCCTTAGTTGTACCAACTCTCCCTGATCTTTTGTAGAACCTCTTCTGATTAGCTAGCAGAGCCCTATCATTGAATTTAATGGTTAGGTCGGGAGATACTTATGGCTGCTCCTAGTATCGTCCTCTACATTAGAGTCACTATCCTGAACCTACATATTGGAGTTTGAAAATAAAGCAGTTGACATGGAGGCATGAACATGAATATTTTTAGTTTCAGGTTCATAGATTTGATCTATCAGGTCCTCCTCATAGTTATCTTTGCGAAAAAGAGTGGCTAGGCTCTCATTTTTTTTAGTATTATTGGCTCTCTGAGTTTGATTCAAACTTAGCCATTTGCTAGGCAAGCTATTAATAAACGTGGCATCTACTTCAGCTTAGTGAATTTCAACTCCCTTGTTTCAATGTCATCCAGCAAGATTTTCAGCCTTTGTATAAGTGTGTGCAACTGTCTTGCCATCAATTGCCTTAAAGGCATTGAATTATAGTCTTAAGGCTGCAATCTTGATGTCTCTTGTTTCAGAGGGTCCCTCATGACCTAGGATTAGGTCAATCCACATTTCTTTGGCAGTTTTGCACCTGATGAAAAATTTCATAATGTCATTAGAAAGACATGAGATAATAATACTTTTCAGTCTTTTATCTTGGTTGGCAAGTATCCTATCATCAGGTGTCCACTGATTTTGAAGCTTTGCGAAAAAGTTTTTAGGACTGGATGCAGGTGATTCCGGAATGAATGGACCATTTTCCAAGATTTCAAGAAGAAAAGGTTCCAGTCCATCAAGATAGACAAGAAACCTATCTTTCCAGTTTGGAAGATCGTCCACTTCAAGTAAAGGAACATAATTAACATGAGCTCCTCCCCTTGAATCTAGGAGTTGTGGAAGGTCATTGTTTGGTATATTTTCATTTTTTTAAGTTTAAATTTGGACCATCAATATTTCCAACAACATCATCAATATTTTCATTGTTTGCAATCATGGTTGGATTTTGGTTTTAAAAGATTTTGACAAGATTTAATATTGAGCACTTATTTAAATATTTTACGACCAAACTTGCACTAATACCAATTGTTGTTCTCAAATCCTTGACTATTTTACATGAAACTAGAATAAATTAGTTTGAAACATGCAAACACAAGATATAAATTTTCAACGTATAATTCTTTATTTGAATGAATCAAAGAATTACAAAGTGTTATGCGAAAAAACACTTAATTGAATGACATTGTATTTGCTCTCCAAACAAGCAAACTTAAACTATGTAAAAGTTTGCAAGTAAACTCTAGGGTATCTGATAGTATCAGATACTAAGACGGGTTTAATGTTGGAGTAAATGCACTTCATTAATTTCACAATACGTGTGGAAGTTATAACATTTACTCCAAAAGATATTCACTTATATAGGTAGCACGAGGATGTTTGTGACTGGGGTTGTTGAAACTTACCAAGCATTTAATAGATTAATACATCTTTCATTAAATGCTTCCATTCTTGGAAACATAACAATCATACTTTTTTAAACAGTTCTGCCAATTGTTTACTCTTTTTCACCAACTCGTATTTGCTTGAATTTTCTTCAAAGATACACTTTATCATGCTCTTTTGAAAACTTGAAAAGTCCCGCCTAAATATCTTAAAGAGATATTATCGAGCTATGCTATGTTGGTTTATCGGCAGATAGATTCATCAGGGTATTGTCAAACCTTCTACCTTCAGCTTCAATTCCTTCTACATACTAGCTGATTCCGCATCAGCTATATATCTTCAAGTAATCTTCGACTTCTTTGACGATGTCTCTGACTTGAGCTTTGTTGAGGTTGCTCGTTGATTTCATTATCAACGAGTCTTCTTTACTTAGACTAATTTATGTTTAAATCTAGTCAGAGACCATTGGACATTAAATTGACCCAACATATTTCATGATGAATGATCATATGCATGTTAAAAAACAATTTGGGTATGTTAATGGGTAGTGTTAGACCCTTTTTATTAATTGCATTGAAGAAATGTTAAGGGTTTATAATGATTCTTGTTTAGGAATCAAATGACCTTGGTATTGGTGTTCTTAATAGGTTAGCCATGGACTTGAGGTAAGTAATTTGGTCAAAACATGTTGATATGTTGATTTAATCATATTGTGTTATATGTGAATGTTGTGGTAAGTATATAGAAGGCATGGATTAAGAGGCATAAAACAAGTGCTAGGATTAAGCTAGTTAGATAAACTAGGTATGGTGAGTTTGTTTGTCTAGTGTTTATGGATTAACTATGTTATGAGATGGATTAATGTTGGTATTACTTGATAAATTGATTTAGGGTCCGTTTGGTTTGTAAGTGGGTTTAGAATTGGATTTGGATTTGGGAATGGTTTGAAAGATTGAGAAAGGTTTGAAAAAAAGTAGGAGAAAGAAAATATATTATTATATATAATTATATTTAATTTATTAAATTTATACTAGATTTAAAATATGATATACATAAATTTAAAAAAGCATAAATGAATATTAAATGAAAAAAGTACAAAACTTGTGGCCGATAACTTTTGAATAGATGTTTTGTCAGAGTATTTGGTCGACACCCACCATCTAGCAGTTGTATGGGTTTTGAAATTGATTCATTTATTTTATTCCGAAAGATCCAACCAATCAATTGTTTTGATGTTTCAATCCATTCTAACAGTGCCATACCTGCATACCAAACACTTCCTTAGTGGTATGTATGCAAGTATAAGTTGGTAATCATGTGAACTAGTTATGAAATGTGTAATGCAAGTGTAACTAAATTGTATATTATAATTTGTTATCGCCAGTTACTTACTAAGTGTAAAGCTTACATGTTAGCTGCTAAATGTTTTGTAGGTTTATGTGGACAAGTATGGTCTCAGATAAAGATGTGAAGCAAGGATCAAAAGAGCTTGACGTTATGTTTAGGCAATTAGTATTAGAATGCCATGCTACAAACAAGTTAAACCCCCCTCGAGTCATAGTAAATTAATGAGTCAATTGGGTATTCAAACATCGTTTTGAGTCAAAAGTCCAGTATGTGGTATAGATTTAAATATGTTGCATTCAAGGTTGTAAAATGGGTCAAAAAGAGTGTTTGGCACAAGGCCAAACTTCATCTTGAGTCAAACGGGTTGATATTTGTATGAATCCATGTATGATGTTTATTTCTAGTTTTAAATTATGATTGAAATGAGTTTTTTAGGTTCCATATGTTTTTGATAAGTTGAAATATGGTTTTTAGCATAAAAAATAGTTTTGAGGTGTTTTGGCATGTAAGTACGCCAATTTTGTTAATAAAACCGGTTGTTTTCTGGAAATCAAAAAAAAAATAATGAAATTTCTCGAGTGGCGTTTCACAACAACTATTGTAACCAACAACCGTTACTACCACCAACGTTAGCAACCACCGTAACCACCAACATACACCACCACCTTCACCAGAAACAACCACCACCACCAAAAATATATATAACCCACCAAAAAACATCACCACCACAAAAATCTGAAAGAATAATGTGTTTGAGTAATTTTGTGTGTCTGTGAAGTTATGATTTTGAAACAACCTCATATAGCCCATTTCACGTTAACTGGAGCAAAATTTTCCAACATGTCATTCAAATTGATCTCCGGTCATTAGAAGGGATTATCCTCCTTCCCAATGCTATTTTGCCCCCTTACCCACTCTTTCGCACCGTCTCATTCATGAAACCCTTGTCGAGTTATAAAAATAAAAAATAAAGGACAAGATTGCCGCATGTTGCGATTAGGGAGGTTCCAAGTGCATTTCACACCTCACTACTCTTTTGAGGTCACGAAACGAAACCATTGTGTAAATAGGTAATCGGTTGAAAAGGTGTCTTAATCTTATAACACAATTCCCAAAGTGTCCATCTAGGTAACTTTCGGTTTAATTAAAATATCAATTAATCACATCTTTTTTCTTTTTGGTTATGTTTTTTAATAAAATAAGTGGTGAGATTTATCTCTCGCTAGAAAATATTATTCTTTAAATAATTTCTTTTTCGTTATAAATATATCTTTTTATAACTTGTTTACTTTTACATCTTCACATCAAATACTGTAATATTCCCATACAAATACCATCATAATTAGAATAAATTGCAAAAATCGTTTATGTGGCTTGGCCAAATTGCAAGTTCATCCTTAACATTTCGAAAGTGCAAACATCATTTTTATGAGGAACTTTGGGTTACAGTTTTTGACAAAGGTATTTTAGTCATTTTATTTTACACAAACAAGTGTCTGCAATTTCAAAAAAGTGAAGGACTAAACCTGCAATTTAGCCGAAACACACAATTTACTCTCACAATTATAATTCAGTCGGAACTCAAAGTACTTGTTTTCCTATAATAAAAAGTCCAACAAATACTTTACTTTAACAAAGAGAAAAAGAAACATTATTATTACTTTCTTGTTCATGATTTCATCACTTCTCACCTAATACACAAATAAAACCAAAATCATAAACCCTTTAAAACACACCAAAAACAATTTTTTTTATAAAATCTTGATGATATAATTTTATAAAAATCTTGATCATATTATGTATAGATCTGGAAGTGCAGCAATAATGGCATGGAATATATTTAAGTTTTGTACAGCATTAAGAGGACTAGGTTCAATAATGATCTTATTAGTTCTTGGTGTTGTTGGTGTTTCTTATTATGCTGTTGTTTTGTCTATTTATGGCCCTGCTTTGTTTGCTTCTGGTGTTGGTGCTCTTGATTCATTCGTTGCACTTGCTGTCTTGATCCTGTTTCATATTCTGGTAAGATTTTTATTTTTTATTATTATTATTTTCTTTTTGATGTGTTTTGAATAATGGGTTTGTGCTAATTTGTTGGATTATGGGTTTTTGTTGGGTGATTTGAGGTGATATAATGATAAAGATGTGTGCTTTTGGTTGTTAGTGTGTTCTTGATGCTAGTTTTAGTGATATTTAATTTGGGTATGTGCTAAAGGTGTTGGTTTTAGTAAAATTTGATGTTATTACTAAATTGGGCTTGTTATCGATTGTTGGATTATAGGTTTTCTTGGGGTATAATTTGTGTATTTAGTACTAAATTTCGTGAATGACTAGGGTTGGTTGACTTTGTGTAAGTGATTATAATTTGTATTGAATGGTTTTGTTATAATGGGTTTTTGTTTATTTGTTGGATTATGGATTTTTATTGGGAGATTTTAGCTGGTTAGTTTATAAAGGTGTGAGCTTTTGGTGAAATTGGATGGTTTTGTGTTTAAGTGCTGGATTATGCATTATAAAGCTATGAGCTTTTGTTTAATTTAGTGGAATTTGATTAGGGTATGTCATAAAGATAATGTATTTATCGTATTTGAGTTTTTATGTTTTTGTTAAAGCTGGTCTGTTCTTAATTGTGGGATTATAGGTTTTTTGGGGTTTGTTTTGTGTATGTAGTACTAAATTTAGTGAAGTAAACTGAGGTTGACTTTGTGTAAGTGATTGTAATTTGAATGGTTGATACATTGATACCCAAATTTGGAAATTTTATCTGCTTAGAAGTATTTGTGAGCTTTTGTTTTTTGTATGTGTTGACAACAATTTAGTTTTGGTGTAAGTTCATTTAGGTATCTGCTAATTGCTAATGATCATGTTTTTTCTAAGGAATCATATAAATATTGTCTGTATGTTGGAGTCACAATTTCGTGTAAGGAGTAATTATAGATGTACCTTTAGCTAAAGTGTACTTGATGCTAGTAGAATAAGATTGAACGGGATTAATAATGGATATACTTGTCTGTCTTGAGTTTAAGCAACTGATTATCTGATTATGCTTCTTTAAGCTACACTGGGAATCACTTTCAAAGCCCTATCCAAACACCCCCATACATATTAGGGCTAATTTTGTCTATCTATAGTCCTGATTCGGCCTCTTGTAGCTATCATCATTCATACCATTTGCCTCTTATTTCTTACTTTGGTAAACATTTGGCTGTAAATTATTGCTTTAACTAAAATGGGGTTTTACTTCTGAAATGCTATAGTTGGATTTCGGATTATGGTTTGTATTTTTAATGTGTGTGTTCTTTTAGTTCTAATTATAGCTAAAGAAAATGAGCTTGACCATATGTGGAGCATCTTGATTTTAATTGTATCCCTGTTTGTGCAAATACAGAGTTTCAGCTACGTAAGAATCGACTAATTTTGATCATATGCTGCTTAAATTGTCAATTATAACTATTTCAGGTATTTTTGAGCTTGATTACATGCTGGTTAACTTGTCAATATGCTACTGATATTGAACGAGTTTATAACAGTTTTTAGAAGTTGGGCACATTATAATAATTTGTTTATGCCTTTATGATAATTATTAACTAATGTTGCTATGTAATATGTTCCCCTTGTTTCATTCTGTTATCGTAAGATACCTACGCTACTTTTCGCCTACTTATTATACTTACAGTAATAACTTTGTTAATGCAGTTGGGGATGCTATTATGGAGTTATTTCTCTGTGGTTTTCACGGACCCTGGTGGTGTACCACCTAATTATAGACCAATGGTAGACGTGGAAAGAGGGGATTCTGAATCAGAATTCAGCTCATTGGCCACGCCTGATCCAACGAATACGAGAATACGTTATTGTAGAAAGTGTAACCAAGTAAAACCTCCTCGTTGTCACCATTGTTCTGTCTGTAAGTCCAATTCATCCTTATTTATGTATTTTATTTATTCCTTTGCTATTATAAAAAGTCCATTTTATAATGCAGAAAGATAGTTTTTTATCGTTAGATACCAATTTACAATAAGAAAGGCTGTTTAGGGTAACCAAACATCATGAGAAAACTTAAAAGTTGAAAATTCCAGATCAATGAAAATAGTAAAATTGCGACTCTTGTTTTGAGGATTTTTGGTTACTTATTCTCACATTGCAAGTGCGAGAGCCTTGCCTCGTGACTTGTTTTGAGCCTTGTATCATGATACAACTGTGTATTCATGTTTCACCCTTTCTTATCTCAAAGTTGATAACAGTTTATATGTTTGTTTGTTTGTTTAGGTGGAAGGTGTGTGCTAAAAATGGACCATCACTGTGTATGGGTTGTTAATTGTGTTGGCGCATTAAACTACAAGTACTTTCTTCTCTTCTTGGTGTGTCCTCTACTTCTCTTGTACCACAACTTCCAAGTAGTTTATCGGCAATTAATATGCTTCACAGAGCCGAATGCTGACATCTTATGTATTCCCGTTCATTAAATAAATGCATTTTAGAAGACCCGAAAACCACTCCTAATGTTGGAATTAAGGTTGCCCACACATTAAAACAGCACTAGTGAATTACAAAATGATATATAAGTCCAAGATGTGAACTTAGGACCTCTAGGAGTCTAGGTTATCTACCAGAGCATCACATGGGCAAGCTTAACTAGCGCATTTTAGGGGGGTAGTCGGATTTGTGCTGTGTTGTTTACCTAATGCAGTAATCAATTTTGATGTTTGGATAACTAGAGTTTGCTTCTGATAATCAGCTTTATACTAATTGCAACAAAATACTTATTAAGAGTAAAATAAATTTACTTTACCCTTTCTTAAAACTTAATTCGAGGGGTTTGCACTCAAACTTAACAAAACGCATATTCTTTTCTGACAAAATGTATTATGCTGGTCATTTTATTTATCAGTTTCGTAAATAATCATAAGCTGGCAAATATCTGATCATTAAAACTTTGAACTCCAGAAGTGCATCTAAACACTATATTTTACAACCTTTTTTGTTACAATTGAGACTCTGTACATCCAAACACTCCTTTATGACTATTTGGCAATACTTTTTTTTCCGCAAAGGTAACTATTCTGCAATACTGGTTATAATTGGACTTACCATTAGAGTACTTTTTTGGTTTTCCGTAGTTATGCTTATTGGAATAGTATTTATGGTGTTTTATCTTTGCAATAAATTTTGATGAACAATGTTGTTTGATGCAGTTCTATACGCTTCTCGAGACAACTCTTGTAACTTTATCCTTGTTACCATATTTCATTACATTCTTTAGTGATGGAGAGATTGCCGGGTCCCCCAGCACTCTAGCAACCACTTTTCTCGCCTTTGGTATGATCTTTTGAAGTCTTATACTTACAAAATTTAGCCCTTGTGCTAGCTCTTTGCTCACTATTTTTAACTGTTCTATTTTTTTTGCAGTTTTGAACTTGGCTTTCGCTTTAAGTGTTTTTGGGTTCTTAATTATGCACATATCGCTAGTGTCGGGTAATACTACAACAATTGAGGTATCATTTTCTTGTCTCTATATGTTTGAATACAAATTTACTCTGAGTTATGTTTTTTGAATCAAAATCTTGTTTGCATCAGGCATACGAGAAGAAGACGAGTCCAAAATGGCGATATGATCTTGGCCGCAAGAGGAACTTTGAGCAGGTATCATATGTTGTTGTATATAATGCTCTTTGTGTGCTTCATGTTTTGGGGGAACCTAATAAATTCTTGATTTATATACACTCAATCGGTAATATTTTAAGTGTACATTTAAGTACGAGAGCATGTAGTGACTCAGTAATCACACACACATAAGTAATCATAGGAATACGATTAAGATCTTGCGTATGTGAGATTTGCCAATCCTTAAGTTCTTGTTCCCTGCAATTGAGGTTTGATATAGGATATTGTAAAATAGTTGTGCGTTTGAAACTGATTATGTGATATTGGATAGTCAGCTCTAATAGAACATGTTATAGTGAGTAGTTAGTGGTTCAATGTGCTCTTCGTGTTTGACGTTGTGACGAACAGATAACAGTTAATGGCAGTTTCATTACGATATGTGTTTTTATTGGTTTATTAGTCTTTTAATCTGAATGTTTGGTGAATATACAGGTATTCGGAACTGTTGAGAAATACTGGTTTATCCCAGCTTACAGCGAGGAAGATCTGCGGAGAATGCCAGCCCTACAAGGTCTCGAGTATCCCTCAAAGCCAGATTTGGACTCCCAAGAATTCTAAGCACCCACGTGGAAATAAAACATTTTTCTTCATATATTAACATGAACCCTGAAGCCACCTGACATACTTTAAACATGTTACAACTGATTTTGGGTGTCGCCATTTTGAGAAGCAGCACTTACTAAGACAAAATACAAAGGTGTTCATGGAAGCAGATGAAGCGAAATTCGGTACTTCAGAATTCAGATTAGTTTGGGTTCATGAAGTTATTGTTAGTTGTATTTACAGTTCACACGAGATGTACATTATATAGCGTTTTCATGACTTGACCAATGTAACAGTCAACTAGTTCTCGCAATGTTATGATGTTTTACGTAGTATCGGTGTAGAATTTAAAGTTTGTAGAAATATAGCATTGCAGCTGATTATAGAGCTTAGAAACCAAAGAGCTTAACCTTTGATAACATAACAATCATTAAAATAAAATTTGAGCTATACGGTATGAGTTGAAAAACACGATCTGCATGTTCTCGCACATGCATAATCACGCATGCGACTTGAACTTGCAAGCTATATTAGTTAGTAGGGCTGTAAACGAACTGAACGATCAGTGTATATTTCATGAACCGTTCGGTAAAAAGTTCGTTTATGTTCGTTTATCTATACTACTTATAATGAATGAAGACACTTCCCTCCTAATTACTAATTTTTTAAGATTTCCTAAAATAGATTTTTAAGCAAATACAAGTAAGTAAGCATTATTTACAAGTATTTAAAACACAAATAAAACTAAAAAAAAACGCTATTCAACATATTTCTACTAATATAAAGGAAAAATGGTTTTCTTGAAAGTGAAAACTGAATTTTTGGTCAAACTTGAAAGTGAACAAAATTGACAAAAAGCAGGCGCTTGGAAAGTATTCAAACAATTTCAGGAAAGTATTCATTGGTGGAACACCTTCCCCATTGGTGCAAAGGAGAAGAAAGTTGGAGTTTGAAAAGTATTGAAACTATGTTAGGAAACACTCCTGGACAAAACCTTTGACCTTGAAAGTGAAATCTGGAAATGCATAGAAGGAAAGTCTGACTTCCTACACGCCATGAAAGTGAAATATCTTAACACATGACATGGTTGAAACCTATCTCTACTATGGCAACACAACTGGCAAATTGATTTCTCTACTACATACAAATTGATTTCTCTACTACATACAAACAAATGGAAATGAAAAATCAAACCACAAGTTTCAAGGTTGATTTATTGATTTATGTGTAGCAGCCACTGCCGGATCTGTGTAGCCGCCGCCGGATCTTTGAGGTTTGTTTATGTGTATTTTTTTAATTATATATTTAAGTGTTTTTTTTAATCTTGCCGAATCTGTAGATGTCATTGCTCCATTCTTCATTATAAACAAACTATATAGGAGTAATCCCTTATTTTTCGCAAAACACTCTACTAACATTAAGATCTCTAATCCTCTCTAAATCAATTTGTGCCTAATTTTATCAAAATTGAAGCAAAAGGAAAAAAAAAAAGGTTTTGTATCACTTCAGAGATCAAGATGACTAAGAAGATTGTTGCCAACACAATGAGATTGCATGTAAGTGGTTTCATTTAAATGTGTTTTGGAATAAATATACTGTGGAAAGTTTGTATTTTAATTTTGTTTTAGGATTTTAGCTTTTGTTTTTTACAATAGATTTCTTTTGAAGGTTTCAATTTTACATTTAATTGTGGGTTTCAATAATTTATCATCATTGTGTTATGCTCTTTTGTAACAGGAAAGATGAGGAGTTCGAAGGGCTTTGTTTGTGAACTTGAAGCGAAGTCAAGAAGGAGATGGCCTCGGTTTAAGATATTTTTTGTTTGTAAATTGATTTAATTGTGTGTTTCGTATTATATGAAGTTATGGAATTATGCTTATGTTTATCAGATATGAATTTCGAGATTGTGTGTTTTTTACGAAGCAGAGTAGGGAAGATGATGAGATGATGAAGAGCCGAGGTTGGAATGAGGAGAGCGAGATAAATTGATGTGGGATTTAAGGTAGTAGTTTTCGTTTTTGTTGCGAATTATTATGACATTCAGTTAAGTTTCCGTTACATTTTTGTTTAAATTCGTTGCATTTTGTGATGGTTAATTGTTGTGTGTATTATATGAAATGTCGGAGATGTGAAGTGTTGTTTGTTATGTCGGTGGTAGATTTTAACTTAGTTTTGTGAATTGTGATTAAAGTTATGGATTTTTGCCTAAACATGAGAATGTAATTTTGAATTTTGTTTATTTAATTCTTTTATATGGTTGGTTGTAGGGAGTTCTTATCATGGCGATTGTACCGGGTGGGACTAAGTGTGGCAAAGTGGCGAATTAAGCCACAAATAGTGTCCATCGGTGCTTCCGCAAGAGTTCTACATTTATATCGTTTCCTCGGTGAGTATGGCTCTTGCTGTTTGAAGTTGAACTACTGTGTTTGTTGACTTATAAGTTTCTTAAAAGTGGCCTTATCCAATATTTAGATATTTTTTTAAGAGCATTTGGTTTTATGCATACGTGTTCTTTGAATTAGAGTCATGTTTTCGTTCACGAGAATTAAAGATTACATTGGCTAATTAGTGATTCCATTTGAATAGGTGAACCAACGCTCAATTTTTGCTTGAACCCAAGAGGTGGACTGGCGCAATGTATTATAAGGAGGGTTAAGTTGCTTCTACTCCTTGGCTTCAGCCCAGATATAGGTGCACTTCAATTGCTAATGGAACTTAGTGGTGCTTGGATGTGAGTAATTATAGGACTCACTATTATGATCTGATGTCGTAAAAATGAGTTTGTCTTTGAATAAATATGGTTCTAGCTATTATTATGAATTAAGTATGTACATTGTTTTATTTTGAACGAAATATATACATTGTTTCATGTACCAATTTTTGCAATAAATTTTAACCAGTTTCCTTAATGCAAAAAAATGACACAAAAGATGTAATTTCTTCAGCCTACAATGCTTTTACCTGCATGGTTCTCATTGCTAAATATTGTGGGTAATGAGACAAACTAATAATTGACATTCTGGTGAATAATTATGGGTCTGCACGTCTATGTATTTCAGTGGTTTGAATGCTAACATTTGACACATTTTTAAATTCTAATTTTACTATTAGTTAGGAAATTAGTTTATGTTTCAGAACACTCATTTATATGTGTAGTACTTAATGTTTATAACTTTAAGAGTAAATTACATAATTGGTCCTTGTGGTTTGTTAAAAACTGCAGAAAATGTCCCTGTGCTTTTTTTTTTGACGCGTTTCGTCCATGTGGTTTACAAATCTTACGGATTTTGTCCCTCGTCCAAAAATGTCCGTTAAATGTTTTGCGCTGTTAGTCCTTCGTTAGTGCGATCCGTTAAGTGTTTTGCTTTATTAGTCCTTCGTTAATAAATTTTGCACCGTTAGTCCTTATTTTTAAAATATAGTTTTCCCAATTAGTCCTCCGTTAATAATAGTTTTCACCCGTTTTGTCCGTTTTATCCGTTTTCGTTCGTTTTATCCGTTTCCCCGTTTTTACATTTTCGTCCGTTTTTATGTTTTTATCCCTTTTCGCCTGTTTTTATATGCTTTCGTCTGTTTTCTGATTTTTCCGTTTTATCCGTTTTATGCATTTTTTTATCCGTTTTCGACCGTTTTTACATTTTATTCGTTTTACGTCGGTTTTTTTTAAGTTTTGTCCGTTTTTCCGTTTTAAAAAAATATATCAAATTAAAAAAAATTGAATAAAAATTTTGAACAAAATATTTTTTAAAAAGCGGATATTGAAAAAATTTCGAAAATTTTTTTCAAATATTTTTTAAATCTTAAAATTTCCGAAAATATTGAAAAAAAGCGGACATATTTTAAAATATATATATATTTTGAAAATATTTTTTATTCAAATTTTTTTGAAATTTTTATTCATTTTTATTAAGCGGACAAAAGCGTAAGAAAAGCGGATAAAACGCGTCTAAAACGGACACAACGTAAGAACAACGGACAAAGCGAAATAAAGCAGACAAAACATAAGAAAAGCGGACAAAAATTAAGAAAAGCGAAAGAAAAGCGGACAAAAACGGATGAAACCGATAAAACGTAAGAAAAATGGACAAAACTATAAAAGCGAAGAAAGCGGAAAACGTAAAAACGGGGAAGCGGGTGAAAACTATTATTAAGCGGAGGGACTAATTGGGAAAACTATATTTTAAAAATAAGGACTAACGGTGCAAAATTTATTAACGAAGGACTAACAATGCAAAACACTTAACGGACTGCACTAACGAAGGACTAACAGCGCAAAACACTTAACGGACATTTTTGGACGAGGACAAAATCCGTAAGATTTGTAAACCACGAGGACTAAACAGCGCAAAAAAAAAAGCAGGGGACATTTTACGCAATTTTAACAAACCACAAGGACCAATTATGTAATTTACTCTAACTTTAATTTAGGTTGAATTAGAATGTCATCTATGTACTTAATGTTGGTGATTTACAAATTGGGTGCAATGTGTGAGGACATGATTAGTCTCAGTCGGTTTTTATAGCAAGAATAGTTGTAGTGATATTTGGTTACACAAAACACTTAACCAAAATATCATCACAATTATATGCCGCTATAAAATCCCGTTGCTATGCACGGGTACTCGGCTAATACAATTAATACACAATTTAATTCACCCCATAATCAAAATATACAATTATTTTACCACAATGTACAACTAACTTAAACACAATTTGTGCATTAAATATTACTACAATACTTAAAATACCTTAAACCTTGTTCTTGGTCATCCTTGGTTCTAAGTCAAGCGAAAGCGATATTGTTAAATCAATAGAGTTTAAAATGCATCTTAAAATACAATGTTCAAAAATATTATTAAATCGCAAGAGTGCATAGGAATCAACATATGTGCCTTTTGTAATATTTTTAATAAAACTTACCGTAAAAACTAAAAACTTTGTTTTATAAAAATCGGACGATTTTTTCAAAGCAAAGAATGCAAAGTGCTAAATGCTAATTATATATTTGAATATTAATAATTATATTCTTTAAAGTAACCTATATGATTTATTAAATATTTATTTTTTACTTTATCTTTATAAGTAATCTTTTACTTGTATCATCCATCTATGTGGGACAAATTTAACAAACATTATTTTTGAGAACTAAAATTTCTTAGTATAATGTAAGTGATTTTTAAAAGTCGCTATTGTGTTATTATTTAATGATAACTTATATTACTGAAATTTATTATCATTAGTTTTATCTCATACCTTTACAATATATCTAATAACAACTCATTATTGTCACCACATCACGTGGATAATCTACAATTTTATATGAAATTTTTGTTATTGCATACAAATATTCAAAATTAAAATTATCGTCGTCCGTATATCTATTGTATTGTAAAATATAAATCTAAAAAAACTTATTGAATATTTTAATTGTATGGCGCCCATGCAGCTGTGTAGTGCCAGCTAGTTTATTAAATGAACGAATGTAAACAATATTTTAAGTTCGTTTAGTTAAATGAACGAATGAGAACAAAAGTCGCGTCCGTTCATTTATGTTCATGAACGTCTGATTATGTTAACGTTCGTTTATGTTCATTTATTTATTATGTTCATATATTTAATTGTATAATTTTAAAATTGGATTGTTTAAACAAAAAAACGTTTATAAAACAATGTATTGTGCATAATTAAATAAAGTTTATGGTTGTTGTCTATGTTCATTTATGTTCGATCGTTTAGCGTTCGTTTAGTATTTTAATGAACGAACATAAACGAACGTAAACACTCATTTTCTTAATAAGCAAACATGAACAAGAAAATTCGCCCGTTTAAGCGTTCATGTCCGTTTATTTGTCCGGTTAAAATTAAACGAACGAACATAAACAAGTCTTCGTTCGTATTCGGCTGCTTCGTTTACGACCCTATTAGTTAGCTTAGTGCGATACCAAAATGATATTACTAAACAGAGGTAAAGTATGTGCAAGTATTTGCTTGGTTAGAAAAAAACATTTGATGATAAGAAATTGGTAAATTATCATAGTATCATCTTACAAATCAGGAGTCGCTTTATTTTACTTACTTAAAAAGCGCTGCATACCAGGGGACAGATCTACACCGTTGGATCAAAAAGACAATATTTAATAATAAAAAACACGGAGGGACTTAATATGTAAATTAGGTCATTACTTCACCCACCTATCTCTTTTCTCTCACATTTCATTATCAAAACCTGACACACACACAAACACACACCTAACTCACTTTCTCTCTCTAACAAACTTTAAAATCAACAAAAAAACATCAAAATCAAACCGTTTTTCAACCGTAAAAATCAAATAAAACAAATAGAAATGGAAGAACGTGGCAAGCAAAACCAGATCTGTGAAAAAAACGGTTCACAATGAATAGATTTAAACCGAGGATGATGGTATGGCGCTTCTAATTAATTATTTTGTTATTATTTAAATATTTGTTGTGATTTTATTCTTATTTATGGATTTTATCTGTGTTTTTGTTGCTATTTAGGAAGATTTTTTGTTTGTTGTTGATTTTAGTTGTTTATTGATATATTACTCTGTTAATGTGATGATTTTGTTCTTATTTCTGGGTTTTATTTGTATTTTTGAAAATATCTATAAGATTTTTGTGATAATATGAGATATTAGAGGTTAGGTTTAACTGAAAACTAAAGATGTTATGATGTACATTAGATTTGTGGTGGATTTTTCTATTTAATGGATACATTGTGCATGTTTCGATAGGTTTTACAGCGGGATTTGAAAATATCTATGGTTGAATCAGCAAACTAAAGAAGCTATGGTTGAAGAAAGCACAACATCTTCATAAACAAACCGAAAAAGCTCAAACACGTGTGATATCACAGGTGATATCACACGTGATATCACAGGTGATATCACATGTACCTCCATCACCACCACTGATTCAACAAAAAGAAGAAGACGACACATCTGTGATATCACCTGTGATATGAAAGGTTTCTCCAAAAAGTTGAACAATATGAGAATAGGATACTTGCAAAGATCCTTCTTCATGAAAATGAATGAGCAAATAAGCTGATAATAGAGTACACGAATAGGTTTGCAGCAAGAAACCCATATGAGAACGCTATTATCAGTTGTGATATTACAAAAAATAGTTAATGTTTGTTTAGTTATTGTGATATCCATTTAATGTGTGTTTTATCACTTTATTTTACAGTTCTAAGGGCATCCACTATGGTTAAAAGTTATAAAGCTTTATAAGTGTTCTATGTCACCACATATCAATAAATTATAAACCTTTTGAGATTATAAACCTTTTCTCACTATGACAAAAATGTGTTACAACTTTATAAATGTTCCACATAACACATGCATTAATTGTGTTGAGTTTATAAAGAGGTCCAAGAACTAGGACCTTTTCATGCCACCTAGATTTCTCACTATGGTTAAAACAAGATATAAACCTTTTCAAGTTTCTTAAACCTATTCATAGACCTCTTATAGTGGATGCTCTAATAGTGTGAAAGCCAATGATGTGGCTTAATATGTGTTTGCTGTTATGTTTGAATTTATGTTTTAACAACTGGTACTGAAATCTTTTTGTTGGTATTATAAGATGCTAATGATAATATTCTATGTTCTCTACATAAAGGTGTTAATGTGTTATGAATTGGGATATCTAACTAAAAATGTGAATTATCATATAAAATGTTAATGATTATGGTTTTGGTTCTCTATATATATGTCTTATCAATTGTGATACTCAATTAAGAATGTGAAATATTACATTCATACCAAATGTGATAATGAATTTAGTATTTTACCAAGTGTATATGAAAGAAATAATAACCATCACTTGTCATATTTTAACGTCGGCTCGACCTTTGACTCGATATTGCTGAAACTTAAAAACACTTTTATTTGCTTTTATAGTGTAGTATCACAAGTAATATAACGGGTGATAAAGTAATAAAGTTTAACTCTGGTATTAAAAATATGAGTAATATCACAAGTGATAAATCAATAAAATTACCAAAAAAGTAGACATTATTTATGTGATTTGAATATTTTCTTCATTTAAGTGTATTGTCACTTGTGATATTCAAGCTACAAAATAAAATAAAGCATAATATCACAAATGATAAATCAATGAGTAAGTTGGCGGTAAGCGTTGCGTGAGCCGATTTAGTTATGGCATTCATTCTCGATTACTTTCGGCATTCGATTAGTTATGTCATGTTCGATCAAATGTTATTCTTGTTGTATCCAATTTGAACAAACAAAGACATAACATAATACTAATTCACTCTACAAATTGCATCTTATTGTAATAATATAATACCCATAAGAGCTTAATTGTGTTAAAACTTGATACATATACCATGTACATATATTAAAAAACATATAGGCATGTTGCACAAATGGATACGGTTATTGAGTGTATATGTGTCATATAACGGTGATATCACCGGTGATACCCTATGTGAAGAAGCTCAAACACTTGTGATATCACTTGTGATATCACCTGTGATATCAACTGTGATATCACCGGTGATGATATCACTGGTGATAGCACCTGTCATATCACATGTAATAAAACATGATTTGAATCATCTTTCATATCAGGAACATTGAAGGTCTCAAACATGATTTGATTAATCTTCTCTCTAATTAAGAGGTGCCTCGGTAAGAAGAATGGGATACTCATCAAGAGCAACACAAAGTTCGTTGTAGAAAAGTGATGCGGATCTTTTCCATATCATACCGATTCTTGACAATACAATGCTCAATGGGATACTTAAAAGCAAGGATACCTCTCTTTGACTATGGTTCATCACCAACGTTGGCATCCTTTTGTCCCATACCAACCATAACACCAGTATGTCTTGGTCTACCAACAATACTTGGAAAGACCGCCCTTGGAGCATCATCACCAGCAAACCCAGCCTACAGATTCATAAAACAAACTCATATCAAATGAAAGACCGTTAAGGGGAAAAAATGATTCAATTACTAACTAACAAGTACATAATGATACCCACATTCACCATTCTAGTACCATTCTCGCAAACAAGGAGCTGAATATCTTTAGTATCGACCATTTTTTATAGACTAAATAAGACTAAAATCACTACATCATTCGCAAAATACCGATTTTAACATTCACGCTCCATACATGTACTACAACTACTAAACCAAACAGAACAACAAATAATAAATATATGCAATTACACAAACAAAGGATCTATTCAAGTAACTTTCAGCTTAAACATACCAATGAAAAAAGTATAACATTTATGATTGCAAACAAAATGCATAATATAAATACTTTTAGCTTAAACATACCGGTCATACGTGTGAAGATAACTACCAAACTAAACAAAACAACTAATAATAATAAACTATTAGCAACGAACAACAGATCAATAAAAGTAAGCTTAACGAAACTGATCAAACAAGTACCATATTCCACCACCAAGTTCAGGAAACAGAAAGTGCGACAGATAGGATCAGTTGGAGACCAACAGAAGTCCTTGACGTTTTCAACCTTGATTGATTTCTAGTCAATAAGACTGAAGGTCTCAGTCTTACAAACCGAAATGAGATTTTTATCAAATACTTTTCACTCACACAGTTCATCAAACACTTGGTGTGCACATCAATTCAACCATCAATATGGCAATACACATGAATAACGTAAAGATCAAAATTGTCATCAATAGACCTCTAGCCTAGAGATTATTCATAAATATCAAATTGTCTGTGAAGTTATGATAAGTTCATCATGATTTGTATTCCCATTTGAGAAGAAAGAGAAGAGTAATAAGGATGACATGGTGATGGACAGAGATGAGATGGAGATGATGAACAATTGATGATGATGATGATCGTGAAGTAACTTATTTTTGGAGGGACCAGTTGGGAGGAAAACACAAACTAAGTGTGTGAATTTAATGAGCGATTCGGGAAAAAAGACATTATATAGTTGGAAGAAAATAGGATAAACAAATTAAATCTTAGATTAATCCCCACCATTAGATCAAACTAAATGGATGGTGGGGATTTGTCCCTCAGTAAGCATCAAAATAAAGGTAAGCAAATGAAAATTCCTCTACAAATCAGATAGTTAACTTATACAGATTGCAAAACATGGTTTTCAAATTTCCGTAAGTGCAAAATAAAAAAAAAAGTGAAATATCGTGTTTTCTAACACGCAGTTTGTATCAAACTTTTCTGTTGCTAATAATTTTTGTCTTAGCAAAATACACCTTCTAACTTACTAGCAGGTACGGTACCTTGTAATTAACAATTTTGGCGATTATTATTACACGTCTTACCTGACAATGACTTTATGTATGGTGAGAATTTTTTGTTTTATTAACTTTTACATTCAGTTCTCGAGTTATATTTTGAGAGGAAAGGAGCGGAAATTGAAAGTTTTTTGTGTTCTTTAGTTTTTTTAAGAGAGGAAAGAGAAGCGGAAAGGAAGATGAGATGAAGTTTTGTTAAAAAAATCTTACTCCCATTTTTGGGGAGGAAAAAGAAAGCATATGTTGTGTAAAGACTAATTATACACATTTTAAATAATTTGACATTAACAACTAAAAGGTATACATGTAATTTAAATAAGTTATTTTCTTTTTCCTCCCACCACAAGAACATAATTTATTATTACTTTCTTTTTCGCATAATGTTACAACAATATATAGAGGCGATAGTCAATAAAATTATGAAGATAACTGATTAAAGGGAATTGATATTTCCACGGTATCTTTTTATTCATCCACAGAAAATTAATGTGTTGAGACAATTTTACCCTTAACTTTCTTTTAACCCATTCTTCTCAACGGGTCACACCACGTCAAAACCCATCTCACCTTCTCTTCAATATCTCGATGACATAGCCCCCCACTTTACCCGCACTCCGCTCTCGCCATTGTTGTTTCTTGACAGCGCCTTATTTAACACAAAAAAGAGTTTGAATGTTACAGTGATAGTTCTTTGAGCCTATCACAATATCAACATCAAGAAATATTTTTACACCTGAAAACTGAAAAGTGTGTATTGCACCTATTACGTTCTACTTTTTAACTTATTTTTATGTCACACTTTTATTGTTCCTATTAAGCATTAGTTAGGCATTTAGCACCTAACAGTGAGCCGTCATACTCACTGTATTTTAGCATTGTCTATTAAGCATGGTATCTCAAAACTGAAAAGTGTGTATTGCAACAAGACAATGCTAAAATACAGTGAGTATGACGGCTCACTGTTAGGTGCTAAATGCCTAACTGATGCTTAATAGGAACAATAAAAGTGTGACATAAAAATAAGTTAAAAAGTAGAACGTAATAGGTGCAATACACACTTTTCAGTTTTGAGATACCTATTAAGCATTAGATGTCAAGATGCCGACAAAAGCTCCATTCATGTATGGTCATCAATTCTGGACGAGGTGGAGGATGGAGGATTCCGGCACCACCGTCTTTCAACAGGTTACACAATATGTTCGCTTGGCAAGCAAGAAACATAAATATCGATTGATGGGTTTTTTTCTATCGTTACATTAAGTGTTTTCTTTCGTTCGGTCGTCGACAAAAGTAGCAGTGGTGGGATTTACGTTTGCTCGTGTTATGTAAATTATGCTTCTTCCTTTTTTATGCATCATTTCCAGTTGGTAAAGTCCAAACAGTGAAGCTATTTTGTTAAGGGATAACTGGTAAAATAATTTGGGTAAGAGAAAGGCTAAGAGTAATATTGTCACGACACATTAATTTCATGTGGATGAATAAGAAACCTCCGTGTAAATATCACCTCCCCTGATAAAAATGCTTGACAACATCATATAGTCATAAGTAGCTAATAGATTGTGCGATAACTACATCATATCACATTTTATATGGAATTAAAATATATACATCTGAATCAGAATTTTTATTTTTATATTTACATCATATTGAATTTTAAAAAGTATGTGTATCATCATCTCAATAAATTAATTTACAAATATACACCTTCCAAAGTTTTTATTTATGGAAGTTATTATTATTAATAATTTTGTTCCTTATATTTGTCTCCAAATAAACTCGTACCAACTTTTTTTTATTTTTTAAAAGATCCAATGGGTGTATTAGTTGGTTTTGGAAGGCAATTTTCACGATTTAATAATATTTATTTAGAGGTTTTTAATTTATTTTCCATTTTGAAATTCTATTGACATATATGTGTTTTGCATTAACATGTGTGCTAATTAAAAATTACAATAAATCAGGTATTAGAATTTTGTGAAAGTGTTAATATTGAAAGCATTTTTAAGGTGTACATTGTGTATTGATACTTGTATCTAGAGGTGGCAAAATGGGTGGCACGGGTCATGGGCTAAGCAGGCTATAAATTTAAGCAGACGGACTAAATGGGCGCGAAATTAAAGCAGGCGGATCAAGCGGGCGTGTTATAAGAATCGCTTTAAAAAAGACCTAAAATGACGAAATAAAATTTTCAAACGTAACCTCATTTATATTTAAAAAATAAATATATTATATCCATAAGTTTTTCTTTAAAAACAATTGTAATGCTGTCAAATTGATAGAAAATATGTGTGCCCATTTAACTTTTAAATTGTCAATATATGCCCGTTTAAAAAAAAGGGCAGACTAAATGTTCCCAAATCTTTTAAAAATTTGCTCAAATTTGCTCATTTTTTTTATTTTGGGCATAAATTGTCATATCTACTTGTATCAACTTAAACAACTTATTAATCGCATTTTTAAAAAAATAAAAAAGAGAAAGTGCATCATGCTTTATATTAAATTGATTTGCACACTGATTTTTTTTATTAAGACACTCTTTTTATCTTTTAAGTAGTTGTCTACAAAACTCACACCCTGTTTTATCTGATTATACCGTAAAGTGTGCAAATTTATAAATTAAATATGCAAATCACTTTTCATTATATACGGTTTAGACAACTATGATCGTTTTATTGTTTAACTAAAACTCATATTGTCTAATATTATTGTAGCTCGTGTTTTGTGTTTATGTTTAATTTGTGAAAGGCTTATTTTTTTTATATATATTTTTTAAAAGTTGCAGCAATGGCCAAGAAAGGTAGGAAGAAGAAAGGGTTTTAGTTTGTTTTTATTTTATAATATTTTCACTTTAAACATTGTTTTCATATATATTTACATTATAAGTCCTTGAGGTCGTTAACCTTACACAGTTAGTCCCTATTATGTTTACAATGTGAGTCCATTAGTTAATTTTCTTACACTTTTAGTCTTAAGATGTATAAAATTTGATATAAATGTATAAAGTGAAACGCGTTTTTTAGTAAAAGAAAAATAATTAAATTTGTGGGGTCCAGAAGTGTCTCATGGCACCAGATTTTGGTGTTATAAGACATAGGGGTGTTTTTTGTGGTGTCATAGATTTTGATATTATAGGAAAAAGTGCAGAGGTAATAGCACTTCACCCACGACACCACAAAATGACGCCGATGGGTACCCAATGCTCTAAGCACTGGACCTCTACATTGTTTAATTCACCGGATTGATATCTCCATTCGGTAGGCCACAACCAATTACCATTATTCATCATTTTTGCAACCTTCATGTAAAATCTTGCTCCATATCTACTTTTAAAAGGAATTGTAGTACTCAGTGGTCCAAAATTATGTCATTTACCATGCTAAAAATCAGTATTTCTCCAATAATTTCATGTTAAATATAACCCCTTACTTTGCTTCTCAGATTAACATAACTTTCCAAATACCACTATTTGAATTTTCAGGAATTACTTCCCAAAAACTCTTACCTTTCAACTTTACAAAATTTACCCATTAGACCCAAAGACTATATGTCTTTTAAAACAAAACCCAATTGACTTTTAGGACTATTACTTTCCATGCCAATTTTTCTTAGTTCTCCATGAGACCATAAAAACCTTTTAATGCATTCTCAATCTCTTTCACAGTTGACTTAGGAATCAAAAAGACAGATGCCAGTAGATGTGCATTGATGACAAGACTAAAGCTATAAGTTGCAACCTCCCTATATAAGAAAGGGCTTTATTTTTTCATTCATTTACCCTCTTCTTTACTTTTTCTACCAACTGCATGCATTCTATTATCCTAATATTTTTTGTTATTCATGGCACTCCTAAATACTAGTACAAAGCTAATATCTTTTGTTATTAATGGCACTCCTAAATACTAGTACAAAGCTAATTTACCCAAAAGGTCTGGTAATTTTGCTTTTTTTCTTTTTTGTGGGTTTTGTGTTTATGTTTATGTGTGTGCTTGTTTTGTTTATTTGTGTTTGTGTTTGGTTTGTGAAAGTTTTTTTTCTTGTTTATAAGTTGTAGCAAAGGGAAAGAAAATGAGGAAAAAGAAAGGGTTTTGTTTGTTTTTATTTTATTTTACAACTTTTTCACTTTAAACGTTTTTTTTTAATTAAAAAAAACACCACTTTCATCTTTTATCAAAATGAACCATCTAAACTAGTTTTACCAAAATCTACACTTTGGGCGAGCAAACATGGGCGAGCAAGCATTTGCTCTTCATGTTCTTTGTCTTGTAGCGAGGCGGAGAGCAATTGGAAAGGAGAGCAAAGCATTTGCTCTCCATGTTCTTTGTCTTGTAGCGAGGCGGAGAGCAATTGGAAGAGAGCAAAGCATTTGCTCTCCATGTTCTTTGTCTTGTAGCGAGGCGGAGAGCAATTGGGAGGGAGAGCAAAACATTTGCTCTCCATGTTCTTTGTCTTGTAGCGAGGATATGTGGGTGAAATGAATTGGAGAGCAAATGGTTTGCTCGCCCAAATGGTTTGCTCGCCAAAAGTGTCGATTTTGGTAAACTCCTTTGAAAGTGTTTATTTTTGTAATTGAGTGTGAGAAGTGTTTGTTGTGGTAATTGATTTTTGTTTTTATATATGTTTACATTATAAGTCCTTCAGGCTGTTATTCTTACTCCGTTAGTCCTTATTACGTTTAAAATGTTAATTCTTTAGTTACTTTTCTTACATTTTTAGACCTAAAATGTATAAATTTTTGTTTAAATATATAAAATGAAGCGCGCTATTTTATTTGAATAAAACACTATGGGTTCAGGGGTGTTCCATGTCACCAGATTCTGGTATTATAGGAGGGAGAGGTGCTTTGTGTGCTGTGATAGATTCTTGTGTTACGAGAAAAAGTGCTGAAATGACAACACTTTATCCATGACACAACATGACGACACGAATGAGTACCCAATGTGTAAATACAAATAAACATAAAAACGTTTATTTATATTTTACAATCTTCTAATGTTTTGTCGATAACAAACGTAAACTCATTTTAACGAAATATATAAAATACGTAAAAGCTTTGAGCTAATAGTTTACTAACACACTTTTACTAAACATATTAAAACCATCAAAACATGTTTAGTTAGATAAGTTATATAAAACCAAAGACATTTTTATAAAACACTTACAAGTAATATTGTGTTGTTCCCTAATCACTATAGTATAAAAACATTTTAAGTAAAGTAAACAAAACTAATAGTGAATCAATGGTGAAAGATATAAATAAAACACAAGAGTAATTTTCAACGTCATATTCTTATTAGAAATGAATCGAAGAATCGTTACCCTAGTAATTGCGGAACAAGATTAGGGATTGAAATGACAAAGTGTTTGCAACTCTTCTCTAAGCTCGGGCTAAGTCGAGCACAACTACAAGTACCCACCGAGCTATCTCGGGGATTAAGTTGTATTTGGAGAGTGAAAGATGGCTTGCGTGTATGTGTGTTTTACAATTCACAAGCTTAACCTTTCACTCCATCCCGTATGCTATTTATACAAGTATGAGTTTTAACTCTTTCCTAAGTGACAACCGACAATTCTGAGAAAAAAATCGATGTATTTTGCCACCGCTTCTAAAGACTATATTAGGTAAAGGGACCAAGTCACTTTCTTCATGTCGATCGATGTCGATACTAAAAGGAAACTTTCAAGATAAGTACTCCGTCTTATTCATTTCCAACGTAACTGTTTTATCCGCCCATTCTTGATCTTCATGGTCTTGATCTTGATTTCGGTTTGTCTTGATGCTTGTGGTTGAGAGGAGTTTGAGGATTCGGTGAGTTATTGTCACCACTCACTAAATCCACCATCTTCTTCTTGACTCGATCTTCACCCTTTAAGTTCCGCCTTCGGTGGAGAGACTTCTTCTATGTCTCTTCTTGGCGTCTGAAGATGGCTCACCGAGAGACTATGCACTCGGTGACTGTTAGTGTTTAACGGATTAAGCACTTAGGTTATTTTCTATTCAAATCTTAGATTAAGGGGTTTGGGTATTTATGAACCCTTGGTCTCCCCTATTTGGATATACAAATAGCCTAAGTGGTTGATCGATGTAAGTGAGCAAATGGCTTCTTCTTACAATGAATGTACTAATGAATATAATAAGGAACACTGAATATTTTAACAAAACATACATCGTTTATTCATCACATTACATGGTTCCTATCACTAGTACAAGATGATGTCAGTCCAGATGGATTCCCAGTGCTTCAAGCTTGACTTTCTTGGTGATGAGTATTTCCCTGTCAGGATGCTCTCTTATTTTGGCGTTTAAGTCAGCACAGAACTTGATATCTGCAGAAGTCTGAATTTGAGAGGCCACTGGTATGTAGCTTAGCATTGTAGCCACTCCTGCTTGATCAATATCACTCCACCTTTGGAATGCTGGGTTTCCATAGACATCAATTAGGAATTAGAAGCGGCTCCTGTTTCCGGTATTAAAGTGGTCGGTGGATGATTGTGGTTGAGATCCTTGAGGTGCCTCATTGTCTTGGTGCAGTATATGTATCGGACTCGTTCATCGAGTTCGGTGATCCCAAAGTCTCAAGGGATCATGTCGTAGTTCTTTTAAGTTAAGTAGTAATTTATGCTCAATTAAGGGTAACACCGTGGAGCATCCTTGAACTTTGTCCTGGACTTTTGGAGTCTTTATTCCCATGTTCTGTATGCTAACGATCCACGGTATTAAAGTGTCGGTCACCCAAGTATATGTGTGGCGAGTTATGTAAGACTATAAATACTGGAGGACGGACTCTACCTGCCGATCCATTGAAAAGGTATGTAAGAGTTGAGAGCTCATAATAATATCTTTCACTTTCTCTCACTAAGTTCCTAAACCTCTAACTTTCTCTCTAGAATTCCATCTATATGCTACTTTGTGTTATGGTTTGATGTGTATGTGAAAAGTTATATCTTACAATTGGTATCAAGAGCCATGGTTAGATCATATCTTGCACATCTTTGGATTTATAGTGGTTTTAGGTGGTTTTGAGTTTGAAAAAGTTTAGTGGTTTTGCATCATTTGGGTGATTTCTTGTGTTAAAGTTTGAATTTTGTTGGTACTTTTATGTTTAGAATCATCAAAAGTGTTTAGGTTTTCATTTGGTAAGCTTGAATCATCTTGGTTGGGTTGTTTTGGATTGAAAAGTGTTGTTTATATGGTTTTCAAGCTAGCGACTTAGTTCACGGAATAGTTTCTTGGTAGCGACTTGCTTCACATTTTGTAGCGACTTACGGTGTTGGTGGTAGCGAGTTAGATCTAGCGAGTTAAAGTACAAGTAGTGGAATCTCCACTACGGGTAGCGACTTGTGGTAGCGACTTGGTGCGATGCGAGTTGCTCTTTAGCGACTTGTGTTTCTAGCGACTTGTGTAGCAATTCTTGCCAAAATTTGGTTAGCGACTTGGTCCGTAGCGAGTTACTACTTAGCGACTTGTTTTTTGTCTAGCGACTTGGGATTCTAGCGACTTGGCGAATTAAGTCTAGCGAATTAATTGGTAGCGACTTAGTGGATTTGTTTCTAGCGACTTAGTGCATTATCATCTAGCGACTTGAGTGATTGTTTACGGTTTTCTCTTGATCTAGTAAAATCCGTGAAAGAATCTATTTCGGTTTAATCATTGAGTTATAAAATCCGTATAATCTGTTAACATGTCTACCAACGTCCCTCATCATCTCCACTTTGTTGCGAGGATGTACAAGCGGTGGCTCGAGATACTCGTCCACCCATGCTTGATGAGGCCGACTACGACTCTTGGGCTCAACGAATCAGATTGTATTGCCTTGGAAAGGAAAATGGTGTCAACATTCTCAAATCCATTGATGAAGGACCATATCGAGTTGAGACGACTAGAGACATACTTGATACTAATGAAGATGGTACTCTATTTACGGAATGGACGGACCTAAGATGTATGATGAGCTTGATGATAAGGAGAAAAGAGATTTGATGCGATATCGGGGCTTCAAACATTGTTCTTCAAGGTCTTCCTAAAGACATCTACAAGGCGATCAATCATAACTTTGAAGCAAAGGCGGTTTGGGATAATGTTAAGATGCTTCTCTCGAGTTCGAACTAAGCATGGAAGGCAGAGAATCCCAACTCTATGACGAATTTGAGCACTTCAAGATGAAACGGATGAGAGTGTCTATGAGTACTATGTGAGATTTCATAAGTTAGTGAATGACATGAGGAACATCGAATGACTATGCCTAACATTCATTTCAACTCAAAGTTTGTGAACAACATGAATCCCGAATGGCACAAGTTTGTCACAATTGTGAAGCTCACTAAAGGATTGAAGAATACAAACTATGAGCAACTCTATGCCTTCCTCCTTGAGAATGAGAGACATGCCATGTTTGAAAAATTGATTCTCAATCGGTTCAAAACCAACCGAGGAGAGACAAGCTCGTCTAATGACTCATGACCTTCTACTCAAACATCGGAATCACAACCAAAGCATCACAAGTCATACCCTTGGGAATGGTAATCACAAACTCATTCACGATCCCATGTTCAAACAAGGCGATCTTGATGCACACGTGGGTAACATCATCAATCAACTAGCTCTTCTCATTAGTCAAAACATGAATTCTCTCCCACAAACCAACAACAACCTCGAGCGCATCTAACCCCATAATCAAGCCTTTGTTAAAGATGGAAGGATCGTGGTGCAACGATTCGGGAAAGGCGATATGATCGGGGAAGAGGTGGAGTGGGAGAGGTTATGTTGGAAACGAATCGAGGAAGAAATGGTAACCAAGGTCAACCTAAGCCAATCAAATGCTATAAGCGTGGTGGTGAAGGACACATTGCAAGGCGCACATCTCCAAAGCGTCCACGAATCTTGATTACTTGAGAGATAAGATGTTCTTGGCACAAGCTCGGGACAATGGTGCTGCGTTGGATGAAGAGGAATTCTTTGTTTCTTCTTGAGGGCAATGCCAAGACCTATGATGCGAGATGTGGATGAGCGGCCTATTCGGAGATAGGTCACAATCATCGAACGCCTTTCAAGTCGTGACCGTGATGCATCGACTCGGATGTAGATGATGGACCCTCTGCACACAATCTTTATGGCTAGCATCTCTCCAATGGTTTCTCCCAAGATCTCTTCTTCACCACAAGTGGCCCATCCAAGGACAAACTCATCTCGGAGGTATTAAAGCTATCGATGATCTTGATGTACAGCGGATGCATGACAAAGTACAACCAAGCTGAAACTATTGAATCAAATATTGAAAATATGGGTAATATCAATATTGTCCCATACGATCAATACGTGAAACAAAGTGAAAGTGAAGTTGTACCAAGTGATGCATCTTCTGCGATCAACAATGACTATGTCTTTGATGAATACCTTGCATGTGCTCTGATGATTCCATAATTTCGAACTAAATGCCTATAAAGAGCGTGTTGCTATTTATGAACAACGCTAAATTTGAGTTGACCACTCGTGAGCGGGAAATGGATGACCAAGTGCGTCTGATAATTAGAAAAAGTAATTTTAGAGAAGAAGTATTGAAACAAGAATTAAATTCTTTGCAAGAAAAACTTTCTAAAACATTAAGCAAAAACAAGAACTTCAAGAAAATGTGAAAATGCTTAAGCAAGAATTTAATGCAAAAGAATCAAAGCTCTTGAGAGATTTTTCTAATCGAAAACTTTGAAAAACAAACTTGAAAACAAGTTGTACATGCAAGGAAACACCATTGATTGCTCACATGATCACTAAGCATAGAGTTCTAAGCGATAAGCATAGTGTTCCCATTATAGATAAACCCAACCACGAGTATGGAAAGATAGCAAAAGCGACTCAAAGTGTTATCTATGATGGAAATGAGATTCTTAAACCTAGACAAAAACCTAGTTGCATTGAGTGTGCGAGGATGACAAGAAATTAGATGAAGTCACTAGGGAGAAGATGAATAACAAACTAAATGATCCTAAGTGCAAAGAGAAGAAAGTAATTATCACTCCCATGACTACAAGAAGGAAAAGCTGGATTTCCTTGAACAAGTTTAAGACTCGAGACATTGTTGACTCCCGAACAAGTCTTACGGAAAATGGATTTAGATAAGCGAGAAAGTGAAAATATTGCGATAACAAACCCTCCCTTTGGAAAATGCCTAGAAACAGCTGTGTATCCTCCTAACACACCAATGCATCTTGTTCCTAGAACAATTGCCACTAAAAGCAAGACCTTAATTAGCCAATCGTTATTTTCAACTATTTGTTGATTTTGAGAAAACTTGCAAGAAAAGGATCACACCAGCTGGCATAAGCGAAGGAGAAAGGGTTTTGAACAAATGAAAGAATGTTATTTAAGCGAGGTCATGCCTTTCTTTAAACTTCTAAAAGATCACTTTGAGAGTCTTAAAAGGGATAGAAAGCAGATATTAAGGAATGGAAAAGGAATTTGATGCAATAATAGTTGAAATTAGTGACTATGGCGTGCACTAAAATATAATGAGATTGAGAGGAAGAACACGCATACATTGAATGAGAATCTTATTCTTGAATGTGTTGCTCAAGATGTCTTTTCAACGCTTCAAATTGCTCTATTAATGCTTCCAAATTTCATGAACTATCTGTGGTACGAAAGTCTCCATGATCGTGTCATTGAGCTTGAAAAACCAATTCTAAACTAAATGAGAAAATTGAACTGGATGATCACGACAATTTGGTTAAACATTTTCTAACCTAGAAGTTGAGTATTTTAATCTACAACTAAAATATCAACATCTCAAAGAAAATGTCAAAACTTCAAATATCAAGACATCTGCGGATGCTCGAGTTTGATGCGAGTTTTCAAATTAACAAGCGAGATGAGCGATTCAAGCTCGGTGTAACACGATCGAGAAAGTTGAAAGCCCAAATCTCTCAATTAAAGGGTCAAGCGAACAATATGACGGGCTCCCAAATGCCTCCTCCTTTAGATTCTCGAGAATTCTCAAACGTTTCATCTTCAAAACCTAGTAAATGCTTTACAAAAGGAAAGCGAAAGTTTCCTAGAAGAAAATGAAAAGGTTAAACGTCATTTCAATGAGTTATTTGAATCAATTAAAGTCACTCGTAACAAAAACAACGAACAAATAGCTTCATTGCAAAAGGAAATTGAGAATCTGAAGAGTCAGGTAAAAGGGAAAATGCCAATGACCAATGGGGAGAATGTTGTATCAAAGGTTCACTCTTGTAAGAAATATGCTTTATCGTGACATATGTCCCCTCATCTAAGGAACAACAAACTTGCCATTCAAACATATTTCTCATCCCTTAAGGATTGCTTAGAATACTGCGTGAGATTGTTGAAGAGGATAAGCTAGAGAAACCTCATGATAATGCAATTGGACATGCATGCTTATATGCCAAACGATCTCAAGAAATCTTAGAATGTTTGATCACAATATGCCCAAAGACATTAGGTGAGAGAGTTAACCCTTTGATTCCATGCTCAATGCCTAAGGCCAAACATGATATGCACTCGATTCCCAATGGCTTGAATGTGAGGAGTAGTGTACCATTGAGTAGCTCAGATTCTAGATCTGTCAATGCTAGGAAAGTGAACTCAAATGTGCCTTCTAGGAGTACTAGTCTCAGTACCTCTAGTGTTAAGAAAGTGAACCTTAGCGCACCTGCTTGTAGTTCAGATCCCAGCACATCTAAACAGGTGGTGCAAAGAGTAGTAAAACAAACTAATGTTCCCATTCCCTACTGGGAGTGTCGGTGACATTAAAGGGAGCGGTCAAAGTCTCAAGACAATACAAGGAATGATAGGACCTCGCAAGCTAAGAATGTCCTTTGGAAAAGTAGAAGAACAATCTAGGAACTTTACGTTTGAATCGAATAAAGCGAATCGTGTTGATTCTAGTATTAGCCATAGGCGTCTTGTAATTAATCGAATTACGATACTATTTGCAAACCTTGTCGATGTGCGCTTGAATTACATTTCTAATCATGAATGTGGTGTTAATGTTACGCTAATGATGTTAATTGTCCGATTAATATTGTTAATGCTAAAGTTCATGCTAGGAAGGCTAAGAGGCAAAAACGTAAGAAAGTTAGAAAAGCGATTGGAAACCGGGAAGAACATTCGATAAAATAGGCTTTTATTGGACACTGTTGGTCTTAAGACTAATCGGATAATGCCCACTAGAAAATGGATGCCTCTTGGTAGAACTATTCCTTAGAAGTGATCACTGCTGTGAGCAGGGCTATCACGACACTAGTCTTGCATCTATTCACATCGATTCCATTGCCTCACTACGATATGAATTCTTCTATTTACGATGTGGGTGTTCCAAACATTGTTACTAACCAAATGGAACCCATTCTTGCATGGGGATCCCAATTATCCGATTATCCATTCTTATGCATGTTCAAGCTGCGGATCGTTCAAATCGTTACGTGGTACTGGACTCGGTTGTTCCAAGCATATATTTGGAGACGGTCATGGCTCATGAACCGTGAGCAAATTCATCGGGGCTATTAGATTTGGTAATGATCATTTCGATTGCTATTATGGGTTATGGAGATTATGTTGTTGGTGATAGTGTCATCTAGAGTGTATTATGTGGAAGGTTTAGGTCATAATCATTCTCTGTTGGTCAATTCGTGATTACGATCTAGAAGTAGCCTTGAGAAAACATACACCTTTGTTAGAGATCTTAATGGTAAGGCTGTTAAAAGGAACTCGTGGCTCAAACCTTTACACCATCTCTATCGATGACATGATGAGGGCCTCTCCAATCGCTTGTTATCTAAGGCTTCAAAACAAAGTCATGGTTATGGCATCGTCGTCTCAATCACTTGAACTTGGCACCATCAACGATCTTTCCGAAAGGACTTAGTTGTAGGTTTACCTAGACTAAAGTATGAAAAGGATCATCTTTGTTCGACATGTCAATTGGGAAAAAGCAAGAAGTATGCCCATAAACCCAAACCTACTAACTCATCACGAAGTTCTTCATATGCTTCATATGGATTTATGTGGACCAATGAGGTGCAGAACATCTTTGGGAAGAAATATGTGTTAGTTGTGGTTGATGATTACTCTAGATTCACAGGTCAAGTTCTTAAGGACAAAGGATGAAACTCGGATATCATCATCAAACTCATCAAGCAGTGCGAGTTCGACTTAACAAAGCGTCGAATTATCGAGCAGACAATGGGCGGGTTTGTCAACAAACAACTTAGTGAATTCTATGAAAGCGTTGGAATCGACCATCAAAGAAGTGTTCCACGAACCCCACATGAGCGGTGTAGTTGAAAGGCGAAATCGTACCCTTGTTGAAGCTGCTAGAACAATCTTGATCTACTCAAAGGTTCCAATGTTTCTACAGTGCGAAGCAATCGCTCTGCATGCTACACACAAAATCGTTCACGATTCACACTTCTCATGGAAAAACTCCATATGAACTTGTCCACAACGAAAACCTAATCTATCTTTCCTTCGTGTGTTTGGTGCCTTGTGCTATCCAACTAATGAGGTCAAGACTTGGGCAAACTTAGGGCTAAAGGCGACATTGGAGTATTTGTAGGATATGCACCAAACAAAAGGGATACGAATCTACAACAAAAGAACCCGAAATATCATGGAAACAATTCACGTTACGTTTGATGAGTGACCGGTCAAATGGCTCTGGACACTCCACGGGACCCGCACTTCAAAAGCAGTCCTATTGGTTCATCCCTTGTTCCAAACTCCTCTCAAGAAACTCCATATGTACCTCCATCCGAAGATGATGTAAAGAAATTGTTTGATCCCATGTTTGATGAAGCTGTATGAGTCTACTACTAATGAGGTCTTGATCCCTACAACAGAGGATGCTCATATTCCGATGAATGAAGTCAATCCATCGGTCTCAATATCGTAAGTCAAGAAGCACTGCTGTGATCCTTGATCTCATCAACAAATCATCATTCTTCAAATGTACATCATGGAAATGTTTACGGCATCAATGATGAAGTTAATCCCTTTGCGACTCACGAAGATGCTCCATTTGAAAACATATTTGCTACTCACGAATCATCATCGAACCATCTTCTTGAGGAGACATCGACTCGGCTACCTCGGTTCCTCAACAAATGCCACATGAACACCTCGGAAAATGGACTCACGATCATCCATTAGACAACATCATTGGAAATCCCTCTCGTCTGTATCAACCCGGAAGCAACTCGCAACCGATGCCTTATGGTGCTTCTTCAACTCCGTACTATCTAAGATCGAACCAAAAGATGTTAAACCGCTATGAATGAAGATAATTTGGTTCAATGCTATGCAAGATGAAATTCATGAGTTTGATCGTCTTGATGTATGGGAGTTAGTACTGCTCCAGGGCGTGCTATGATTATAGCTCTAAAATGGATCTTCAAAGTAAAACTTGATGAGCATGGTGATGTGTTGAAGAACAAGGCTCGATTAGTTGCTAAAGGATATCGTCAAGAGGAGGTATAGACTTTGAAGAATCGTTTGCTCAGTTGCTCGAATCGAGGCAATCAGAATCTTTCGGCTAATCTTGCTAGTAAGAACATGGTGGTATATCGGATGGATGTAAAGCGGCATTTCGAGCGGAGATCTTAAAGAAGTCGTCTCGTGAGCCAACTGAAGGATTTGTGAATCAAGAGCATCCTACTCACGTTTATCGTTTGAAGAAGGCTCTTTACGGTTTAAAGCAAGCTCGAGGGCATGGTATGATACCATCATCAAAGTTTCTTCTATCAACGGATTCATCAAAGGAGCGATTGATCCTACATTGTTCACCGAAGTCGAGCAAACATTTGATTCATGTTCAAATTTATGTTGATGATATTATTTTGCCTCGGTGACCCAATGGAATGTGATCGTTTTCTAATGAAATGAGTTCAAAGTTTCAAATGTCAATGATGGGACAAATGTCATTTTCTTGGGATTACAAATTTCACAAAGTCCGGAGGCATTTTCATAAATCAATCTAAATATGCAATGAGATTTTAAAGAAATTTGGATTTGATTCAAGTGACCTGTTGACACCCCATGATTGATCGAACCAAACTAGATGAGGACCACTCGGGGATCATGATTGACCAAACGAAATATCGTAGTATGATTGGATCCACGATGTATCTCACTGCTAGTAGACCGGACATCTTGTTCATTGTTTGCATGTGTGCTAGATACCGAGGCTAAGCCTACTAAAAAGCACCTTGAAGCGATTAAGCGGGTCTTCGGTATCTCCAAGGAACCATCAATATGGGACTTTGGTACAGAAGGACACGGTATGTCACTAACGGCCTATCAGATCTTGATCATGCGAGTTGTCAAGATACACGTCGAAGTACATCGGGAGGTGCTCGGTTTTGGGTGATAAGCTTGTGGTGGTCTTCAAAGAAGCAAATGAGTACTTCTATTTCCTCTACTGAGGTGAATACATAGCCATGTCATCTTGTTGTGCTCAAATCTTATGGATGAGATCTCAATTATCGACTATGGCTTTGAATTCAACAAAATCCTCTCATCTTGTGATAATAAAAGTGCTATTGCTCTCTCATGCAACAACGTTCAACACTCAAGAGCAAAGCATATCGACATTCGACATCATTTCATCGGGGAACAAGTGGAAAAAGGTGTGGTGGAACTATATTTTGTGAGGTGCGAATATCGGTTAGCGAGACATCTTCACCAAAGCTCTTCCAAGAGAACGTTTGAGTTTATTCTTCCACGACTTGGTTTGAAAAGCCTTCAACGAAACTCTCAAAGCGTCTTCGGAGGAAGGCGAGGAGTAAAGGTCTATCTTTATCTATCTCTTGTAAATAGTTATTTGAAAAACAAAATACAAAATTATAAAACCCTCAAAAATCAAATAGAAAAATATAAAACTTTCAAAATCCATAAAAATTTGAAAAATTCGAAAAATCTTCAAAAAAAAAATATTGTCATTTTGTCTTGTTTCTCTCGGTTCGATAATATCTACGGTCTTTGTGTTGTCATTCAAAGAATGACACGGGACTTTAGATGTTGTTCAAATTCTTAAAAAAAAAAAAAAAAAAAAATCAAAAAATCAAAAAATCAAAAAAATCAAAAATTATTTTTGGGAGAAAGAGAAATGGTTTATTGTCATTTTCGAGCAATAACCCGGTTTAAAAGAAAAACGAGCCATGTTTTATCATGTTTTCAAAATTCCATGCTCGATTCTATAAACATTTATCTGCTTTGAAAACTAAATGCTTTGAAAAATAACTCAATCTCTATTTTGATAATCATCGGACTTATTTGTCAAAATCTCTATCTCTCGATCAACAACCTATGTCATTGATTGAGGGGAGAATGATTTCAATTAAATTAAAAAGTTATTTGGCATTAAATTGTTTTCAAAAGATATGCATGCATGTTTTATCAATGGAGTTTAAAGTCTTAAAATCCGATCCTTATCGGTTCAAACGCTTTCACAATCAAGTCACAATTCTCCTTAAAAGCTTTCAAAATCAATTTAAATCTATAAGAGATCACAAATCTCAAATGATTTGATAATTGTGATCGGGGAGAATGTGTGATTTAAATTGGATTTAAAGCGATAAATAGGTAAATGGTTTTATAAGGATGTACATGCTATCCGCCCACATGTGACAAACGATTTCAAATTTTCCATGCACATGTTGAGGGGAGCATCTATCTTAAACCTATGATTTGAAATGTGATCACGTTTCCCAATGTGCGGGTTCCCTCTAGTATGTGCAAAACTCTTTTCAAACCTCGAGGCACATATTGAGGGAGCAAATTATGGAAACCTCATCCTTCCCGAAATGCTATATCTACTTGATTTGATGAGGAAGTGATGTTGATATCTTTAGAAAAGGTAATCAAAAGTTAATTCTTTCTCTTGCCTCCGTGTGCAAAACATTTTCAAATACTTGTTGCACATGTTGAGGGGAGTTCTCGTTCTAAAATATCAAAAACAATTCGGTACAAAATGCTTTGATAATATATCACAAGTATCCGAATTGATTTTCAAATGGTTTTCAATTGGATCCAATGGCGGATGAACAATACCAAATAGACCGACCAACTTTATTTTATATGCGGTGATATAAGGATGATAAGGTTAGGTATTGGTTCCCATGATCCGCCGAGCCGGAGGGATCTACCGAGGACAATCCACTAGTTAGTGTAGAAGTCCTTAGGTATGATGATAAAAGGAGAAAAGTGAGATATGGGAAGAGTGCGGACTAAGGCGAGCTAATCTTGGAATAAACCCAACAAGGTTCTAGCTATGAAGTCTCGGTAAGCTTGAAGGGTTGAAGAATTAAAAGAATTGAATGAGGAAAGGGTGAAAACAAATAGCCCTCCATTTATTCAACCTTAGAGGCGTAAACGGGTTCAATTCATATGCTCTTGATGGTAACATCGGTATTGAAGACAAGGCGTCATGGACCCGGTGCGCCTTGCACTTCAACTTTCCAAACCACTCAAGTTCCTCTTAAAGGACTTGTTTCATTCTCACGGGAACCGACATTATCTATCGACTTTCTCTTAGAGATGGTTGATATTGAAGAAGGAGACCTCTCCTAGTCTCGTTACGGGATCCAAATATGCACATATTGAGTCTAGAGCCACGAGATCATCAATAAATCTCATTAGGACACTTTCAATGAAGACTCTGTTTCACACAATGTGGAAGAGAGATTATATCATGAGTCCTCGCATTATCCTTGTGGTATTGCGGAACATCGAGTGATGTGTTTACATATTCACAATGAAGATGGAAAGCCTTACGGAGCCAACATCAAACAAGCTCTGGTAGGTGGCATGTGAGATCTATTATATAGATCAACCATGTGACAATGAGCAGAAACAATGGGGCGATTCAATCTCTTGAATCAATCACGGTTCGAGTTATGGATTGACGGATGCCTTTGAAAACCGGTCGTTGTGCTTAATAAACTTTTTCTTTAGCACATCGATGTACTCATTTTCAAACCAAAAGGTATTTTTATGATTGATAATTGATTTTCAATAAAACCTTCGTTGTATTGCAAAACAATTTCTATTGAACAATACGATTGTTTTCAAATCTCTTTTCATCAATCGGTGGACTTAAAATTATTTGGTTCACTCACTCCGTGTTATCTTCTTTGAGATGTTCGGTTTGAGAACACTAGAACATTTGCGAAACCACATCAAGGAGATTCTTAGAATCCTACGATCACGGCGGTACTTGTCTTGATCAGCGGGGAACAAGTGGGCGTGTACCTCAATTCAACGAAAGTGATCAAAGACACTTTCGTGCGATTTATTAACTATTGTTGTATGCGGTACGCCCGACGTTGCGGTGATCGAATGAAGCGGTCAATCCATAGCCGCATGCTCACTTAACACATTCATCTCAAAAGAAATCATGATTAGTGCATCAATGACTCGATATTTTCACTCCATGCTTACGCTCTGCTGCTGCGCCAATATCATGATTCAACAAATGCTTCCGCTACTACGATGTGAAGATTTCATGATCCGAATGTGAGCATGTCGGTCCCAAAGTCACAACATCACAAAATACCAACACCACAAAGGATGTGTCGAGATTGTTGATAGTGATGATCTCCAAAGATGGCTTAAACTTATCATCACGTGGATCGGTAAAGACCTCCACTTGGAATAACCAAACATGCAATGTGAAGAATCAATGACTACGAGCTTAGGAGCAAAGGACTACATCAAGAATGCAAGATCAATTGTTAATGTATTATCTATTTGTATTCTATGTAATTTTGGTACATGATTGAGGTGACCTCCTTAGGGAGATTGTTAGGAATTAGAAATTCCGGTATTAAAGTGTCGGTCACCTCAAGTATATGTAATCGTTAAAGCTCGTAGTCGTAGTTCTTTTAAGTTAAGTAGTAATTTAGTTAAGTATCACCGTGGAGGACGGACGGGTCTTTACCCACTGTATGCACGATCCACACCCAAAGTGTGGCGAGTTATGTAAGACTATAAATACTCTCTACCTTCCAAGGTAGAGAGTTGGAGCTCATAATAATATCTTTCACTTTCTCTCACTAAGTTCCCTAAACCCTAAACCTCTAGAATTCCATCTATATGCTACTGTTATGGTTTGATGTGTATGTGAAAAGTTATATCTTACATCTTCCTCGACTTGTTTCAATTCCATCTATATTTTGTAGGGGCTAGTTTAGGCTCGTGTTTGTATTATGGCCTTTTGATGTGATGAAGATGATGCAAAAGGGTGGTGTTGTTATATCTGTATTTATCGGTGTTGTTGTTGTTGATGTTGGTGGTGGGATTGATGAGATGGGTATTCTTTGAAGCAGTGGTGATGATGATAATGAGTTGCAGATCTTGGTGGTGTTGGCTCCCCTCGGTGTGAGAGGAAGTCTCTTGATGCTCCTCTCCCCTCAAGCTACAGCAAAGAACGTCGGTGAGAGCAAGAGTTGGCTCGGACTTGAGGGAACTTGGGTGGCCCGACCTCACGAGGCTTGGTAGATTTCGGTAATCATATCCTTGATATCAGATGTATCCTTTTGGAGACCAGTGACCTTTGTTTCAAGATTAGCCTGAGAGAGTTCCAAGGCTGTCATCCTAGGCCCAAGATTCCACGCCATTGATGAGGAAGCCTTAGCCATATTGGTCACCTGAGCATCCAAAGAGCCCAGTGTTGTCTGAAGAGACTGGACCGAAGATTGAAGACCCTGAATATTGGCATATTTCAGCATGTTGACAAGTTCAGTAAGGCCTGAGGAATTCTTCAAGTAAGCCTCAGTAGCCTCCATCACTTTTGAGTTGAGTGATGGGTCTTCTTTGACCGATTCCCTGATTTCATCAATCTTGGTCCCACAACTCTGAAGGTGTGTGCGAAAGTTAGCCAGGTTATCATCCAACTGTGAAGTAGCTCATACATAAGATCTATGTGTTCATCAGTGTTTTCATTGAAGGTGAGCACATCGGATCTAAGATCGACATAATGGCTGACCTCGGTGTGTTGATCCCACATTTGGTCAGTGACCCCAGAGTATATCTTCCTTGAGACTTCGGTGATCCACATGACTAGCTGTTGTTCAGTGATTGGAAGAATGTTGTCATAGCTGCTAAATTCACCAGAACTGGATGATGAGGAGTCCGAGTCATTATCTTCAGGTTGAAATGGTGACTCAGTATGCTCCTGTGGATCAGGCCGAGGTTCTTGTTCAAATTGAACTTTAGCGTCCACTTCATCCCCTGCTGATAAAATTTCATCATCACTTTCAGCAGGTTGATCATCAGAAAAGAGTAACCACAGTAACTTCACCATTGTTAACAAAGTGGGGTGATGGGTTCCGATCGTGGTGGTTTAATCCTCCGAGCCTTTGTCCCCTTTGACCCCTCGAGACATTGGTGGGTGTTTCCAGTGCCTTCTCTGGAGTCGGATTGGTTGTGGGTTCCATATCGGCGGGTTGTTCCTTTCCTCTCGAGTCTTTGTCCCCGAGACCCTAAGACACTGATGGGTTTGTCCCGGTGCCTTTAGCGGGTCGGTGAAAGTGATATCCCTATCGGTGGGTTGTGTAGTTCCCTCGAGTCTTTGGGATCATTCGGTGTGCCCTCGGACAAAGGTTGTGATTTGCTAATGTCATCCTTGGGCGAAGTGGAAGCGCTCCCTACCGGTGGTTGTATGTTTCCTACGGATCTTGGGAGTAGTAGTTTGGACCAAGGGCACGGTGTGATTTATCGGTGTCCTTCGTTGTCCTTGGGTGGATGTTGCTTGGTCTCCGGTGGGTGGCAAGGGGTCTTGGGTTTTCTTTGCCTTTTGGCCAATGTTCACGAAACCTCGGGGCCCGAGACTTGGGTTTGGTCTTAGTCCGATCTGAGACTTCCCTTTCTCTTTTAGGAGCGGGGTTGGGAGACACCGATTCCTCAGTTGTTCTGACAACCATGTGGGCCGTCAATACAATATCAGTGACTAGGGATGGGTCTTTTTGAAAATTAGATTGGCTCAGGGTACTAGGTAAAGCAGTATATTTGTACTCCTGAGGATAATTACAACCCAGTAACATTTGCAAAGTACATGAGACAAACCTAGGGTACAAAACGTATTTCGCCCTAGTTTTGCTCAGTAGCTTTGTTACGAGATCACTGTAAATGATCTCTCCCATGTCGACATTGACCCCATTCATCAGGCAGTATGCCATCATCAACTAAATAGAATTAACTTGTTCAGTGGATGAGTGGTTCCCGCCGAGGACTGAATCACAAAAGTGAATAGGATCCTCAAGCCACGGAAATGAACTTTTGGTGGCGGGGTCTTGTCCAAAATTTTGGATCCAAAACTATTTGTTTTAACCCATCCTTCACTGTGGAGGGTTCAGGATGGGCAACATAAACACCTTTATTGTAGTCTAGCCCTGTTGAGGTGCAAAAAGTTTTGTAATCTAGGGTGACTGACCTTTCCCCATTAAAAAGACTAAACTTAATGAGATACTCCCTGAGAGGTCTTAGGTCTGTCTCATTAGTTGAGGGTGACGGGTCATAGGCCGTGGCTATTGCCCAAAACTCCCTGAGGAGGTTTTGGTACATAATAGAGGACACTTAACAAAGGCCGTTTTGTTAGGCGATTAAACAAAAATTTATAATGTCCTTATAGGTTGGGACGGTTTGAGGATATTCAAAATTGCCTATGACATTATTTGTTTTAAATTCAACGTTACTTAGATCCCTACCCATTGTACATTAAGTTGAAGAGATTGTGTTCTTTCCATTTCCATTAAAAGGTTTTAGGGTTTTGAAAAAACTTTCTTGACAAGAACTATCAAAGGTTTTGAATCTCTTAAGTTGTGATGAAAAACTTTTGTAAAGGTTTACAAAGAAGATTTTTCGTAAAAGGATTTGAAGAACACAAAGATTTTCGAGTTTGAAAAGAGATTTTGACGAGTTTAGTTAGCGAAATCTTTTTGTGTGTTATAAGGATTTTGTGAGGTATTTATAAAGTGTTTAGAGGGTAGTTTGTGCATATTTGTGGATTTGTAAAGTCGGTTTTAAAAACATTTGAATTTTCACATTTATTGCCACCTCCACTACCCGATAAAATCCGTTTTCAAAGGCAGATTGCGATGCAAGTAAAAGTGCAATTTGCGATAATAAAATATCCTTAGGATATTTCATGTGAGAGAGGCATTTAATGCCAAGTGGGGTGAGGTAAGTATTTGAGGGACCCTTGACATGGATGACAGTAAGACAAAGAGACATATATTCCTTTATTAAATTGGTGTGTTTACCAACCTAGGACATTTAAGTAACTAATACTTGGTGCATTTAGTTACTCATTCAATGCTCAATATCTATAGTCAGGTCCACGAATGAGTCTTACTCATTCGGTGAGAGGTGTCTTATGGGTTTCGTTCGGGGAGGAGGAACCATTTGGAGAACTCACCGAGATTGGTTTTCGGATGTCGACTTTCAATGTCAAGCATTCCCAATTCGAATTTCGGTCTCAAGGTAGGTTCATCCAAGGGTTTGGTGAAGATATCGGCCGGTTGATATTCGATGAGGGATGAAATGGAGTTCTATGTCTCCTTTCATTATGTGGTCCTCGATGAAGTGATATCGATATCAATGTGTTTGGTTCTTTGATGAAGGACGGGGTTGTTGGAGATTGCAATTGCCTTTGGTGTTGTCACGAAGATGGGTACCATTTTGTAGTGGATGTCATAGTCACCGAGTTGACTTTTCATCCATAATACATTGGCACTGACATCTGCAGAAGACAACATACTCAACCGGTTGAAGACATAGCCACCGATTGTTGCTTTTAGCACTCCAACAAACCATTTTTCCTCCAAGAAATTGACAAGACCACGAGGTACTTTTTATGTCCATGTTGCGACCAAAGATAATCGTAATCGAGTAACCTTTGAGATCAAACCACGAGCACTTTGGATAATAGAGTCCAAGGTTTGGGGTTCCCTTGAGTGCACACAGAGTATTATTTTGGCTGCGGTGAGGTAGGATTCTTTGGGATTGGTGATATCTTGCAATTAGACAGATCGAGAATTGTAAGTCCGGTGCAGAAGCGATTAGATACATCGGTGAGCCAACAATCCTCCGAAATGGGTTTGATTAGTGACTTTCCGGTGAGATCGGGTCCAAGGTTGTTAGGAGGGACCATTGGTGTCTTCACCGAGGCACAATCATATATCTCATATTTCTTCAAGACATTTCATGTGTATTTCTCTTGGTGATAGAGATTCATTTATCGGTTTACGATTTGTAGTCCAAGGAAGTATGTGAGTTCACCCATCATGCTCATTTCAAACTTTTTGTCATTAGTTTTTCAAACTGTTTGCAAAGAGTGTAGTTTGTTGAGCCAAAGATGATGTCATCAACATATACTTGGACCAATATCACATCTTGTTTTGTCCTATAGATAAACAATGTGTTTTCTAACTTTCCTCGACAAACTTGTTTTGAATCGGGAAGGCCGAGAGAGTTTCATACCATGCCACAGGAGCTTGCTTTAGTCCATAAAGGGCTTTATCAAGCTTCGGACATAGTCGGGAATTCACTACTCTCAAAGCACGGAGGTTCTTGAACATACACATCTTCCTTGAGTTCACCATTTAGGAATGCACTTTTATATCCATTTGATAAACTTTGAAGTTCATGTAGGTAGCATAGGCAAGGAAGATCCGATGGCTTCCATTCTTGCAACAGAGCAAATGTCTCATCATAGTCAATGCCTTCTTGTTGCTGTAACCTTTGGCTACAAGTCCGGCTTTGTTTTAATGACAATGCCGTTTCATCGGTTTTGTTTCGAAACCCACTTCATTCCTATGACTATGACACACGAGGACATTTGATCAAGGTCATGACCTTGTTTTTATCAAGCTGTTGAAGTTCTTCTTGCATGGCTCGAACCCGGCTTGGGTGTTTTAGAGCCTCAAGAACACTTTTGGGTTCTATATCGATAGTAATCGACATATAGACATTCATTGGTGAAGTTGCGATTAACCGCGACCATGCTTCTAGTGAGCATGCCTCGGTGGGTTCACCAATGATGTTTACAAGCTCAATGTCCCGAGATTTTGTCCACTTACTTTGTGGTCTAGGATCCGAGCTTGAGGAGGTCACTGGAGACTCGGGAGTGAGTTCGGTGCATGAGCCACATAATCATTAAGAACATCTATTGAGATGTCTTGTTCAGTTGGGTTTCATGAATCACGGGTTCACGATCATTTGGATCGATGTTGCCTATCCCAAATAGGATTGATTGATTATCAATGAATTCACCGACAGTTGGTTGTGACGGGTTGTGCGGCAAGACATAATATGAGATGTCGACATCGACTTGGTATGAGGAATTGATTTGATGTTATACTCATGAGGAGGATATCTTGATGAGTTATCAATTCTATTTCCTCCACCGAGGTGTTGGTGAACCGATGCTTTCTACACTTTCATCAAAGGTGACATGAAAGGTTTCCTCAACTTGTTGTCTCCTTGTGTTAAATACTCAAGGCTTTGGAGATCGGTGAGTAACCTAGAAAGTATCCATCATCAACTTTAGCATCAAACTTGCCTAGATGATCCTTGTGGTTATGTATAAACACGGGACATCCAAACACATAAAAGTAGGCGATGTCGAAGTCTACCTTTGAATATCTCATATGGGGTTTTGTTATGTCTTTTGACAATGATTGACTGTTTTGAGTGTAACAGTTTGCTTGATCGCTTGATCCGTAAATGCTTTGAGAGGGTGAGCCATTTAACATGGTTCTTGCAGCCTCAATGAGAGTTGCTTTTTCCTTCACCACCCCATTTTGTTCAGGGGTGTAGGGAGATGAAAAGTTTTGGGAGATTCCCTTTCATCACGTAAACTCTCAAGCTCATCATTTCGAACTCGATACCATTGTCGATCTGATTTGTTTTACAATAATGTCATTACGGTTTTCAATGTTCTTGATGAATGACATTATAGTATCATTACGACTCTTTTGGAAAGAAAGTATACCCAAGTGTATCTTGAGAACTCATCCACAATGACAAGAGTATACTTCTCATCTTTGGATTGATCTAGACTGTTGGTCCAAAGAGATCCATATGCGAGGAGGTAAAGGCGACTTTTGATTGAAATTTTGTTTTGTTTTGAAAGATGCTCTTTGGTTTTTGCCTTTCTCACAGTGAGCATGGTTTATCTTTTGCAAAACCGGTGATGGTAAGCCAAGGACCTTGTTTTGTTTTGCCAGTTGTTGATGTTTTTGAAGTTTAAGTGAGAGAGTCTCTTGTGCCACAACCGGTTGATAGTTTCAGTGGCTTTGGCAAAGAGCGAGTTCCATCTTGAGAAAGAGTAGACATGCCTAAGACATAAACATCATCTCTTCTAGGAGCTATCAAAACAACTTCTTTATTGGCATTGAAAATGGTACCTTGTTTGTCATTGAATTGCACAATGTACTTAGCATCACATAGTTGACTACCACCGATGAGATTGTATTTGAGACCATTGACATAAACTATTCTAGAAAACTATTCCATTGCGTTCTTGAACCATAACCTTCAGCTGGGACATGATGAGTTATCACCAAATACTACCTTGGGTCCTGGTTCCTTTACATACTTGTGCAGATACTCCTTCACACCGGTCATGCTTCTTGAGCATCCATCGTCTAGATGCCAAATAGGCTCCACGGCGTGTCTCTGCACAAGTAGTAAATCAATTAGTTTCTCTTAGTGACCCACTTACTAGTGGGCTTGGGTCTCAAGGTCTCTTTGAATTTGGCAATCGACTCATGGTCGGTGGTTGAGTGCATTGTGCTACCACGTGTTTTGCATTTAGAGACCGAGGGTGACTCGGTGATTTTGTGTTGCTTGGAACTTCTCCTTGCATGGATGACACTTGTCATGTTGGGATGTCTTATGAGTTGGATTTTAAATATCACAAAGATGTGTTCATAAGACAATCATCGGTGATGATCATTAAACCCACAAAGTGTGGACAAGGAGGAAACGGTTTTGCTCTAAATTTTGAGCAGACTTGGAGGTTGAAGCATACCGATGACCAACTTTGGTATAGTTTGCTTCATCGAGTGAACTTACATATTGTAAGTGATCGGAAGTTCTGTGATCATCCTTTTTCGGATCATACAAAAGGATTCTATACGATTGTCGTTGGTATGGACCGGTATAGTGGCATAGATCATACTTCGCTTGGATTTGGGGTTTGACTTGGACTTTGAGGAACTAGAGGAAGCGACTTTGTCTCCTTGATTGATTCGGGGACTTTTCAATGGATTCCATCTTTTCGGTTAGCTTCCTCACAAGTTCGATCGATTCTTGGTCGAATTCGGTCACCGGTGGGATTCAAGGATGTGGAAGTTTCGGTAGGAGTAGACTCTTGTTGAGTTGGTTTTGTTGGCCTTTCGGGATGGTTCTACCAAGTCAGGACGCTTCCTTTGGTGAATGAGGATTGAATTGCATTGGAGTAAGCTCGAGCTTGGTGCGGCACCCTAAAGAGGTTTCGGAGGTGGAAGCGTTGCATTAGACTCGCCTGGACTCAATGTGTTCGGTGTTACTAGGCACATCGGGAGTCCAAGCATGCTCTTAAGAGCTTGAATCTCGGGCTCTAGAATTCTTCGAATCGAAATTAGGAAGCTTACTATCGGGATTAACCCGATCAATCCAATCAACGGGCTTGGGACTAGTCAACATACTTGTAATCATACCACCGACACAAATGGCTTAGGACCACGGTCTTTGTTGAGAGAGTTAGGAAGATGATCTTCACCTAAGACTCTCTTCTTGCTACTGGGGCTCCCACAACATCAAAGACCACAGGATTCTTAGCGGTCCAACTATCAAGAATATCTTGAACCTTTTAAGTTCATCTTGAAGAGCACGATTTCTTTTAACTAGTTCGATTGTTACGAATTTGCAAAGTGTGACCTCAAGCTTGGCTTGTTTTAAAAGAAGCAGTTCATCTCTACACTTGTTTAATTCAAAACTCAACTTGTTATATTTTGAAAAAGATTTAATCATTGCTCTTCAACAAACTTAAGGTCAACATTAAGATAATTCATATAAGATCGCCAATCGAGTCATCATCCATGGAAAGTAAAATATTTACCTTCTTCATTGTGATGTTGACCCATTCCCCATTCTCGCATGATTCTTCCCAATGACTAGCTTGTCCTCTTCGAGAGGGCCATCGGTCGTCGACATGCATCATTTCATCATCGATGAGACCGGCTCTTCATCCGATCGAAGGTTTCGAACGAGACCCTTGGTTTTACCTCGCATGTATTGAACACTTTTTGTTGTTTCGAGGGTGGCATCAAGCAATGCAAGCTTAGCTTTTGCTTTCTTATACTTAGCTTCATAATCAATGGTTTTGTTTCGATCAGATTTGTTTTGAAAATTTTGATGAGACTGATAGATTTTGGTTGAAATTTGCTAAAGCACAAGACCGATTAGACCACGATGGTTTGTAAGAGGTTCGTAAATTGTTTTGAAAAAGCAGGTCTTTTGCAAAATGGCCTCTTTATGACACTTAAAGCATTCGGTGTCTTCGATTGCTTTAGCAGTTGAAAACCTTTGTTTCTTTTTATAAACCTTCGAGAGTTAGCAAGGAGTGCCCTTTCACGAAATTCGATGTTCGTGTCATTTAGGTACTCCTCACTTGATATCTCATCGGGCTCATCATCGAGTTTTCTTGGAAATCTTGAACCACATTGTTAGAAATGAAAGCAGTTGATATTGGTGATGAGGTGGTGGTCGGGACTTCTTGACTTCCCGAGACTTCTTTAAGTCGGGGTATCGTCTGCTGATGAGGTTTTCCTCATAGACAAATTTCCATAAATTTCGTGAAGCTCAAGATTCGGATATGATTAGCATTCCTAAGTCCCCGAGAGAAATTCAACCACTTCTCGTGGAGACTATTGACAAAACCAACATTGATTTCATGTTTGGACAACTTAACACCATCATTTGACAATTCATTTAAAAGAGTTTTGTAACGGTGTAAGTTTGAGATGAGTTTCGAGTCCTTAGCCTCAAGGTATTATACTCAAGTTTCGTGTCCATAATCCTGTTTTCCTTGGTATCGATGGACCTTCATGACTATGAACCGGTCATCCCAGTTTGTTTGGCCGTACTACGACTTATGATCGACTCCATAATATCGTCGGGAAGACAAGATATTATGATACTTTTGAGCCTTTGGTCCTGGTTGACCACTCTTCTCTCATCCTCGAGTTCAACGAGCTTGTGTTGCAAACCTTCAGATCTTTGGGATAAATGGACCTTCATTTATACACTTAATATAATAAGGTTCCATCCCAATCAAGTAGCAAAGCATACGCTTTTTCCATTTGTTGAATTTACCAACTTCAAGTCAGGGGCAACAAATGAATAAGCTCCACCCTTTTATCGACTAGTTGGGGTACATCAATTTCAGACCATTTTAAGGATCCCGATTTAAAACGTTTAGAGCGGCTTAAAAAGCTTTTATAACCACCTTGCTCGATACCACTTGTTGTTCCCTATTCACTATAGTATAAAAACAGTTTAAGTAAAGTAAACAAAACTAATAGTGAATCAATGGTGAAAGATATAAATAAAACACAAGAGTAATTTTCAACGTCATATTCTTATTAGAAATGAATCGAAGAATCGTTACCCTAGTACTTATGAACAAGACTAGGGATTGAAATGACAAAGTGTTTGCAACTCCTCTAAGCTCAGCTAAGTCCGAGCACAACTACTAAGTACCCACCGAGCTATCTCGTGGATTGTTGTATTTGGAGGAGTGAAAGATGGCTCATGCGTGTATGTGTGTTTTTACAATTCACAAGCTTAACCTTTCACTCCATCTCTTATTCTATTTATACAAGTATGAGTTTTAACTCTTTCCTAAGTGACAACCGACAATTTAGAAGACAAAATCGATGTATTTTGTCTCTATTTACAAAGACTATATTAGGTAAAGGGACCAAGTCACTTTCTTCATGTCGATCGATGTCGATACTAAAAGGAAACTTTCGTGATAAGTACTCCGTCTTATTCATTTCCAACGTAACGTTTTATCCCGCCCATTCTTCGCCTTCATGGTCTTCGCCTTGGGTTTGTCTTCAATGCTTGTGGTTGGAGAGGAGTTTGAGGATTCGGTGAGTTATTGTCACCACTCACCGAATCCACCATCTTCTTCTTGACTCGGTCTTCACCCTTAAGTTACGCCTTCTCGAGTGGAGAGACTTCTTCTATGTCTCTTACTAAGCGTCCTCAAGATGGCTCACTGAGAGACTATGCACTTAGTGACCTGTTAGTGTTTAACGGATTAAGCACTTAGGTTACTTTCTATTCAAATCCTATATTAAGGGGTTTGGGTATTTACTGAACCCAACATATTGTTTACTTACATTTTATAAAAATGTATATGTACTTTGTATATGTTGTAATGGATAAATAATGGGTAAAAACCAAAGTCCATAACCTATGACCCATGACCCATGACCCATGATCCATTGACTAGGTACAATGAATCTTGTTGTGTAAGAACCAAAGTCCATAACTCATACCCATGGAGCATGATCCATAACCCATGACCCATTACATGACATCATACATGAAGTCATGTTGGATATTATCCATGATCCATGACCCAAAGTCCATGACCCAAAGTCCATGACCCATGACCCAAGATCCATAACCCATTGACTAAGTACATTGCATCTTGTTGGGTATCCATAAGCCAAAGTCCATGACCCATGGTCCATAATTCATAACCTGGTTTGCAACCTAAAATTCAGACTAAATTGACCCAGTAGCCGTATCCCAGGATTTGCACTAGCCGGATCCCTTTGGTGAGGAATCCGCCGGAACCGTGGGACAGTAGGCATATTTTGCCTATAAATAGTGAGCCATTTCTCTCTTTCTCACTACCACTCTCAGATATACTTTCTATCTTTATTCTAACCTCTCTAACCACAGATCCAAAGGATCATTCTATGTAGTTTTATCTTTGTGTGATTCTCTAGGTTCCTCTTAAAGGCGAGATCACCATCTCTTGAAGACATGCAAGCTCAAGGTCATGAGTTGCTAAGCTTCGTCATCATCAAGACCATTGAAGTGCATCTTGTTGATAGTTCTTTCCTCCCTCCATAGAAGTGTCGTGTTGAAGGCATTAGTGAATGGTGCCAAAGGTGTACAATCGATATGGTGCGTCGATGTACAAGTTGTGTAGTTTGGGTTAAAGGATGTTGATATCCTTTCTAGTGTTGTAAAAAGGAGTGTGTCTCATTTGGGTAGTTGTGTTGTGGTGTAGTGTTGGGTAGTAGTTCCTCTTTTGTAATGGAACTCAATATCTAGCCTTGTACCGGATAAAGTATACGCGACGTTGTGATAGGTTTGGTTCTACCTCGTGGAAGAACTCGGTGTCTAACCTTGTACCGGAGAAAGAGTAGGCGACGTTGTGAAGGCTTCTCTAACACATTGTAACACCCCCCGTGATCATAATGACAACGGAAGACTAATCGGGGTGTTACTCAAATGGAGATCATAGTCAAAAATCATAGAAAACGACTCGAAAGAGGCGTTTTAATAAAAATAGTTATCATTCATCGAAAAATCATTGTTGTTACAAAATATTGCAAATTGTTCAAATGTTTCCCCAAAATATTGAGCATGAGTTTGAAAGAAATGACAACTTTATGTTTACACCACAAGGAAAGGTCATGGTATGCCCGCTCCGTGCCTTGAACATAATCTTCATTGATTACCTGAGATAACATGCTTAAAAAGGTCAACAATAATATTAAGTGGAATCCATAGGTTTAAATTAAAGTTGAACACAAGAATATGAACATGATAATTGTAAACTAACAATATCATAAAGAAAATCACTGATTATTATGCGCTAAGCTCATGCAACCAAGACTCAACCGCATACATCGAATTCTTGGTGTACGTAAGTTTGCCCCAAAGGAGGTAATAGCCAATTACCTAATGCAATTCAAATATGGTGCGCCTTGTTATTTCTATAACCAAGACAGTCGTTACTCCCATAGTACTATTCACGATATATCGTTCACTGTGGTGACTAATGGTTCATGATACGAGGGACTTATGGCTAAATACTTAGGCAATTCCAATAATCAAGAAGCGAACATTTCTTAAAAACCTTGTGTTCTAGTTTAGAGAATGTATCTCCCTCGCGGGGTTTGCAAATAAAAATAAAAACGAGGCTATGAACTCACCTCGATGATAATGAACAAGCACAATAAGGTCAAGCACGATGTAGCGGAGGTTCCAAACCGAAACCTAAAAATGAGATGGCGAGTCTCAGAATAAGATAAACCTTTGGTTCGCGACCAAAATAATAGAGCATTGAATATACTTATTCAATAGATTATTGAATTGTCCAATTCAATAGGGTGTTGTGCGTGCTTAACATTTTAAGTTAAATTTACGTGCTACATCGACTTAGGTTGATATTTATCAAAGATCCTCACTTACGCATAAGTGAAATGTTCCCCGTTGTGATCTTGTGGAAATAATGACGTTATGGAGTATTTTAATTCGTTTATATTCCATGTGTGTTATTACCGAATCACGGTTTATATAATTATTCTTTTATAACTATATATATATAAGTTAATCGATTATTCGAAGTAAAAATACTTATCAAACACTTTAATTGATCTAAATACTCATTTTTACGAAGTCGTGATGAATTTATAAGTTTTCTAAACTTTTTCCCGAATTTACATTTTTTACCCTCATGTTTCAAAATATACAAGTTTAGTCCCTCAACTATGGAGAAATGACACTTTATACCCCAAAATTACTTATGTTCCAAATTTTCCAGAAATGATAGTTTTAGTCCCTACATGAAAATGTTTTTATAAAAGTATCCAAAATTACATTTTTACACATTCGGTCCCCCAAGTTTCCAACTTTACAATTCTTACCCAAAAGTTTATATTTTACTTTTATAACTAGTTTATCAATATTACAAAACCGGTCCTTGGAATTTTCATGCACACACGTGCATTGCGTATTTCGACCCCTTATCTTTCGAAACTTTACAACATTTTCCCCATACTTTTCATACATATAAATATGCCCTTGATCTTTCGGAAAAGTTACATTTTCCACCCAAAAATCATACGATTTGCAAGTATAGTCCTAATTTCGTGTTTTTCGACTTATATTTCATTTGACCTTTTCAAAAGCTTATGTTAGCTTAAAATTAGCTTATTGCTTGTATTTTTTCTCATATAGGGCCGGGTAAAATGACATTGGGCTTCGATTTTCACGTATTGGGCCTTGAGGCCCATACGGTTTTGTTTGGTTTGTATAAATGAACGAGGTGTCGGGGAAGGTTTGTGAGGAGTTTCTAGTCGTTCTTGTTAGGTTACATGTTCACTTTAAGGCTCACATGTTATTCCTAGTGCACGAGTGAGTGTCGAGTGAGGTTACAAGGTAAAGTTTACGTGACATACAAAAGAAAGTAAGGTGCCTAGGGTGTGTTAAGTGTTCAACGTGTGACATATATATGTACTAGAGTGAAAAACAATAGAAGAATCGAAATAGGTTTTAAAAGACTTACAACACTCGTATTGAGTGTAGATAAAAGCAACGAAATGAGCGAGTAGGGATATTATTGAGACCCCTTGTTCTCCTTATATCCACAACGAGGTACCCAATGTCTTCCTAGTTCCCTTGTTTTGTTACGCTTTCTTCTATCCTTCCTAATTCTCTCGAACAATTTCCCACAGTGGAAGATTTCTTTGGTTACAAGTTGAGAGTAAATGTGAGTTGTGTGAAGTGCAAATGACCAAGAGATATGCTAGTTATAGGAGACACACGCATGTTATTTTCATTATATTAAGCTAGCTAGTTCTAGCTTTCTAAGTAAAGTTGAACATGGTTTTTGTTTGTATGGAGCATGCATGGCTCGGTTCCAAGAAGGGGGGGGGAACACTTGGTTTAGTCACTTCATTTGGAGCATATTACCCTTTGGTTATGAAAGTCAAATGGAGGGTCAATGCTTTAGGGTATTATTAAAATGGATTAGGGTGGCTAAAATATGGTGCTTTGTCTTTGTTTACTTTCACACGCCACTCAAGGATGTTGGGAGAGGGGGGATGAACTTGGCTTTGATCTTGACTCATGATACGTTGTTGTGTTGGCTTTCGGTTCTCGACCGATTACACAAAGGAAGGAACAAAGTATTACTAAGGTAATTTAGTTGTGTGGTGTTTGGGATTGGTAGGAAAAACGAGGCCCAAGTGATTCTAAGGGGGGTTGGGCTTGACTTGGATCGGACGTATATATATTAGGCCCAAGGTGGCATAAGGTGAGGTTGGGCTTGGATCGGGTGTACATGAGGCCCAATGGTGAGTAATGGGTGGGCTTGGTGGGTTTCGGATGAGGCCCAATGAGAGTATAGCGGGAGTTGGGCTTAAGTGCAAGACGAGGCCCAATGAAATTGAGTGTGAGTTAGGCTTTAAGGCTCGGTCCAAGTTAAATATATTTTATTTTTATTTATTATGTATTTTTATATAATTTTATTTATATATATTAAATATTTAAGGATATCGGGATCGAGAAGAATTTTGTTCTGATCACAACGGTTTAATTTTTGAACGCTTAAGTCGCGTTGATCATGCATATGCCAATTGATATACAATTATGATGAGTGGAAAATTTCATGATGTTCTATGTCGTGCTTTATTCATGATTAAGATGTTAATTATAATGAAATTTTTCGGGAGCTTACACACATTAAGGAGCTTGTGTTGTGTAGTGCTTAGAAATTCTCGAGTGGGGTACTCAGGGAGTGGAGTATGGCAAGGAAGGTGTCCTTGTAGCCGAACCACTATAAATACTCGTGTCGTGGTTTTGTTTTCCTTTACTCTTTATATCTTGCATTACTTACTTATATGTTCATCTATAAATATCCAACACACAATCTAAATAGATTGACATAAGTCGATTTAAATACTTTAAAACGAACTTTTAATCGGTAAAACTATTCAACCCCCTTCTAGTTTTCCACAATTGACATCAGAGCTTCGTTACCAAGTTTCTTAGAGTATATTGTACTTTAAAAACTTGATACGATCCATGTATGTTTGAAAACTACAAAGAAGGAAATTTCTTAAAACAAAAATTCATGTTTTAAATTTTTTTCTATATTTTATCAAATGTTGGATAGTGGTAGATCATTCTAACATTTTCTTTTGAGAAATCTTCATGCTAGGATTCTTTCAATGACTTCGTTCTATCCAAAGAAAAATGAAGTCAACACCCAAAAAAGAATCCAAAGTGTTCACAACTTGCTTTTACAAAATATGATTAAGTATTTTAAAAGCTCATGAAGTATTTCGCGTCTATAATTTTCAAAAATCATAAAAAAGATATATAGCAAAGGTATGTTCTCCTAATTACAATTAATTAATCTAAAAATATGCTAATTGCTTATAGATAAAATAATGGTATATGCTTCTATATTATGATAAGGAGTCTTATAATGTCCTTGCCTATATTTAATACTATGTAAAGACTCGTAGATTTGGTGTCTAACTTCAATATCACAAATTCTCTAAAAAGTTGCTCTTCATCTCAAACACATCACCAGGAATAGTATTCCTCCTTGATTTCTCTAAACATTATAAACTAGTCAATATACGTCTTTATCTCGAAAAGAAATATTGCTAACCAAAAGTTTTGGTCCATCGTTCCTCGCATAGAGATATTGTTGTTGCATTAGTAATCTACATCAATATCGTCTATTGAATTCTCTATATCATGTTAACATAGAATTTGACGTGATTCTTATTTTTTCTCTTGACTCATGGTTTACTCATAAAAAGAACCTCGCCAAATGTGTTTAGTAAACACGAAGACTCGTCAAACCATGTTTCACATCTATAATAGATAAACTCTAAGGAATAAAGCAAAACCTTTGACAAAAATTGAAATCGAAAACTCCCGCGTCAAAATTATCAAACCCACTAAAACTGTTTTCTTACTGAATAGTCGTATCCCTCGACTATAACTATCCGGATCCCTTTTTCAAGGGATCCGTGGGAACCGGCACATCAGCAAAATAGAATAAGTCTTTGATAATTCACTGTACACTCCCATCCTCCACTTTACTCTTTCATACACGACCTTAAACTCAACACTATTGTTCCTAGGAGCTTTCTCTTCATCAATCCAAGCAATCCAATCACTTGTGCATGGTTGTAAATATCGCTCGGCGGTACCTCGGCGGTCGACCACCGCCAAGCGCCATATCGGTCTTGGCGGTGATATATCATTGATATATCGGAGACCATAAATTATAAAGGAATTTATTTTAAAAAAATAAATATTAGCAATATCATAACAAAATAAGTCAATAACCATAAAAAAAAAACTAAAAAGTTTAACATCATTGAAAAATAAAAGCCGCAAGTCCATAATTATTTATCAATTTATATAAAAAATAATAATTAAAAAAAAATCCAAGTTTGACCGATTTTGTGTTACGCCCCTTTCCCGACTCGATTTTTTTTAACCACTTGATGGTATTAGTCGAAAATAGACCCTTTTATACTTTGAAAAAGACTCATTTCCTGCAGACCCTTGAAATAGACCCATTTACATCTATTTTGGACCCATTTTTTGAGTACTCTAAAATTGACTCATTTACCTCTAAAATGGACCCATTTTCTGCAGAATCCTTTAAAGGTTAGTATTAGTCTAAACTGCACCCATTTATAGTCTAAAGTAGTCCCATTTTCCCTGCACCCTAAAATAGACTCATTTGCATATAAAATGGACCCATTTCCTGCACATTAAAAATGACTCATTTGCAGTATAAAATAGACTCATTTACCTCTAAAATGGATCCATTTTCTGTTACTCTAAGAATGACTCATTGCAGTCTAAAATAGACCCATTTAGCTCTAGTATGGACCCATTTTCTGCACACTTGCATATTTTGACCCATTTTCAATACATACAACCTTTACCACTTCCGAATTACTTCAAACCTTTCAAAAAGCATTAACTTAAAATATTAAATCATGTTCATAATCATTAACCCATTTACAACCCAAAATGGTTATAATTACACATTATGCCAAACGCCCCTTTTACTAAATATACACACTTCAACCAGTTACTATAATGAACCATTTGTCACATTTAGCTTTAACAGTAAGGACATAAACTTTGACACTCGACAACATACATACAACCCATTCAAAGACTCTTGGGGGACAACATTGAAACGAGCTCGGTATCTACCTAAGCTCTACTTTCTTACCATTTTTCTAACTTTCATCTAGCAATCCATAAGCTTTAATCCAATGCTTACCATCGCCATCACATATGGACCTACGAACATTAACATCTTAAACCGTAAGCACGAGGCTTAGTAAGCAAAACGGATATAACTTAACATGATACATCAATCACACATTACACATTAAAACCATTATTCCATTACAACTTTAATCATAAACATACCTTGGGACATCATTAAGCATCACCATACATACTCTAACCATTTCCATCCTACTTTATCAATCTCATGCTAGTTATGCAAAAGTAGCACTACAATCTATTTACACACAAACACATATACATCAAGTCATACCATATACTTAACATAAACATCACATAACACATAATGCATTGAAATCCATATAACATTAACTTATAACCGGTTTACTTACCTTGATTCCAAACTAATGAAACCAAACATGTCATCATCTCCATTCCTGTCATCTAGGCCAAATCACTATTATCATAAACACATAATTAATCAACTATGTCATGGCTACAATAACCATAACCATAACCACTTCTAATCATTACTAATTATCACATAATCACATGATGACTATATGATAATCAATCCCATTAGCTTATTGGCTTAACTCAATAATAGTTAACCCATATTCATTATAACTCCTTAATTTAATTTATAAACATCATTTACCCAATTTTCCAATTGATATCAAGAACCCTAATTTTTGAATTCACCAATTAACTTAGGGTAAGGGATTACTTACTTGTAGGGATGATCAATACAAGTTTATTACTGAATTAGAGCACTAATCTACCTTCAAATTATCATTATAGTGATCTTGGTTCTTCCCTCCCTTTTCTCCAAACCGTACCACACACACACCCACCATATTCTGGAATGTGTAGAATTCAGTAGAAGATAATTACAAGTAGTATAGTTTGCCTAATTGGCACATTAGGCCCCTTAAGTTCTTTTCTTTCTATTATGGCCACAATAACTTTATTACTCAATTACTATTTGACAACAATAGTCCTTTAAGTCCATCTTTATTATAAATGTGACACATCATACTTTCTATAACCATTTACATGACCTTTAATACTTATAGTTTGACTACCGGGTTTGACTAACCAATCCCGTAAGTCCACAAAACTTATAAAAGTCATAGTCAACCATTCAAATGGCATTCTTGTAATAAATTGATTAGGCCCAGTTTCAGGGTGTTACATTTTGACCTAGTTTGACTGATTTTGACCGATTTTTTGACCGATTTTGACCAAACCGATAAATTTGACCGATAAGTAAAATATCGTACCGGTCGACCGCCGATAAGCGATATATCACTGATATATCGGCCGCCAAGACCGATATTTACAACACTGCACTTGTGTAAGTTTTATCTTCACTACATTGTGATTTCTATTCTCAAGTTCTTAGTTATACAATTTTAACATCTTTAGATTTTTTATTCAAGTGGGTTTGTCACAATTTGCTATCACATTGTTTTAGTTAGCTATCTAAGATAACTAATCAAAGGACAAACATTGTTAATACAAATTAGAACTCATAATGAATTCAAAAAGAAAGATGTTTTGAGCAAAATTGTGATGAACCTCAAAGAAGAACTCTTCTCAAAATTAACACCATGTTGTGGTTTTATTGTTTAAGATCAATCATGCCTAGCTCCACACAACAAGATTATCAAAACACCACTTACTATATACAGATGCATCACCGTAAGGATGGTCTTAACCCTAAAGATCGAAAAGCCTTCAAAATGCTCCAAAAATGGTTATATCATGAAGGACGTGTCATTGATCAATCTTTTCTCAATGGTACCGATATTCCTGGAGTCTTTTCTAGGATCAACTTTGAGTGTCTCATCCATATCAACGAACAAATATGTCCCGTATTTGTCCTCGAGTTTTACAAAAGCGTTCGCATCATTAGAAATGATGATGGAACCATCTCTATTGCCTTTGTCATCTACAATCACAGCTACACCCTAACTCTTGCCGAGCTTTCCTGAATTCTCCGCATCCCATACCATGGTGTGTGTATGTATTCCAATGATTGGTCACTCGCCAAAATTAATGATATGGTTGATGATCATGAGGTCTATTTCACTCCTCTCCATGAACCCGCCACGGTAAGAGATGCCGTATTCATCCAAAGAACCTCTCAAACCCGAGTCACTAGGAATTCAAAATTCATCCACCAAGATCCCTTTTAAATGGAGCTTTTTGAGATGTTCCCACTTTACAAAAAATGGGAACAAATTCTTAGAGAAAATGTTATTTTCTTGGTTGGGAATAAGGATCACCCGAATGCATGTCTTGTGTACATGATTTATTGCCTCGTCAACGAAACTCCCTTCAACCTAGCATATTACATGGTCAAAAGGATGGCTAGTGTCTTTAGGACAGAGAAAATGGTTCTTCCATATGCTATGCTTCTAACCCGCCTAGCAAACTGTGTCTTTGCTTTGGAACCCTCTCCTTTGACGGATGATCACTTCTTTTGCAATCGGGTCATGGTACCTCTCACCGAGGAAAGAACATCAAGGTTCATGGTTGATGGGAAAAGGCCTCATCCACCTACCGACTCATCCGAGGAAACGGAAGGAGAAGCAAGCAACCCCGTCAACAACTACCATCTCGACCCCGTCTCATACATTGATCAATTTCCCGACATTCCAAGTCCTTCCCAAGAATTTCAACAAACCAAAGGAATGTTCAAATGCATTGCTCATTTCCTCATGGGGAAGAAGAAAAGGTGAAGATGAGATGGAAGTTTGGAGGTGATTTGTATGATCCTAATTTGAAACTTGTGATGTATGTCTTAAACAATGTTATTCTCATTTGGTAGAACTAAGTATTATATCGAAGTATGTTGAAAACATGGATAACTTAATTTGGAACAACAGAATAGGAATTTTACCACTTTTGATATCGTATCAAAAGTTGGTCGTCATCCTAGTTACATGCCCATATATTGCTTTTACATGCCATGCTTGCTATGCTTTACTTACATACATGTATGCTTGCTGTAGAAATCATTAGTTTCAAAATTCGATACCTAGTGCAAAATTTTGCACACATTATGTTAAGGAAACTGTCTCAGATGCCGGATCCCTGGACTATAACTAGCCGGATCCCTCAAGTGAAGAATCCGTGGGATCCGGGTGGATAGAAGTGCAATTTTAGCATCCTTGCATCAAACCAACCTTCCAGACCTTATTAGACCAGTTAAACATGATACATTAAGATCACTTAAACCTTCCTTAGGCTCAGTAGATCTCACATTCACTCATGGATGACTTAGGATCACATTCAAGGTGTTTTTGATTTATCATTACTTCAAAACTCACCATCTTTCCGCTCCAATGTTTACACATTGTTCCTTTTATCTCAAAACACCTAGGTTGATATTTCTCTCAATTTTAGCAAATTGATTTTAGTCATTGTTAATACAAATAAACCGTAAAAACGTTTATTAATATTTTGCGATATCTTTGTGTTTTGTTGATAACAAATATAATGTTATCTTAAGTATAATTATAAGGATACATGTTATTTTTGTAAAGCATTTACATATAGCCATTTAAATACAAAAATATAGTAATTAAGCATTTGTTGTAATAGTTTATTAGGATGGGTAAAAACCATAACCCATGGACCATAACCCATGGACCATAACCCATGGATCTTAATCCATACTCAAGTAGACTAGATACAATGTATACTTAGATACATTGAATCTAAGAAAACCCCATGGACCAACCCATGACCCATAACCAAAAAACCCATGGGCAAAAAGGAGCGTTCCACGGATCCCTAGGATTACACTAGACGGATCCCAGTGGAAGGGATCCGTGATCCGGAATGATGAAGATTTTTGCCTATAAATAGAGAGCCATTTCTTCATTCTAACTTACCCTCTTCTTACTAAATCTCTCAAACACTCTCATTCTCTTCTAACATATAGATTACTTGATCTAGAGAGTTGTTCTTCTTTATTTCTATTGTGATCCTCATATAGGTCCTTCTCTAAGGCGAGATCACGAGCATTCTACAAGTCATCCAAGCAAGGGTCCTTGATTGATTTGTCACCGCAAGATTTACATGTGCGAAGATCTTGTATTTGATATTTCACATAGTTGTTGTATAATAGTCGTGTTGGTTTGGTCCACCGTATTACGGACTCGGTATCTAGCTTTGTACCGGAAAAAGCGTAAGCAACGTTGTGAAGGCTTCTCCGCCAAGTGAAGGAGTTTGTTGACATAGTGCTTGAACTCTCGAGTAGGTGACTCAGGGAGTGGAGTAGGGCAAGGAAGGTGTCCTTGTAGCCGAACCACTATACATCGGTTGTGTCTTTTCTTTCCCCTCGCTTTACTTTATTTACTTGCTTTATCATTAGATCTATACTTTCTACATCCATAAGATCTCACATATTAACGAATCTAAAGTTTTGAAACTAATGTAGATCGGCAAAACTATTCAACCCCCTTCTAGTTTTCCACAATTGGCATCAAGAGCTAAGTTTATAAAAGTTTTAAAGTAAAATTGTATTTTAAAACTTTTCGATCACTATGGGTTCGAAAATTATAAGGAAGGGCAATCTATGCAACCACCACCACTACTTGAAACTAATGGTTTTATATATTGGAAAAATATATTCGAAACATATGTGAAATCTAAAGATATTGATCTTTGGTACATTATTGTTGAAGGCGACTTTGAGGCTACCTCAAAAGGCGATAAAGGAATTTACTTAACATACCTCATGATAAACTAAATGATGAAATGAAGAAAAGCTTTCTAAAAATAGTGAAGCAAAATGGTTTTATATAATGCTTTACCGAAAAAGGAATTCAAAGAATTTCTATGCTTAAAACCTCTAAAGAAATTTGGACTTCTTTAGTTGTAACTCATCAAGGCAACCAAGAAGTTAAGAATAATAAAAGCGATTTATTTGTTCAACAATATGAACAATTTTCAATATCGGATGAGGAAACTATAGATCATTCTTTTGCTAACTTTAATACTATTATTACATCTTTACAAGCACTTGATGAATCTTTTCTAGCCGTAACCATGTTAGGAGATATCTAAGGGCACTTCCATCAAGTGGAGATCCAAGGTGACGGCGATTGAAGAGTCAAAAGATTTGACAATCCATACCTCGATGAACTCATAGGCAACCTAAAAGTCTACGAGCTTGTCCTTGCCAAAGACTCAAGCCTCAAATGTAAAAGAGAAACACAAATCTCTTGCCCTTAAAGCCAAAAAGGGTTCAAGCGATGAAGAGAACTCCTCTTCGAGTAGTGACGACGAGGAGTACGCTATGGCGGTAAGGGACTTTAAAAGTTCTTTAGAAGAAAGGGAAGATCGTCAAACAACCATATGACGATAAGAAAGGCTTTCGGAAAAGCAAAGAGACGAGAAGCCAAAGGATGATCGTACTTGCTTTAAATGTGGTGATCCTAACCACTTTATTAGTAAGTGTCCCAAACGGGATGATCAAAAGCGTTCGTGAGCGCACGTGGGAATGATGACGAGGAGGATGAAGAAATTTGTCTCATGGCAAATGACGAGGTATGTCACGAATACTATAGTAGCTCATCACTTGATGACGACTCATTGCATAATGAATATGAAAAACTATGCAATATTAGCTTAAAACTAATTAACAAAACAAGCTTTTAAAGAGTCAAACCAACGTTTAGATAAAGAAGTCGAGAATTAAAAGCAAAACTAAACGTTTAGAAAAGGGTAAAATAGCAAGTGGTGAATGTGAACTTTATGTTCAACTTCAAACACTAGTTGATCATCTAGATTCTAAAATTGCTAGAATGAGTACGAACACTTTAGATACGATATTAGATAGTGTTAAACCGTAACAACCAAAAGGTTTAGGGATTCAACAACTTGATCCATCAACTAGTGAAAATAAAGAAACAAAATTTGTTAAAGCACTAGAAAACCGACCATTGTTGTGGCGGATCCCACGGATCCCTTGATAAGGGAACCGCTAGTGTACGACCAGGATCCGTGGATCCGCTATAGCAAACAAGAGCAATAACGTAGCTTCTTCATCGAGAACCGATTTTGTTATCATTAATAAGAAGAAACCAACTCACGCCACCACTAGACAACCACCTCAAAATATAATCCTACTTTTGCAAGAAACAAAGCTCCATCTTTTCGTAACCTAATTCATTTAGGAGACCTAATAACGTTTATCCAAGAAGTAACCATCAAATGGGATGGAACCCAAATATGCAAAACGGTTTTCCTTTTCAAAACTTTGCTCCATGGAATGCATACTCATCTTATCCATACATGTCTAACATGAATGGAATGTTTAACACTAATGGACCCATGAACAAATGGGGACCAAACTTTGAGTTTATTATTGTTTTAGGTGTGCTTAAAGGTCGACCTAGACCCCGATGAATGGGTCAAGGATAGCGGTGCACGAGGCACATGACCGCAATAGATCTATTCTCCACATATGAATCCATAAATGGAGGTAATGTGGTGTTTGGAAATAGCAAAGTAGAATCATCGGTAAAGGTACGATTTCTAACAAATCTCTAACCATTAACGATGTGTGTCACGAGAAAACCTAAACTTTAACCTCTTAAGTATAGGACAAATATGTGATAAAAGTGCAATGTACTTTTATCGAAACCGTAGCAAGATACTAAAAATGGCATAACCATAGAAGAGGAATTAGGAAACATGGAGTCTATGTCATTAAAATCGGTAATGAACCTAAAGACAAACTATGTCTTACCTCTATGGATGATACTTGACCTTATAGCATCAAAGATTGGGTCACGCCAACATGCGACTTCTTCAATCGCTATCATCCAAAGATCTAGTAAGAGATCTACCTAAGTTAAAATATGAACATCACTTTGCGATGCTTGTAATGTAGGAAAACAAGCTCATTCTAGTCATAAAGCTAAAACATGGTGTCAACAACTAAGTGTCTAGAATTACTACATATGGATTTATTTGGTCCATCCGCTATCCAAAGTTATGAGGCAACTACTACACTTTGGTCATAGTGGATGACTACCTAGGTATACATGGACAAAATTTTAAAGAACAAAACAGAAACCTTTAATTATTTTGAAATATTAAGCAAAAGATCAAAAGACAACTAGGAAGTCCTATAGTGTCCATTAGGACGGATCATGGTAGGGAATTCGATAATGAAGTGCAATTTGGAGCCTTTTGTGACGCTAATGGTATTACTCACAACTTCTCGGCTCCACGCACTCCACAATCGAATGGGGTAGTAGAAAGAAAGAATAGAACCCTAGAAGAAATGAGTCGAACAATGCTTAATGAACAATCCATACCTCAAAAGTTTTGGTGTAATGCCGTTGATACTTCAACGTACATACTCAATCGAGTCTTAATAAGACAAATCTTAGGTAAAACTCCATATGAGTTACTCCGAGGCAAAAAGCCTACGTTAAATCACCTTAGAGTTTTTGGAAGCAAATGTTTTATTCTTAACACTAAAGATTACCTTACTAAATTTGATCCTAAATCAACCAAGGTATCTTTCTAGGTTATTCGCCAAATAGCAAAGCTTACGTCATATTAAACAAAGAAACAATGAAGGTAGAAGAGTCATTAAATATAAAATTTGATGAAAGTCCACCCAAACCCTCTCCACCTCTTGTCAATGACGAGATCATAGAAAGTGATGCTATAGTAATAAAGAAAAAGATAAATGAAGAAGAAGAACCTTTAAATGATGAAATCATAAACATTAAAGAGTCCAAAGATCACCCCGTAGATAAAGTCATAGGAAAGCTAAACGAACGAACATTAAGGTCTCAAGTTCAAAATCAAAGTAGCTTGTTTTGTTTCGTTTCAACCATAGAACCTAGGAATACACAAGCCATAAAAGATGAGAGTTGGGTAATGGCTATGCAAGAAGAACTAAATCAATTGCTTTTAATGATGTTTGACGCTTGTCCCTCCACCTAGTAATCAAACCATAATAGGAACCAAGGCTAGACTCGTTGCCCAAGGGTATAACCAACAAGAAGGAATAGACTTTGATGAGACCTATGCCCCCGTGGCTAGATTAGAGTCTATAAGAATACTTCTTGCGTATGCTTGTGCTAATGATCTAAAGCTTTATCAAATAGATGTCAAAAGCGCTTTTCTAAATGGTTTCATTAATGAAGAAGTATACGTAGCTCAACCTCCGGGCTTCATCGATTTTGAAAAACCCAAACATGTATATAAATTAAAGAAAGCCCTTTACGGTCTTAAACAAGCTCCAAAAGCTTGGTATGATAGACTAAAGTCATTTTTAATTAAACACAACTATACCATGGGGTTAGTTGACAACACCCTTTTTACTAAGAAAAGAGAGTCACATATAATCATAGTGCAAATATATGTAGATGATATTATATTCGGATCCACTTGTCAAGACATGTGTGATGATTTCTCTAAAATCATGCATGACGAGTTCGAGATGAGTATGATGGGAGAACTTAGTTTCTTTCTTGGTCTACAAATTAAACAAGTAGAAGATGGTATCTTCTTTAATCAATCTAAATACATAAAGGAGATGTTAAAGAAATTCGGTCTAGAAGAGTCGAAACCCATTAGGACACCAATGTCATCCGACACCAAACTCACAAAAGATGAAGACGGCGAATCCGTAGATAATACTAAATATCGTGGCACGATAGGTAGTCTTCTCTACCTCACGGCAAGTAGGCCGGATATCATGTTTAGTGTTTGCTTATGTGCTAGGTTTCAAGAAGACCCTAAAATATCACACCTAGAAGCCGTAAAAAGGATATTTAGATACATTAAGGGTACAACACAATTAGGATTATGGTATCCTAAGGCACGGGAGTAGAAACAATTGTATATGCAGATTCGACCATGCAGTGATTACGTTGATAGAAAAGTACAAGTGGGGTGTGTACTTTCATGGGATGTTGTTTAACATCTTGGTTTTCTAAGAAACAAACGGCACTAGCTATATCAACAACCGGCCGAGTACGCTCCTCACGGCAAAGCATGCCAACAAGCACTATGGATGAAACAAGCGTTAGTTGACTACGACATTCATCTAAGCGACATAGCCATCTTATGTGACAACAAAGGTGCCATCGACTTAAGCAAGAATCCGTATTGCATTCTCGCACTAAGCATATAGAGATTCGACATCACTTCTTAAGAGATAATGTTCAAGGGGAACATCTCTATTGAGAAGGTAGCATCGAAGACAACATAGCCGACGTCCTCACCAAACCGTTGAAGGGAACAATTCAATCTATTTCGCCTTGGTCTTGGTCTAATGGAACAAACGTCGTAACTTATTTGACTCTACAAGGTATGTAAACACTAGCCTTCTTCTTCTCGAGTCTAGGATCTCTATTTCACGCACAACTCACAAACAATACGGAATTTTCAAAACCCAAGATAAGTTTTCTACTTATAGCTTTCTTATTTTTTTCTTCAAACACATACACATTTTCAAAGAAAACTCTTTTCAAAATGTTTTCTAAAAGGATGATACCTTCCAGATCATTTCACAAAAGCAATTTCTCACGCCTAGGACAAATCGCTTTTCATTATTAATACAAAGTAAAACCCGTTTTCATTGCATCTCATGTCTTTTGAATGCTAAAGGGACACATAACTAATATGTGTTTTGGTACATTCATTTAAGCAACAATGAATTAGGAGCATTGATAACACAAAATTAAGTACTCATGTACTAAATATGTGTTTTCGGGTTATCTCAATAGGATGTTTTATACTTCTAGTTTATTTTCTATTTCTTTTCGTGAGTCGAGATAACCAGAACTCCAAATAGTTTGCATATAGGCACACTAGGCAAAAATGTTTCCAAAAGGAAAATTTTGTCGCTGAATCACTGCACTCCACGGATCCCAGCCTTCATGCTAGACGGATCCTCAAGGAAGGATCCGTGGGATCCGTGAAATGTGTCGCTTTTTATCTTCTATTTTTCACTTTGGATGAAAAATCCACATTTGTTTCATTTTGGGAGTATGCTCTTTAATGCTTGTGTTCTCATGATCACATGCCTTGAATTCATATCTAATCATTAGATTTTAATCCACATTTGGGTCAACATTCATTACAATTCTTTGTTTTTCTATATATAGAACTCCCAAAATGTTTGCATAATCCATCTCATCCTCACAAACACAATACACCATGTCATCCAAAACCCTTTAGATGAATCACCTAGTACAAACAATCATCTTCATGATACCCAAACCTTTGTACTACCACCATCCAAAATACCACAATCAAACTCTAGGATATCCGCACGGATTAGTATCCGATCTTGTTGCTTAGCAAAACCAACCTCAAATGGTTCATCCTCAACAAATAACTCACCACAAGATGCTTCCATTATATCACCCCCCTCATCACCAACAAGTACACCAACTTCATCACCACCTAAAGTCACTCTTTTGGAACTCCTTAAGACTCCAACAAGATCTAAACAACCTAAAAAGAAAAAAATAGTCTTTTCAACACCCCCCACATCTCCAAATACTATTTTTCAAGATCTTGAAACATCACCACCATTAGCTCCCATCACATTACAAGAACATCTAGGTTCGTTTCCACCACCATTTACAAACATTCCCGATGTCGATCCATATTTTTCTATTTTTCCACCACAACTTCCGCATAACTCAAATCAAAACAACCCGGAAAACTTCCGCACTCATTACCCACATCATCTACATTGTGAACATTGCCAATCCACTAGGGAAATTGCAATAGAAGTTAGGGAAGAAATGCGTTTCATACTCAACCTCATCCTTGATCGCATTAATACCATCACTCATCAAAACCTCCATCCATAACCTTATGCAAGCATGGAAGGAATCACTACTACTATTTTCTACTTTTAGTATTTTTTCTTTTGAAGTCATTTTCAAGAACAAGTCTTGTTCTTATTTTTACATGCTTGTAAGTGGCATAAATACCACTACAATTTGTTGTTTTATTACAAGGCCTTGTTTACATACCTTGGCTCCCAATCTTGATTCTCGGCAATTACAAGATTATTTAAGCATGTTACTAACCTTTCTTTTGTAGGATCTTTATTTTCTTCACTTGACGCCCAAGCTAGGGGATCTACCGTCAAGGGGAGTAAGAAATCGTGGACTACTTTTTCCACATTTTTTTGTTGTTTATTTTCCAAGGGTTAACTTTTGTTTCGCAAAAGGGGAGAAGAAGTAAAACTTAGGAGCTTTCAAAACTTACATCTATTCTTAAGTTATACTCATCATAATATTATGTTTTGTCATCAACAAAAGGGGAGATTGTTAATACAAATAAACCGTAAAAACGCTTATTAATATTTTGCGATCTCTTTGTGTTTTGTTGATAACAAATATAATGTTATCTTAAGTATAATTATAAGGATACATGTTATTTTGTAAAGCATTTACATATAGCCATTTAAATACAAAAATGTAGTAATTAAGCATTTGTTGTAATAGTTTATTAGGATGGGTAAAAACCATAACCCATGGATCTTAATCCATACTCAAGTAGACTAGATACAATGTATACTTAGATACATTGAATCTAAGAAAACCCATGGACCAACCCATGACCCATAACCAAAAAACCTGTGACAACTCGTACTTTCAGGTTATTCAAGGAGACGTGATTTCTTTTGATCCGCAAACGATTGAGGAATCCATTCGAGTGTCTCAAAAGCTCATGGCACAAGTAGTAAAGAGAAGCAACATCGCCAACATCAACCGAAACAACAACAATACCAACAACCGCTTCAATTACAACAGGAACCGAAACAATTACACCAACTATAACAACAATAACAACAACAAGCGAAAGTGGGACAACAACAACAGGGGTGGTAATGTCACTCAACAACCACCTAAGAGACAAGAGGTTGCAAAGGCGTATGTTGCAGGCCCAAGGGAGAAAAAGGGGTACACGGGGATTTTGCCTAAGTATGAGAGGTGTTTGAGTCATCACAAACAAGGACGTTGTCCTGATCCATGCGGGAATTGTAAGAAAGTGGGTCATCAAGCTAGGGAATGCAAGATGCCAGTTGCAGGGGAAAATCAGAAACAACAAGTGACATGTTTTGGTTGTGGAGAAAGGGGACACTACAAGACTGAGTGTCCAAAGGGAAGGAACCAAGGAAACAAGAATCAAGGTGGAATGGCACAAGGAAGAGCCTATGTCATGGGAGGTGAAGAAGCTAGGGAGGACCCGAATGTTGTCACGGGTACGTTCCTTATCAATAATCGTTATGCATCGCTTTTATTTGATTCGGAGCCGATAAAAGTTTTGTGTCCACTATATTTGCACCTTTACTCAATATCAAACCAACCACATTAGACACATCATACAACATTGAATTAGCTAATGGTAACTTAATTAGCACCGACACCATTGTCCGTAGTTGTACACTCAATTTTCTAAATCATCCTTCAATATAGACCTTATGCCTGTAGAACTTGGTAGTTTCAACGTCATCATCGGCATGGATTGGTTATCCAAACATCGCAAGAATCATTTGTGATGAAAAAGTTGTTCACCTTCCTTACAACGGCGAAACTTTGATCATTCGTGGGGAACGAAGTGGAACTAGACTCAAGATATATCATGCATCAAAACGGAGAAGTACATAAAGAAAGGTTGTTTTGCTTTCTTAGCACATATAACCGAGAAGAAGTCGGAGGAGAAGCGACTTGAGAATGTACCGATTGCTCGAGAATTTCAAGTCTTTCCCGAAGACTTACTGTGACTTCCACCGCACGCCGTAGAATTTCATATTGACTTAGTGCCCGAGTCGCACCAATCATGAGAGCACCCACCGATTAGCACCATCAGAGATGCAAGAGTTGTCTAACCAGTTGCAAGAACTTTTAGACAAAGGATTCATTAGGCCAAGTTCCTCGCCTTGGGGAGCACCGGTCTTGTTTGTGAAGAAGAAAGATGGATCCTTCAGAATGTGTATAGATTATAGAGAGCTGAACAAGTTAACGGTGAAGAATCGTTACCCACTCCCTAGAATCGACGACTTGTTCGATCAGTTACAAGGCTCTAGTATCTACTCAAAGATTGATCTAAGGTCAGGTTACCATCAACTTAGAGTGCGGGAGGAGGACATCCCGAAAACAGCGTTTAGAACACGTTATGGACATTATGAGTTTCAAGTGATGCCGTTCGGATTAACTAATGCACCTGCAGTATTCATGGATCTCATGAATAGGGTATGTAAACCGTATTTGGACAAGTTTGTTATAGTGTTCATCGACGACATATTGATTTACTCAAAGAACAAAGAAGAGCACGAAGGGCATTTAAGAACGATTTTAGGACTACTCAAGAATGAGAAGTTGTATGCCAAATTTTCAAATGTGATTTTTGGAATCGCAGTACAATTTCTTGGTCATGTCATTGATAGTCAAGGATTACAAGTAGACCCCGCAAAGATTGAAGTCAGTAAAGATTGGGCTACTCCAACAATCCTACGTAAACCGACAATTTCTAGGACTTGCACGGTATTACCGAAGATTCATCGAAGGTTTTTCAAAGATAGCTAAAGCTTTGACCAAGTTGACACGAAAAAAACAAGAAGTATGAATGGGAAAGAAACAAGAAGTCGCTTTTCGCTTGTTGAAGCAAAAGCTTTAAAAGGCGCCAATTTTGGCACTACCCAAGGAATTGAGAACTTCGTAGTATCCGCGATGCTTCACATAAAGGGCTTGGAGCTGTTTTAATGCAAAACGAGAAGGTGATAGCTTATGCTTCTCGACAACTTAAGGTCCATGAGAAGAATTACACCACCATGATCTTGAGTTGGGGCGTGTAGTTTTGCACTTAAGATTTGAGGCACTACCTTTATGGTACAAAGTGCACAGTGTTTACGGACCACAAGAGTTTACAATATGTTCTTGATCGGAAGGAACTTAACATGAGACAACGTCGTTGGTTGGAATTACTCAACGATTATGATTGTGAAATCAAGTATCACCCGGAAAAGCCAATGTTGTGGTGATGCTCTTAGCCGGAAAGAAAGACCCAAACCTTTAAGAGTCGATCATTAGAATGACGATCGCCCACCTTACCATCAAAAATACCGAGGCACGGATCGAGGCACTTAAGGAGGAAAACCGACCAAGTGAAAAGCTTTATGGTATGCCGAAAATGCAAATGGCTTTGTAAAGAGAGCGGATGGAGTATTATGCTTCAAGGATAGAATGTGGGTACCATTTTATGGCGGGATACTAGAATTGATTATGCATGAGTCACATAAGTCAAAGTATTCTATTCACCCGTGTTCGATAAGATGTATCGTGATCTCAAGAAACTTTATTGGTGGTCGAACATGAAAGCGGAAATTGCCACGCACGTTAGCGGATGCCTTACTTGCTCTAAGGTAAAAGTCGAATATCAAAAACTTCGTGATTACTCCAACAACCGTAAATTCCCCAATGGAAATGGGAACACATTACGATGGACTTTGTCACGAAACTTCCTAAGACATCGGGAGGTTACGACGCTATATGGGTAATCGTTGACCGTCTTACCAAATCAGCCCATTTCATACCAATTAGAGAGACTTATTCCATGGAACAACTTACTAGATTTTATGTCAAGGAAATAGTCTTGAGGCATGGAGCACCAATTTCCATCATTTCCGCGAGATAGTCGATTCACTTCAAACTTCGAAATCATTACAAGATTCATTTGGAACCAAATTAGAGATGAGCACAAGATATCATCCGCAAACCGATGGTCAAAGTGAAAGGACAATTCAAACATTAGAAGATATGCCGAGAGCATGTGATTGATTTTGGAAATGGTTGGGCTAACCATTTGCCATTGATCGAATTTTCGTACAACAATAGTTATCACACCAAAGATAAAAGCGGCACCATTCGAGGCACTCTATGGTCGAAAGTGTCGATCACCGCTTGTTGGGCCGAGGTTGAGACGACAACTCACCGTCCGTAAATGGTACGGAAACAATGTAAAAGATAGTCCAAACCGAGATAGACTCGTAATCGCCAGAGCCGGCGTAAAAGTTACGCGAGATGTTAGGCGCAAACCATTAGAATTTCAAGTTGGCGACAAAGTGATGTTGAAAGTATCGCCTTGAAAGGCGTGGTACGTTGGAAAACGCGGAAGTTGAACCCGAGGTACATTGGGCCATTCAAAATTTTGAGCGAGTCGGCCTGTAGCTTATTGACTTGATCTTCCGTCGAACTTGGTCACGTACATAACACATTTCACGTTTCAAACCTCAAGAAATGTCTTCGGACGAATCACTCGTTATTCCATTGGAAGAAATTCAACTCGACGATAAACTAAATTTCATGGAGGAACTGTAGAAATTATGGACCGCGAGGTCAGCAGTTGAAACAAAGTCGTATTCCTATTGTGAAGGTTCATTGGAATTCTCAAGAGGTCCCGAGTTTACTTGGGAACAGGAAGACCGGATGCGCCTCAAATATCCTCATCTTTTCACCGACAACACAGTAGGACCTAATAAGGACTGAATTCAGTGGATCAATTCCTTTTGATGGGCGAATGTGACAACTCGCACTTTCGTGTCATTTCTCAAATTTACTATTCATCTCGAATTTACTATTCATCGGTCACTATTCAAAATTTTACTATTCACCGTTTTTGGAGTCAAAGTAATATTTTGAGAACATATTTCAAAATTTACTATTCAGGAAACACTATTCATTCCCGGAGAAAAATTCTTCTCATGCTTCATTATTTCATCATTTATCGTAAACTAGGTTTACGAGTATCAAATTCGCGTAACCTTAATGGTTTAGCTGTGAATTCATGAACCAATCATCGAGGACATTTCATATAGACTAAGTTTAGTCTACATATCATTAGCATCATTATCATCATATTAGTTCATGCATGGTTTTGCATTTTACATTAAACGTATAATTTTCATATTAAATAAACGTTATCGCGTGATTAATTATTTTGAACAATTGATCCGATACTTCCAAAAATTATCCCGACATATTTTTATACTTATATTAAGTTTATAAAATAATATTATGAGTTTACCAGTGTTTTAAATTTATTTTGTATATAAATTGTTATATTTATATAATTACTGACGGTTTTCTTAAATACTACACGATTATTATTATTTCACTCAATTTTGCAAGAAATGTATTTTTATAATTTTATGATCTCAATATATTTTATCTTGACCCGTTAAAAATTATTTTTTATCTAACGCTACCCTAAATACTCAAATATGTATACAATTTAACACTTAACTTCAATTAACTTACATTTAAATATACTTATACATAATATAAAATTAAAAAAACAATGTATTAGATGATTAATACCCCTTGTCGATTATTGAGGGTGAGTCATTTGGCTTGCCAAATATCTTACTAAGTATATTGTATTATACTAAAATATCACAAACACATTCACTTCATTATTTTCACAAGTAAAAGATCAACCATTTCCTTTCCTCTCTTCTCTCTAGAACCGGCCAACCAAGGGACCAAGAAGGATATCATATATTTTTCTCTAATCAAGTTTTATATACTCTAGTATCACTCTTGATTAAGGTTGTGTAATATAAACCTTGGGTGATTAGGAAAAATCCTTTGTTCTTATAACCTCATCAAGTTAACTTGTAAGCTTTTCATATTCATGATCATATTTCATATTCATTTTCATGTTCATTTCATTAAGCTTGAGAAAACATGCAAGTCATATGATGTTTATACCACTTTTCATTAATTTTAAGACTTATATATATTTATGTCATCCTATAATTATTCCTTGTAATATATCACTCTTGGTGATGTCTAGGAACCCATGACACCCTAAGAAGGTGTATGGTAGGATTAGAATAGCTCGGAGTTGTTTTGAATGGGTTAGAATAGGTTTGGCGAGAAAACTCATTTCGACAAGTTTTAAAAAGGGTCTGTCTTTATTTTCGAAATCTGGAATTTTCGACAGTAGATAAAAATTTTGACCTAGATATTTAGAAAATACACTTTAAAACGAAACCGTGGCGCTTGAACGGATTAAAACGGAGCTATAACGAAGAAGTTATGAATTTTCAAGTTGTTTATTTAAAACTATAAATCCCGAAAATTTCAAAGATGTTACGCCTATTTTGTACAAGTAAAAATGAGGCCTAGGCGTTATAAATTATTTCGACTTATCAAAAATATATTAGTATACTTTGATACGGTTAAGGACATATAAAACGAGAAAACGGATTTGTAACGATTAAATTATACATCGTTTTCACAAAGTTGCAGTAACTTTATTATATAAGAAAACTATATTATTTCTAATAGACAAGTATTACGGCAAAACAAGTGACCATATTGAAGGTCGTTTTAACATTGATGTAGAACTTTTATAAAGTGATGTCTTCTAGTAAAAGTAAGTTCGCAAGCATATTTTCCAAAATGTCCAATCGCTTGTCTAGCGGAGTTGTAATGAATTAAATACGGTCACTCAAACTTGGCCGAAAACCACCCTTAAACGATATTTTGACTAAAGTACCATACGTAACCTATATTTTTCTTTGTGATCGAGACCTCTAGGATGGAAACTTAAACACTAAAACTTTGAGATAATGATACGAGCTTCCTAAAACCGTTGAGTTTGTTTCCTAACGCTCGACGCACCATTTTACGACTAGCTTTTAGAGGCCGCTTTAGTCACTTTCATGGAAATTTCAACGACATTATTTTACTTACTAAAAGTTATAATCTCTTAATAAATCACTAAATGATTATCGTCGGATATCATTTCAACATAAATACATTTAAGGTAATTTTAAAATGGTCAAGACGTTAAAAGCATTATTTTCAAAAATTCATAAGTGGTATAAATATCATCCAATTGCATGCATAACATTACATCATAACTTATTACGTATCATATCATTCATAATAGGTCGGTTTCGAGATTCACGCTACATTTCGTGTAACCACTTTGTCTTCGCATCAATTCATCAAGTGAGTTTTCATAGCCCGTTGTACATTTTATACTTATTTTCAAACCTACGGGAGAATACATTGACATCATTTTTATTACGATACCAAGTATATCAAATTCATTTACATTGCTTAAGTTACCTCATGCCAATTGAATGTCCCATTATATAACATGAACCGTTAATTTCATAGAAGCGAGGTGAGTGGATAGATCTATCGAGGGTGACTCCTCCATCCGGGTTGGTGGATTCCAACCGGTTAAACGGATGCATTTCATTTAATATCATTATTTGAGTTGTTTGGCAAACACTGCATTGGGGCTTAACATCATGATCACCTAGTTTCGTGTCATGGACTTATAGCAATTGTAACATTTTTTTTGTGACATGATTGTCATACATGGTCTATACTTGTGTAGTCGTATAAATCATTTTCATAAACCTATGATTTCTCACCAACATTATTGTTGACCGCTTTAGCAATGTATTTTCGTGTAACTAAGACATTCGCATCATGGCACGAATAAGGAACCCTCATAGAGTCGCCAAGCGCCGACGCGCCTCATTGTATATTATGGTTTTTTTCAAAACATCGCTTGACTTGTAATGATATTTTCCGCAAACTTTATCAACTTTTGGGACCTTTCTTGTAACTCGAATGTTTTAAATAAATATCAAACGATGTGTTTATAAACGACACTTTAGGTCGCTCAATATAACTGTGATTGTGATGCTATGACACCAATCCCTGTGAATTCTATTCACGCAAAATGTAATTGGGGTGTGACAAAACCCATGGGCAAAAGGAGCTGCCCACGGATCCCTAGGATTACACTAGACGGATCCTAGGATTACACTAGACGGATCCAAGTGGAAGGGATCCGTGGGATCCGGGAACAGTGAAGATTTTGCCTATAAATGAGAGCCATTTCTTCATTCTAACTCACCCTCTTCTTACTAAATCTCTCAAACACTCTCATTCTCTTTCAACATATGATCACTTGATCTAGAGAGTTGTTCTTCTTCTTCTATTGTGATCCTCATATAGGTCCTTCTCTAAGGCGAGATCACGAGCATTCTACAAGTCATCCAAGCAAGGGGTCCTTGATTGATTTGCCACTTCACAAGATTTCAGAGCTAAGATCTTGTATTTGATATTTCACATAGTTGTTGTGTAATAGTCGTGTTGGTTTGGTCCACCGTGTTACGGACTCGGTATCTAGCTTTGTACCGAAAAGCGTAAGCAACGTTGTGAAGGCTTCTCCACCAAGTGAAGGAGTTTGTTGACATAGTGCTTGAACTCTCGAGTAGGTGACTCGGGGAGTGGAGTAGGCAAGGAAGGTGTCCTTGTAGCCGAACCACTATACATCGGTTGTGTCTTTTCTTTCCTTCGCTTTACTTTATTTACTTGCTTTATCATTAGATCTATACTTTCTACATCCATAAGATCTCACATATTAACGAATCTAAAGTTTTTGAAACTAACGTAAAATCGGCAAAACTATTCAACCCTCCCCTTCTAGTTTCCACAGTCATCTTTACCTTAAAATGGTCTAACAATTAGTTTTTCATTTCTTGTGACTTTTAAGAAATTTTCTAAATTTTACTTTGATCACCATCTGGCCTCTATGATCATTTACCATCCTCAAAACTCTTAGTGTCATCCTTGATCACTCATTGGTGCTCATAAAAACTCTATAAAAGTCATCATTAGCTATCCTCACTCATTATGCTTGAACATTTAAGTCCTATACCATTTAAGATACCCGAGGAAACTTAATCACTCAAGATATGTAGGTGCTAGACCTTTCTAGAACCTCATCACTCTTTTTCTTGGCTTCTGAGCCGGATCCCTGAATTACAACTAGCCGGATCCCTCAAGTGAGGGATCCGTGGGAACCAGCTGCATAGACTGTCTAAATCTCACTTGATACATTCATTTCAAACTCTCTTTGGTAATATAAACACCCCACTCTGTCTTAAATGACTCCCTAGGACAGAACAACAATATAGTTGACTTTAGTGCATGCAATTTGAAGAACCTTAGTGGTTTAGGCTTTAATTCACTTACCTAGTTTCTTCCTTTATAAACCACTTGTGCTTGTGTTTCCAAATCACCATTCAAATACTCATTCTGAGTAGCTAAAACATTCTTTACTTCCAACTTTTCACCATGAGAAAGGCACCTAGTGCAACTTCATCAACCAAAGAACCTCCCAAGAAAATTCTCGTGTTGTTTATGAAGTTTCCTCAACCGAGTCATCACCCATCAAAGCTTCTAACATTAGAGTTCCTCCCCAACAAACTTTACCACCCAAAGCTAGGAAAACCGCTCGAATTAGCATTCGACCTTGTAGCTTGGAGAAACCTTCGTCAAACACTATCGTACCTCCTAAACCAAACACTACCGTACCTTCTAAACCAAACACTCATATCTCCACCAAAGCAACTAAACTCTCACCTCTATAGCCTAGAATACTCTCCTTCACCACACCTCTTTCATCTCCAAACCTTTACTCACTAGAAGACTTGCCTTCTCATCCATCACCATTGCCCACATTCTCATCAATTGAGAAAATGGCACCACAACAACCTTCTCACCAAAACATTGGTGTAGGAACTTCACTAGCATCCATGTCTCCATCTCTTTCACCCTCAAATGATCCATTTTGGATTATGAGAAATCACCAAACTCAACAACCGGGCCATATGGAAGTAGATACTTCTTTACCTCCACCACTAACTCATATATCACCACCTTCATCCTTAGTTGAACCACCTCCTACTTCATCAAATTTACCTCCACAAATCCCTTCATCTTTTGTGGAACCTCCACCCTCCTCATCAAATTTACATCCAATCCCTTCATCCTTTGTGGAACCTCCACCTACTTCATCAAACCTTCCACCTCAAACCGCTCAATTCTTTCCTAGTCATGACAATGATTGTATCCATTGTCAACATGTCCAAGGGTTAGTCCATGAAGTACGTGATGAATTGCGTTTCATATTCTATCACCTTCTTGAACGATTTGATGAAGTCAACAAATCAAACCGTCCCTAAGTGATGTACTTTCCTCTAGTTTTAGGCGCATCTTTGAAATTGTTAGGAACTTTACTTTAATACATGTTTGTATCATTTTTAGTTTTCTAGATATGTGTATCATTTCTCATGTTTTATTAAATGAAACTACATGTTTGTATGCTATGTAGTTATGTGAATATGTTCGGTGCAACAATACATAACTCATTTGGACGTTTGCGTCACTATTTATATCTACATTGCTGCCAATAAGTTGCAGGTACACGGTTCCCATGATTTTGCCTGGACGGATCCCTCAGATGAAGGATCCGGTAGAACCGGTGGACAGATTACATTTTTGAGCTAACTTGAAGCTCATTTGCAGGAAACAATGCACCATATACTTGTTTTGTAACTTTTGTTTTGTAGATTTTCAATATACATATGAAGACTTTGACACCCTCAACAAGGGGGAGCTTTTCGTCAAAGCAAAACATTGCAAAACACTTGCAATACATTCACTTAGGCTTCCTAACTACTTGACGCCCTCATCAAAAGGGAGCACTCGTCAAGGGGGAACATGTCGTCAAAGTTAAAAACATTGCAAAATACTTGCAATACACTCGTTTAGTCTTCCTAATTACTTAACGCCCTTAACAAAGGGAAGCATCCGTCAAGGGGGAGCTAAGACGAGAATCTCCTTCTTACCTTACTACTTCTCTTTACTTTTATTTCTCTAACTCTTTCTCATTTTTTTTACTTTTCACAAGTTTCTCTCAAAATGTTTTTCACTATGTGTTAGTTTCTTTTCGACGCTCTTTTTTGTTTCGACAAAAAGGGGAAAATTGTTAATACAAATAAACCATAAAAAAGTTTATTTATCTTTTACGATCTTCTAATGTTTTGTCTATAACAAACGTAAAATCATTTTAACGAAATACATAAAAGCTTTGAGCAAATAGTTTACTAACACACTTTTACTAAACATATTAAAACCATCAAAACATGTTTAGTTAGACAAGTTATATAAAACCAAAGATATTTTTATAAAACACTTACAAGTAATATTGTTTACTTACATTTTATAAAAATGTATATGTACTTTGTATATGTTGTAACGTGTAAATAATGGGTAAAAACTAAAGTCCATAACCCATGACCCATGATCCATTGACTAGGTACAATGAATCTTGTTGGGTAAGAAACAATGTCCATAACCCATACCCATGGAGCATGATCCATAACCCATGGCCCATTGCATGACATCATGCATGAAGTCATGTTGGATATTATCCATGATCCAGGACACAAAGTCCATGACCCATGACCCAAGATCCATAACCCATTGACTATGTACATTGCATCTTGTTGGGTATCCATAAGCAAAAGTCCATGACCCATGATCCATAAACCATAACCTGGTTTGCAACCCAAAATCCGGACTAAACCGACCCAAGAGTTTGATCCCGTGATTTAGACTAGCCGGATCCCTTTGGTGAGGATCCACGAACCGTAGGACAAGAGGGCATATTTTGCCTATAAATAGTGAACCATTTCTCTCTTGCTCACTACCACTCTTAGATATACTTTCTCTCTATATTCTAACATCTCTAACCATAGATCCAAAGGATCATTCTATGTAGTTTTATCTTTGTGTGATTCTCTAGGTTCTTCTTAAAGGCGAGATCACCACTTCTTGAAGACGTGCAAGCTCAAGGTCATGAGTTGCTAAGCTTCGTCATCATCAAGACCACTAAAGTGCATCTTGTTGATAGTTCTTTCCTCCCTCCATAGAAGTGTCGTATTGAAGGCATTGGTGAATGGTGCCAAAGGTGTACAATCGATATGGTGCGTCGATGTACAAGTTGTGTAGTTTAGGTTAAAGGATGTTGATATCATTTATAGTGTTGTAAAAAAGAGTGTGTCTCCTTTGGGTAGTTGTGTTGTGGTGTAGTGTTGGGTAGTAGTTCCTCCTTTGTAATGGAACTCGGTATCTAGCCTTGTACCGGATAAAGTGTAGGCGACGTTGTGATAAGTTTGGTTCTACCTCGAGGAAGAACTCGATGTCTAGCCTTGTACCGGATAAAGAGTAAGTGACGTTGTGAAGGCTTCTCCGCCACATTAATGAGCTTGTGTTGTGTAGTGCTAATAAATTCTCGAGTGGGGTACTTGGGATTGGAGTAGGCAGGAAGGTGTCCTCAGAATGAACCACTATAAATACTCGTGTCGTGGTTTTGTGTTCCTTTACTCTTTATATCTTGCATTACTTACTTATATGTTCATCTATCAATATCCAACACACAATCTAAATAGATTGACATAAGTCGATCTAAATACTTTAAAACGAAGTTTTAATTGGTAAAACTATTCAACACCCCTTCTAGTTTTCCACACAATGCTCTAAGCACCAGAACCTCTACATTGTTTAGTTCACTCAATTGATTTCTCCACTCAATAGGCCACAACCAATTACCATTATTCATCATCTCTGCAACCTTCATACTCCATCCGTCCTAATTTATTTGTCCACTTTTGATTTTTTGAAGTATTATTTTTTTAACTTTGACCTTAATTTTTTTGTTATATAATATTTTATGCAAAATATATGAATGAATTGTTTTTAAATGTATTTTCATTGCTATAATTTTAATTTAATATTATACAATACAAACGAAAATACTTGAGATCAAAGTTAAGAAAAACTTTAAAAAATCAAAAGTGAAAAATAAATTGAGACAGATGGAGTAGAATACTTTGCTCTATATCTACTTTTAAATGGAACTGTATTTGTATAACTAAGTGGACCCAAATTATGCCATTTATCTTGCCAAAATTTAGTATTTCTTCCATTTGAAATTTTTTTATGTTTGACTTGAGCTTTTTGAGCTTTTGGGACGATGAATGAGAATAATAAGATTTTGATTTTTATTGTTCGCTTAATAAAAGAGCACAGTTCTTTATTTTTAAGAACGCCATTTTTTCAACGCTTTAAGAAGTCATGAACATGAGTTTCATCACATACCACCGCTCCTCGCCATCAAGTATCGCCATCGCTACTTTTATCAAAACACCCTTCATATCAAATATAACCCGTTACTTTGCTTCTCAGATCCAACATAGCTTTTCAAGTACCACTATTTGAATTCTCTAGATATACTTTCAAAAAATTCTTACCTTTCAACTTTACTAAATTTACCTATTTGACCCAAAACTGTACTGGTATTTCTTTATAATGATGTTTGATATGTGTTTACATAATAAAGCTTCATTCCATGAGCCCAACAACTTTAAACCTAAACCTCCTTGACTTTTAGGACTGCAAATTACTTTTCATGCCACTTTTGCAGAGTTCTCCATGAGACCATAAAAAACCTTTTAATGCCTTCTCAATCTCTTTCGGAATCAAAAAGACTGATGCCCAATAAATATGCATTGATGATTGATGACAAGACTGAAACTATAAGTTGCAATCTACCTGCATAGGAAAGGGTTTATTCTTCCAATCATTTACCCTTCACCTGCTTGCATTCTATTATCCCAATATTTTTTGTTATTAATGGCACTCCCAAATACTAGTACAAAGCTAATTTAGACCAAAGCAAAAGTAAAGAAATGTAACACGACTTTTGATATAATTAAAATTTATAAACTGGAAAAATAAGCAAAAAGTAAACAATCACTTTACTGATGGAGCTTCACCCAAACACACAGGTATGTTAAAACCCTAACCGAACATCATCTGTTACTATTTAATATCAGCAATTACTGAATCGATCCATATTCTGTATCAACAAATAGATTATATGTTTAACTTTATGTTGGTTCAACATTTTGTACACTTTGGGGGTTTTACTCTTATCTTATATTTTCAATAAGCAGTTTTTATACAGTTGACTGCACAAGCATTACGAATTTGCAGACTTAAATCGATATTTTCGGGAATAATTTTTTTTTTTTTTATTATTTTAAGTCACGATAAACTATTGAAATTCTGGGTCCGTTGATAATTTCTTATCTAAGGCCACTTTCAACTTGTTTTTGTTCTTTTCTTATTTTGAAAGTTCGGAAATAATATAGTTACAATTTTATAAGTGCGTGGGTTTAGATTGTATCATGTGGTAAAATGGTTGTATTTTTGAGTGAGGGGTTGATTTAAAAAGAGTATTAATTGTATATGTTGAATTGATGTGTTTGTGCTTTAAATAATTGTAAATATTGTTTTCTTATTTGTAATGCTTAAAAGGTATTTATGGAAATCTTAAAATTGATTAGGAGGGAAATGCTAAAATGTATTATAGGTTGTATAGATAGACAAGCTTTTATTTTAATGAGTGTTTGGATTAACTTATAATAAGACTAAACTGCAAAAACTGTCCCTATGATATGTTCAAATCGCAGACATAGTCTTTACTTTTTTGAATGCGGATATTGTCCCTGACCCAAATTGAAATGACTAAAACGCCCTTGCATTCATTGAGATTTTATCATTTCATTTTTGGAAAGGGACGATATTTTCACCAAAAGTTTCCCACAAGGACGAGTCATGCACTTTCTAAAAGGTAAGGATTGCGCCTGCAATTTAGACGTATTACAAGGACAGTTTTTGCGGTTTACTCCTTATAATAATAAGTTTAGAGTAAATTGCAAAAATGGTCCATGTGGTTTGTCCAAATAACAGTCTAAAACTTTTAAAGTGCGGGAGTCTATGTGGGGAAACTCTTGGTTTGGATGTTGTCGCTTATCAACTTGAAATGACTAAAATACCCTTATTCAAGTTGAAGTAAGAAGGAAAGAAGACAAGGGTAAGTCATTTCAATTTGGCTACTCATAGGGACTACGACTGTACTTTTGATGTTTTAGCGGGACTATAAGCAAATGTGTTTGGATTAACTTATGATGATATAATGACCAACAAAAAGGCAAATCGCCTTTTGTTATATCAGCCACACAATAAGCCCATGTTCTCACAAATAAATCGGGTTTATAAACTTATTTGTATGCTTGTATTATATATACCAGAATTTTTCTAGCTTATTTTTCAGCTTATGAGTTTACTTTCCATCTTTAAGTCATAATAAGCTCATAAGTCAAAACAATAAGCTGGAAAGAAGGGTCTTATGAATATAAGCCGAGTCAAATAAGCTAAAAAGCACAAAAAATCCCCTAAATAAGCTTACAAGCTTATCCAAACACTACAAAAGTTTGATTTTTTTTTTGCTAAATAAGCTAATAAGCCTAATAAAAAGAAGCTAAAACAAACACCACCTTTGTCATTCCTTACTGTCAATTAGGCATTGACAAGTAATCAAAGATATGCATTATGGTCGAAGATTGTGACAAAACTCGAGTCAAATTGTCTCACAAAAGTGGTTAGAGTTGGAAGATCCCGACAAATATTTCATTATGCGAATTTTGCTATCTGTTTGTGGGTTGGTTATAGCAGCATGTGACAACTATTTCATTATGTGAATTTTGCTATCTGTTTGTGGGTCATTTATAGCAGCATCACACGAGGTGTTAAGTCATAAACTATTAGAATGTTACTAAGTTTGAAAGTAGCCATTGATGAATAAGAAGCTGAAGCTGAGAGTTTAGTACCCTAAGCTGGTAGAAAATTTGTGCAAAGTATGCTTAATAATCATTAAGCGTTTCTACAGTTTAGTTTTGGTGGTTGATTTTAGATGTCTGCCGAATATTGAGGCAATAAAGAGAATTGTGAGCGACTTGTCGACTTTAAGAGCTAGATGAAAAGTTAGACATGCTCAAACAGTGACATTTTATAAATCAACATCAAATCATGTATAATTATGTAACCATCTGTATCAATCGTTTTTGCTTAAATTGCTAATTGAACACTATGGAATTTGCAGCTTTTGGGTCATGAAAGAAGATATGATAATGATGGTTTACCAACAATACTAAGAAGCAACAGCAAGACAAAGAGACAAATGAATCTGGAGCAATTTGGTTGGATCTTTTATATATTAATGCATGTTTTATTAATCTGAAGTGGGGAGAAAATGGATTCTGAGAACGATAAGAAGAGAATGAATGTAGAAAGCGACCGGCTAAGCAGCTTGCCAGATGATCTTATCCATAAAATCCTGTCTTTTGTTGACACCATAGATGCTATTAAAATGAGCTGTTTGTCATCTAGATGGAGGTTTATCTGGACTACAATACCATGTCTTAATTTTCCAAATGATGATTTCTTTACATTGCTTAAATTATCCAAATTTTTTAGTGGTCGCGATAATCAAAGGGAAGTGTCTTCAGTGAATCTCAGTTTTCGTGGAAAGTCTACTAAAGTGTTTGTTAAAAGAATTCTGAAGTATGCAATCTCTCACAATGTCCGACAACTGAATCTTAGATGCTTAATTGAGAGTGCTATTGAGTTTCCTCTTTCTCTCATTAGTTCTCAGAGTCTCAAACATCTAAGTTTGAAAATGGATAATAGCAATAGGACATTTAATCAGCGAGGTTCCATTGCTCTTACATCAATGTGGGAGGTCCCAGCTTTAACCACATTACATCTTGATGGAATCAAATTGTCTCATTACAATACTGATAACTTCAGTGGTCTCATCTCCAAGTGTGTAAACTTGAAGAATCTCACCTTACGTTACTGCCGAATGAGGGGATCGAATTTCAGTATTTGTCATTCACAACTTTGTAATCTCACGATTGTTCTTGTACCCCTGAATGTGGGAATTTTTAGTGTGGTTGCACCTCAACTCAAGAATCTCAGTATTAGACACTTACAAAGGGAGTTTCTTATTTCTGCACCTGACCTTGCGTACTTGCTGCTTGATGGTCATCATCATGTGAATTTCTCTGGAGATGATTTCAATTCTTTGGAGAAGGTGGATATCTGTATTAACCATCCATCTAAAAAAGAACCGCATAAACTTGTTGGTCTGCTTCAACGTCTCCACAGTGTCAAATCACTCACAGTTAACTTGGAAATTCTCGAGGTATATATTGCTACTGATCCTTAATTTTTCATATACTATCAGAGAGAAGATATGTTTTATTATATGAGAAAGAGAGGGATATATTGTGTGTCAGGATCATGTGAGATATCACTTCCCGTAGAAACCTGAGAAAACCCTTAACACTCCTTCATGGTGAAGACACCCTCCACACCCTTATATTGCGTGAGATCTGCAACCTTCACATTGAATGTGCGTGAAGGTTGTTTCTCAGTTTTTACAATAAATGACTTTGGTCACGATATATTGGGTTGGGATTCGGCGTGAATGCCACCGTAAAGGTTCCCTTATGTGTGTGTGGATATATTTTAATATGCATGTGTGCATACATATCCTTAATAATTTTCTTTTGGAAATTTTTTTGTAGGTTCTTTCTTCATGTGTGGAACTAATGTCTCATCAACATTCTCCATTTGCTAACTTAAAAACTTTGAAAATTTATCCAAAAAGGTTGGAATTTTGGCTAAAGAAGGAAGTAGATATTTCTGCTGAAGTCAAAAACTATCTGCTTGATAGTTCTCCAAGTGCCACTGTCACGATGGTTTCACGAGAGGTATTTGTAGATTCTTATCTCCATCTATCATATACTTACTCGCAGGGGCGGACTTATGTATGTAGTATGGGGTGGCGTTGGCTAGCCGAAAAAGTTGCGGTTTTGGTGTAATTTTTTTTAATTTTGACCTTTTTTCGAAAGTGCCCCCGCTTAAAACTCAAATTGCTCCCCACCTACATACTAAAACCCGAAATTCAACACTTTAAAACCCTATAAATCCTTTATCTCTAAGTAACAATACTCGATTTATCATTTCAAATCTAGTTTTTTCTTCCGCATTTTGTTGCTATCGTCAAAAATATTTTTTGCCCCACACATCGTAGTTTCCTGGTTCCGCCACTGCTTACTCGTTTAGGTAGTAAACACAATTATGGCATCAATTAATATAATAAGCTAGACTCTCTGCAATAAACCCAAGTTTGTGTTCTGAAAGTGTTTGTTCTACATTTCTATTGTGTGCATTTCAACTCTCTTCGGAAATCATATTAGTTTACGCTGGTTGAGTACCCGACTCTATGCTGTGGTGGTATTATAGAGGTGGTGGTCGATGTTGGTGGTTTTTTGGAGGCTTGAGGTTGGGTCATGCCATAGTTCTAATCGATATTGGTTGTCGGTTGTGGTTGTACGTGGTGGTTATCGATGGTACATGGTGGTTGTTAATAATACTCACGAGTGGTCGGTGTTGGTTAAATGATGGTCAACCGTTGAAAATATCACACACTCTTTAATAATTAATTAAAATATAACTCAATTTCAGAAGAGATATATATATATATATCGAGTACATCTCATGTGTGGATTGAGTGCCTTTTGTTATCCCTCTCCATCTGTAACAGTTTTAGCTGACTTCTTTTGATTTCCATGTTTTAATATCTAAAATGGTATTTATTACAGTAATATTTAGACATGATAGTTAAATGGTTTATATAGTAGTGATGTAGTATAGATGATTCATGATAGTTAGAAATTGTCAAGTTGATTTATATGGTTTCTATCTGCAAAATATGATTGCAAGAGTTATGCAAAATCGACGAAATCAAGCCAAAGATTATACCACTAATATCTTTTCCTATAAATTGTATTGCATCTTGCAGGAGATTAAAGCACAGAAGAATGCCATATCAGCAAAAAACTGTATGGCCGAATTACGGTTGCTTCTAGAGCAAGAAAATGCTGACATCGAGACCAGCAAGGATCATACAGAGCAAGAGAATGCGCCAGAGAGCCATAATGCAAAGATGCATGAGCAGCAGAACACACATGCTGAGAACCAAGTGCAGATTAAGGGAAACATCTCACATATCAATAGCTATTGGGACCGTTGGAAGGAGCAGATTAAGCAAAGGAAAAAGAAGATTAATAAAATCATCTCAAAGTTGCAGGAAATTAGAAAATTGCTGATAGAGCTGCCTGCATTAACCAGAGCTGAGATGCAACCATGTTTTACTAGTCTGTGTGCAGAGGCTGCCATTGTCATGAGTAAAATAACAAATTGCATGAAGGCCCAATTTGACGAGAATCAAAGCTGTTTAAATGTCAGCTTTCATGAACTTGCTACAACATTGCAATTGTTTCCTTAGCAAATTGTAAGTTATTGATTTCTGTTATAGTCAGCTAGTGAATATTATAATCAATGCCAAATATTGGTGGCATATTAACTTTTTGTTTTGATTTCAGGTACTGCGTTTTTAGTTATTACCCTGATGGAATAGTCAACAACCTGATTATGCAACTGGGAAAGTAAACTACTCTGTAATAAACTTCTGGTACTTGTAAGACTCAACTACATGAAGGATATGCGTCTTTGCTGCTATCATGGGAACTGTAAGATGATAGTGATTTGGGTTGTAGTTTTTTGAAATCATGGATATTTCCCTGGAGAAAACTAAATTAAGAATGGGACTGGAAAAGTTTTTTGGGTTATCTGTGTGTGCTAACAACCTTTTGCTACCTAAACATTATTATGTAAACGAGTGTGGAACCCGCGACGCAATGGACGCTTAAAAGGACTTACTTTGTAGCGACATCGTAAACCTTAGGGACTAATTTTGCCAGTTGCTATAGTTAGCAATTAATGCTACAGGACTTACCTTGCAACGCCGCTTAAACCTTAGGGACTATTTTGCCGATTGCTATAGATTGCAATTAATGACGCAGGACTTATTTTGCAACGCCACTGAACCTCGGTGACTATTTTTGCCAACTCGCGAAAGTTAGCAATTAATGTTTCGCAAACCGCTTTTTGACAAATGGCATGTGAAGGAATCATGTCCGCCTTTTAGTTAATATTAGAATCACAAGAATGCCATGCATGCGGCAGGTCCCAGAACTATTTTTCACATGAGCAAACGTTTTTATATATATGTTTTTCTAGCAATTTATGATTTTAATTTTCAATGAACTACGATTTTAATTTATTACATTTTTTAAAGGTCTTCATATGTTTTAAATGAGACGATCAATATCGGAGGACGTTACAAGTATGACAATTTAAGACATTAATTATTTTTAAATTTATATGTATGCTTAATTATTATGCTTAGCAAAGTAACTTTCTTTTAAAAGAAATGTTTTTTGTCTTAAAAATTTTAAGACTACTATATTTAGAATGTCCCAAACCCTTTATAAAGGAGTATAGATATATAATGACTTTGATAATCGTATTATAATCGCGATCATAATCTTGTTAGATTTTTAGCTTTTTTCTGTCGGTTTATGCTAATAGCAAAATCCTCATCGGGTAGTTCATATCATTCAACCTGCAAGTATCTCTTTGATCAATGAGGCTATCGTTAGACGTAATTACTAAACATCTCCTAGTTTACTAAACTTCACCAATGACATCTCCTAGGTTACCAACATTCACTTTGAAACGTTTATCAAAATCACTAAATCAGTAAGCACTGTAGCAACAGTGCCACATTAAAAAAAAGTAAGGGCCAAATATGCAAAGGTTTAAGGAATAGTTTGAAACTATTCTCTAAAGTTTAACTGTCTTTGCAAACTTGGTCCTTCGAGGACTAACGATGTAATATAATTGAACTTTTAAAGACCGATACATAAATACATATAAACATTTATAAAAAATATAAGGGGTCTATAGCACTCCCGCAGCAACGCGCGAGATCAACCGCTCGTCTCGTTATAACTATTGTTTATGATTTGAGGACATTGTTGTCAAAAACTAGACTTTGGTGGTGTAGATGTCAACTTTTTGTGTCACAAAATCTTATAAGATGTACGGTTCATTAAAAAAATGTGTGTCAAAAACTTAGGTTCCATTTCGCCGTGACTAGAATGAGTGTCCAATCCGGTTCGTGCTTGCAATTTCTAAAGGTCAGATCTTCTATGTTGTGTAGGTTTGTCGGTAGTGTATTAGTGGTTCTTTTTTCTTTTTTTTTCTCTGTTATTGTGTTTTGTTGTGGCGGTTGCTTTGGTTTAAAAAAGCGGCTTCTTCTATATATTTAGAGCATTTCCAATGCATAAAGCTACAATAGCTTTTTATTATTCTAACAAGTCATTTAAGAGAGTTTTTTTAGCATTACAATGAAAGCTTTAAGACAGACTTGTTAAACTACAGGTCTTTCTTCAAAGTTTTATACATTAAATATGCATTAGATGCAAAAAGTCATTAAAGACTTTTTGCATTGTGAATGCTCTTATCTTATAAAATTTCCCGAACACCTTCAGCTAATTTTGTCAAAGAAACAAAAAGGGCTAATGGCACCAAAATGTATCATAGTTGTCACTTATACCTTCTATATGTATCGAACAAATTTTTTTGCTATTCTGTGTACTAAATTTGATTTTGTAGGTTTTTTTTTGTACTTTATGACCGTTTTCCTCTTCCCGAGTTAATAAAAAGAGAGGCAAAATGATAATAAAGTACACAAAAAAACTCACAAAATCAAGTTTAGTATACATAATAGCAAAAAAAATTGTTCGATACATATAAAAGAAAATCATGACAACTATGATACATTTTGGTGCCATTATCCCAAACAAAAAAGATGTGATTCTTCATCTTTGTATATAAGATTAAAACGTCGAAGTATCCATGTTCGAGGTGATATGAAGTAAGCCTTTTCCTCGTAACCATTATCTTCGTTACCGTTAACGTTTCCTGGTCATCTCAAGACATTCACTGAATGAAATTTGATCTAGGGATGATCAAAAGAATCACATAACCGAACCAGAACAAAGAACCAAACCAACCGAGAAGAACCGAACAGGACCATCGGTTCTCAGTTTCATAGGTTCGGGTCCACTGGTTCTTGGTTCCAAAACCGAATACCCTAAAAAATAATAAAAAATAAAAAAATAAAAAAATCTAATAGACAACTTTCATTCTATAAGATCCCTAAAAAGATACCCATCATCTTTAACTCAATTCGAACACAATAAACGCTAATTTGTCGTCAATTGAAATATCTATAAATCAATAATTAATCTAAGCTAATAATATCATAAAAATATTTAACATTCAAGACTTACATGAACAACTATCATCATCTTTTATACTATATTTATTTTATTTTGTTGTGGTTATAAGATGTTCATAATTGATCGTGATGTGCTTATAGCATGTTTATGATTATGTTAATTTACCATATGTATTTTACTTTAGTTGTTAAACGTTGTTGGTCTAACCATAAATGAGTACAAAAGCATAAAAAATTGGATTTTTGGGTGCATTTCTGATGTTAGGCTAAAGGGAGTGGTCGTGAGGTGCGCATGGTGAGGCCTCACCTCACGAGTGAGACTCAAAACAAAAACACCCTCACGGCTCAAACCATGCAACAAAGGTGAGCGGTTCATTTTTCGGCATTTGTGCCAAATGTGTTATCTTTATTATTTTTAATTTGGTTTGTGAGTGTGTATGAGGTATTTAGTGGGGTATATTTGTATAAACTGAATATTATAATGAAAGATGAAGAGAATGTGACCAAAACGGTGAAATGTCAGAGAGAGAGTGAGGAGAAGTGAGATGAGAAAGAAAGCTAATGTGGATAATGAGGGGGTGGTGACCACTCCCTTTGGTCTTAGGCCATCCGGAGTGGTGGGTGAGCCACTCACCGTTAGTGCCAAGTCACGAGTGACCACCAAAACGGAAGTCCAAGGTCACGGCCAAATTGCATTTGAATGGTGAGTCGGTCACCATAGTGAGTGTGAAAAAACTGTGGGGCCCAGTTCCAAAAGTAAATGTTTTGTATTTGTTTTGTGAGTGTGTGTGGTATATTTTAGTGGGATATATCTGTATAAAGTGAGTATTGTAATGAAGGGTGAAAGGAATGTGATTAAAACGGGTGAAAAGTGAAAGAGAGTGAGGAGAAGTGAGAGGAGAGAGAAAACTAATGTGGATGGTGAGGGAGTGGTGACCACTCCCTTTAGCCTTAAAGAACTTACATGAGGTATTTCAGATTTTCGGTTTACATGGGTATACTCAAAAAACTGTAACCGGAACAGAGAGCTGAAACGAAACAAAAAATTAAATGTGGTTCGGTTCTTGGTTCGCATTTTTTGGAATTTCGATTCTTAGATCCGTCGATTCTAGTTTCGGTTCTTATCGACTGCGGACCCATATCCATTCCTAATTTGAACCATACTATAGATGCCTTATCACTTCTTTTTATATGTAAGGTTACTTTTGCCAAAATAACAACTGTAACTTGCATTTCACTAAAAAGTTTGTATATCAATAATCAGGGACGGAACTAGGACACAATTTGACTAGGTACATTTACGAAAATTTATACAAAATGCGAAACATAATTTTTTGAGATCGGGTGCATTTACAAAAAATCGAGAGTTTGTACAAAAACTAACACTACTCCGCAAAATTTCATGAGTGTCTAAGGACCCCCGGGACCTACCCTGGTTCCGTCCCTGTCAATAATACCTCATGATGTGTCTACAATCAAATAGTTCCAATAAGATACTTATGAGTTCAAATCCTGCTATCTTATGTACATGAGACTATTTGATTTGAGAGTTTCATAAATAACCATGTGAAAAGGATCTACACTAATGATATTGTGAGTTAGTTTGTATTTAATTTAAGAGAAAAATACTAGGGTTTAGGGTTTAGGGTAAGAGAACCCTCGGTTCAAATAAAGGAATAGGAATGGAAAAGGTAAAGAGAATGCTAAGGAATTTAATGAGTATTGCATTACCTCCAATTTTCATAACAGCTAATTTATAAGTTAATGGTCCATTACATTGTTTTGGGTAACTGCATAATAGTATACCAAACATTATCTTTCCTATTCTCCACCCTTTAATACCTCCTACCATGCCTTAAATGAAAAAATAAAAGAGAAAAAGAAAAAAATAAATAAATAAATAAAAAACCTTGCACTTCATGCAGTAAAACTAGTACGCATCCCAACCAATAACAACCTTAACCAACTATCCAACACATCTTGTAACCAACCAAAAACACAACACAATCCAATGCAAACCTTAAACATCAACTCAAACCAACAACAACCATGGAACTCAACACACCAAACCCTCATTCACATCCCAAACATCAAAACCCAATCCGACATTAACCAAATCCATGCTAGATTACTCACAACTGGTCTCATCAAAAACCGCTATTTAACTACCAAACTAATCCTACATTTCACTTCATCTTCACAAACTCCACTTATTGAATTCGGGCGATATGTTTTTTTCGCATATTCGAGTACTCGAAACACTTATAAAAAAGACCCTTTTGTGTGGAATGCTGTAATTAAGAGCTACTCACATGGGGTTGATCCTAAAGAGGGTTTAAATGTTTTTAAAAAAATGATTGAGGGGGGTGTTTGTGTCGATAAATTTACGATATCGTTGGTTTTAAAAGCTATTTCGAGATATGGGTTTTGTAGAGATGGGGCAATGGTACATGGGTTTATGAAAAAGATTGGGTTTTGGGATGATTTGTATTTGAATAACTGTTTGATATGTATGTATGTGAGGTGTGGATGTGTTGAATTTGCGCGCCAAGTGTTTGATGAAATGTCTGAGAGGGATTCGGTTAGTTTTAACGCAATGATTGATGGGTATGTTAAATGTGGGAAAGTGGAGTTAGCGCGTGAGTTGTTTGATAATGTGGCGTTGGGGATGAGGAATTTGAGGTCTTGGAATTGTATGATTAGTGGTTATGGTGGTGTGGAGGACGGGTGGAAGATGGCGTGGGAGTTGTTTGAGGAGATGCCTGAGAGAGATTTGGTTTCGTGGAATTTGATGATTGGGTGTTGTGTGAAGAGTGGGAAGATTGATTTGGCTCGTGCGTTGTTTGATAGGATGCCGAAAAGGGATGTTATCACTTGGGCTAAATTGATTGATGGGTATGCGAAGTTGGGTAGGATTGAGATTGCTAGGCGGTTGTTTGATGAGATGCCTGAACGAGATGTGGTTTCGTGTAATGTGATGATGGCTGGATATGTGCGGAATGGAGTTTGTTTGGAAGCGTTAGAAGTGTTTCGTAATATGATGCATGAGCGTAATCTCGCTCCTGATGATACCACTTTATCTATTGCTCTTTCTGCAATGGCACAATTAGGACATCGTGATGAAGGTGTTAGTGTACATATGTATATAAACAAAAACGGGTTCAAATTAGATGGAAAACTTGGGGTTTCACTTATAGACATGTACTCAAAATCAGGTAGCATAGAAACCGCTATACATGTTTTTGAAGACATAAAATATAAAAATGTCGATCACTGGAATGCCATGATTGGTGGTTTAGCTATCCATGGTTTCGGTAGAAAAGCTTTTGATATGTTCCTTGGTATGCAAAGACTCGGTATTAAACCGGATTCAATCACATTTATTAATGTACTAAATGCTTGTGCCCATTCTGGTTTGGTAAAAGAGGGTATTATGTGTTTTGAAATCATGACAAGATACCACAAGGTAGAGCCAGAAGTCCAACATTTTGGTTGCCTTGTTGACATGTTTGCACGTGCTGGACAGATAAAAGAGGCCTTAAACATCATTGAGGAAATGCCCGTTGAGCCAAACAATGTTTTGTGGCGTACTTTGCTTAGTGCGTGTAATAATCTTGAAGATAGAATAGAAACGACTAATATGAAACATGGGACCAAGATGGATTATTATGATTCGAGTTGTCATGTTTTGTTATCTAACATCTATGCTCGTTTTGGTATGTGGGACCGGGTTAGGGAGGTGAGGGGAATGATGAAAGAACGAAAACTTAAGAAAGTTGGTGGGCGTAGTTGGATAGAACTTGATGGAACGCTTCACGGATTCTTTGTAGGAGATGGATCTCATCCTCAAGTTGCGGAGATATATTCCGTGTTGGAAATTGGGTCTCCTCTGGAGTCTCGGGTTAATTCTTTAATGGTACAAACTAAACTCGAGCCTGCTTAGTTTCCAGTTGGTAGCCTAGTTTAAATAGATAGTTTTGCTGTATATATAAATTTAGGAATGTATAGTCACATCATACTGTTATCTGAAAGAATCCATCTCATAAACAATTCATACTGTTCATATGAACTCTAAAGTTCAAATTCAATGAATTTGTATCTTTCCATGACAAAATAACAAAATGCCTATCATTTTGGATATGGATCATATCCAAGCACTTCGAGTAATGGTCCAGCTCGAATCTGTACCTAGAATAGAAACAGGAGTACTTGTTGCATCATGGTATAAATGACTTGAACATAAGCTAAGATTGTATCCTTCAAGCATTCTGTGGAGCACCTTTTTTTCTGTTTTTATTGTCCAGGCTTATTTGATTTTCAAAGTTGTATGATCTCTAAGATATTTTAGTAATGTAAGGTTTACTAAACTAGCTATATGGTCAATTTATCAAGGATTCTTATATGGAAAGGAATGTGAGGATTATGCGAATTGTTGTTTTTGTATGAAAATATAGTTTGTGAGTAGAAAAGTTACAGAAGTTAAACTAAATACCCTTTGGATTTGAAACTCAATTCACCTGACCTCTTATGTTTGCTAAACTTTTACATCAATTCCCGATTCTTGGGACAACGCAGATAAAATGCTGAGTAATTTGCTTCTCATCAAGAATAATATCATCATTTCATCTGATAACATGATCTGTCAGTATGTAACTCTGCATGTATAGTTTAGCAAGTGGTAAGATTACAAGCAACTATTATTCTCATCCAAATTAATCTGTATTTCTAACAACAGATATGAGATATAGATAATAGTAACTCCCATTGCTGAGATGGTCTTTGCTCTAGGGGTGAACCTAATTGAGTCGAGTCGGACTTTGGCAGGCCTCGGCTCGACTCGACCATAGTATGTTCGCCTGTTCGGCATGATAGCTCGAAGAGCCTTCATGTGGGACGCTCAATCTCGGGTCGAGAAAGACTTGTATTTAGCTCGAGTTCGGCTCGAAAAGCTTGTTTTATCTTATATGATCTCTTTTTAACCAACTACTATTAGAATATAAGATAGGCTCGATTTTATTTTTTTATTTATTATTATTTTTTTTAACTAGGTTTTCAACTCGACATTGCGAGCCGACTAATCCCAGGGCGACTACCCTTTTTGGATAGTCCGGAATCGTTTATGGGCTCGAGCTCGAGGCTCAAAACTCGAATCGAATGAGCTCTAGTTACTCGACAAAAGCTCGGTTTGATTGCACCCCTACTTTGCTTCAAATCAGACAGGCTTAAGACGAATTGTGATATTATGTCGAATACATCAGGTAAATATTTTGTAGTGGGCTTTTTCTATATGATTTAAAACATTGGATTTAGGCACAAATGCAAAGAACTAAATCACAAGTTTGAGCACATAGAAGATAAATGAGGATACTGTCAAAATGAGTATATTTTTAGCTAGAAAACTAAAAATCAAATATGAAATATGTAGATGTAACAAAAACATAGTAATTGTAAATCACAGTGGTATCCATAGAAGATTATGCCAAGTGTTATAGGTGCTCTTTGTTTATGATATAGTGCAAGTGTGTAAGATCCCTTTTTACAACAATTTGTCTTCATTACTAGAAACTTGGACTTTGGATTAGAACCAAATATTTTGAGTAGAGTGCTCTTTTACAACTCCCTATGAAGATACAACCCCTTTTGAGGAATTTACAAGTTTTTTTTGAAAATTGACTTTCATTGAACCACCAACAAAGGGCAAGCTATCACCAAGGTGGAAATAGCAAACCGAAAAACACAAAAAATACACAAAATTACGTCAAATCAAACGTACACCACCTATCCCAATCCACTACCCCTTGTTTAAACCTATGTTTATACCACAAAAACCCCAAGGTCTTGATATCCGCTACCATCTCCACGACGTTAGGATCCTTATTCGAAAAAACTTTTTCATTCCTTGCTCTCCACATCCTCCAACACGCGATTATTATAATCCCATGTAGGACTATCTTCTTATTTCCGGACGCCCCACAATGCTCGTGCATTTCCACCAAGTCGTGGACGTGAAAAACGAACATCCCTGGTATCCTGCACCATCTAGATAACGCATTCCATAAACCCGCTGAAATACCACAACCTGTAAGAATATGTTCAATTGTTTCATCATTGCTCTCACACCAAGCGCATGATTGATTATCCACCGTAATGTTTCTTCTCAACAATGTCATCTTAGTGGGAAGACGATCTAAATAAGCACGCCACATGAATATGTTACACTTATTAGGAACCCACTTACTCCACCTAAAGCCAAACCTTCCAACACTAGACGGTAGCCCTCGCATCCAATTCTTAACCGAAGCCACTGTGAAACCATCGGCCCTTCCATCACACCAAACCCACCCATCTTTTCTATCTTCCATTTGAACCTCTTGCACTAACTCCTCCAAAATATGTTTACAATTCATCTCTTCTGAAGTAAACGGAGCACGACTCCAATCCCAACAAAGAACCCGGACATTTCCCACGAACTTTAGACGACCAGAAACAACAATCCGTTTGTTCTTTTCAAGAGTAAACAAACCCGGAAATGTATCCTTTAGCGGTTCCGACCCCAACCACGTATCTAACCAAAAACGAATCTGCCCCCCGTTTCCAACTTTTCCTTTAATCATCCTATTAATCCCAACACCCTGTACCTTATATTTGTTCCAAAAAGTAACACAATTCTTCCACACCCCCGAAATTGTATTATAAACCGGCGCCACTCCCCAACTACGACTTGAACCATGAATAGAGACAATCACTCTTCGCCACATCGCCTGTTGGTCATTAAGAAACCTCCATAACCATTTACCTATCAACGCATTATTATTCAACTCTAATTTAGCTATTCCCAAACCTCCATCTCTTATATCTTTTGTAACAGTGTCCCACGCTACCCAACTTATCTTTTTAACTTCATCCGACCCACCCCACAGAAACCGTCTCATTAATCCTTCCAAAGTCTTGATAACCTTCATAGGCGCCTTGAAAAGGGAAAAATAATAAGTGGGCAAACTATCTAAAACCGATTTGATTAAAGTCAACCGTCCGGCAATAGACAAAGTGTTCGCTTTCCATTTCGAGAGTCTCTTCTTAAACGTATTCACAACTGGATCCCAATTCGAGATTCTATTCATATTTGCCCTGACCTTGATGCCCAAGTACACGAACGGAATAGCTCCTGGTTTGCACCCCAAAGAATCGGTCTCAAACTTAATTGCTTCGTTATCCACACCAACACCAAACAAAACCGATTTATGAAGGTTAATTTTCAATCCGGAACACAAATAGAAAATTCTGAGAATCCTTTTCATATTCACGAAATTGAATGTAGACCATTCCCCCATCAACATCGCATCGTCTGCATATAACAAATGCGATAAAACCGGACCATCATTAGGCAGCCGTAAACCTTCAAAAGCTCCTATGTCACACGCCTTTTTCATCAAACCCGAAAACGCCTCCATCAAAATAAGAAATAAAAAAGGCGATATCGGGTCTCCCTGACGAATACCCTTTTTACAAGTACTATAGCTTTTTTTGGCATACCAAAAGAATAAAAATAAAAAGGCACAACATAAAAGATCTCTGTATCAAAGAGTTTGTATTACGGAGTATATCATAGAGCAATCATGACCATTAGCAAATTTTGATTTAACAGTTATTTTAGTTTTATCAGGAAAAAAAAAACAAAAAAAAAAATCATCTGCAGTGGAATCTTATAAATTACTTCATAATACTTTGAATATGGAAGTTTCAGTTCTGAAATGAAAATTTTATAGTCATTGAGACATAATAATCCAACTACAGTCAAAGTCCAACAAAGTTAAACCTACGCGAACATACAAATCCTAGATAAACCAGGTTGCATCAGTTAGAGTACTTTACGCAATCATGAGGCCGTAAGAATTAAGAACTTAACAAATTCGAGTGAGAAACTCGAGCCTAAGAAGTCCTACACACAACCCTTGGGCTAAGGGGTAGAACCGACAGTACTTAGTTCTTGTGCCACAATCACGATGGTTGGCCTTGAGTTTGCTGACTCGTGAGTGCAAAGCAATGCAATTTTCGCGAGCGCAATGGCTTCAGGCTCAGAGAAATTGCCATCAAGATTAGCATCAACAAAATCTTCAAACTTGCACAACTCGGCACCTTGGCGAATAGTGGGTCCGATTCTAGTTTTTCCCGAGACTATTTGAAAAATGAGCATCCCAAATGCGTAAATGTCGCTCTTGTCTGTAAATCGGCCCGTTGTTGTGTACTCAGGAGCGAGGTATCCCATTGCAGCACTGGCTTTGAGTGTAGAAAAGATAATATCATTGGCTAGTAATTTGTGGAGGCCGGAACCAGAGAGCAATGGAGTATAGTTCTGATCAATAAGCACTTTTTCAGCGGATATGTTTTGATGAATGAGTGCGGGTTTCTTACCTTTGATACTGTGTAAGTACTCGATACCTGGTACAACAAAACAGCATACAAAGGTCAAACATCATAGAACCAAACAATTTATGGGGTGTTTGGATGTGCATTTTTCTAGTGTTTTCTATTTTTATTTTTTTCCTAGTGATTATATGTATTACAGTACAAGTATAAGAAGATTTTGAAGTGTCTAAAGTATTTAAGTGTTCAGCACAGCTGGTTATCTAAGAAAATTTCAGATAAAATTATCAAGAAGGACCTTCTTGTAAAAAGATGGTTTGTTTACTGGGAATATAAGTCTAGAAAAAAATAAGTCATTTAGCATAACCATACATAATTAGTTTCTTGCTGATTATCCAATACTAAAACTGATTTGAGATAATAATTTCTAAACGCAAATACAAGCACATCATTTTGAGAAATTTCACTCAAAGAAGATTGTGACTAACCTTTAGCAATGCCCTTGATTATTGAGAATCGAGTCGACCAATCAAGAACAAATCCTTTTCCGATTTTGCCCTTGACATCGAGATACTGCAACAAGTTACCCTTAGCTACATACTCATAGATCAAAAAACATTCTCCCCTGCCTTTTGAGCAACAAAAACCTCGTAGCCTAAGAAGATTTTCATGTTTCAAGGAGGTTAATATCTTTAATCCCTTCAAAAAGTCGGTTTCATCAGATATGCAGCTTGTTTTGGCTATACGTTTAATAGCAACTATAGATCCATCACGTAAAATTCCTCTATAAGTAGCAGAAAAATTGCTTTTCCCTAATAAATTTGAGTCTGAAAAGAACTGAGTCGCTGACTCAACGTCATCAACATTAAACACGAAGCTCTCAAGAACTTCTTGCAAGAACCCACTTCCGGTTTGACTTTTTGACATTGGGTCCCACCCGTTTGAATACTCGAGACTTATGAGAGGTGAAGCACTTCTTCGATTGACTACTTCTTTGACTTGATACTGATCAGTACTAATCCGACTATCGGAAGATTCAAAGGCGGTCCCAATTCTTTGCTTTCTACGACGATACCATATGAAAGTAAAAAGTCCAGCAACTAATAACATGGTGGTCACGACGGCTGCAAGTATAGCAGCAAGACTGGCGTTAGCTGACTTTGACTTTGACGTTGACTGAGCACCAGTTACATATGCAGACTCTGGAATGGCCTTTGGTGTAACGCCTTTTGATTGTGGGGCAAATGGCTCTGGTTTGTTAGGGTTTTCTGGATTGATAGAGTTGTTGCAAACGTTCAGATCAGCAAAACCAGATCCACATAACTGTGTGTTGTTTGCATACTGAAATCCTTCATCGAGTTTCTTCAAAACTACAAAATTTTCCAATAAAAACTCAGGTAAGTCAATCTAAGATAAACACAAAATGTTCAAATGTGTAACACCGTGAAGGACAAAGATTGTGTGGACTTTAGTTTACAAATACTGCCATTTTTAGACAGCTAATGGAACGGCAATGAGAAAGAAACACTGTACTAGATATGTTTTGTTCAAAAGCAATCATTTCTTGCATATTCTAAAAGAATATGTTTGTGGAAAAATCACACACAATGGTTCAAAAGTTTGATTAGATACACAAACTGTCGTTCGTTGTAACAAGTAACAATGGTTTGAAAAGGCAATGGCTCTTCCTGATAAAGATATTGCCAAGTACCACATGTTATTTGGTACCAAACAGTGGGCAAAACACCAAGGTTAAAAACATGATGTAAATTTACCTAAAGGAACATTGCCAGAAAGTGTATTATTCCGCACATCCAACACCTGTAACAATGGCGCATCGGCTATTTTCATCGGGATGGAGCCAAAAAGGCGATTGAAGCTCAAGTCCAGCCTCTGTAAAGTTCCTAGATTCCCGAGAGAAGCAGGGATTGCACCTGTGAGTTGGTTGTATTGAAGAGCAAGAACATTGAGGTTCTTTAGAGATCCAAGTTGAGTAGGCACGCTTCCACTCAGTTGGTTGTAGCATAGTTGTAAAACTATAAAACCAATAAGAATACACCATTAGAAAAAAGTACATTGCTTCAGATTAATGCTGAGGTCATCAACAACACAATTCATACATCGTTTTGTAGGACCGTCTTTAGAATACTAGCACATGTTTGTTTCATGAATACAAAATGTGACGAATAACGACATGCGACAATGGGTCCAATTTATGTCAACGGAAATGAAGATCAAAGTTTTGCGTCTTCAGTTTATTTCAATGTAGAAGACACATTGTCACATTTTCATAAACTATAAATGGACTCAAAATGACAATATTAACCTAAGAATCTTGTAACAATAACATGACAAAATTGTTGGAATCAAGAAATCACATGAATTGTTCATCTTTTTCAATCTTAGAATCAAGACAAATTGTCATCCTCCTAAAAGAAACCAAATAATTACTAAATGACATTTGGTAATTAATTTTTCTACATCAGAAACTTCCAAACAAGAAGTGATGATGCTGTAATGACTAGTCCATTATGTTTTGAAACTTGTACCCATTTGCTAGAAATATTATATTTATGCACATATATACATGAATATGTTTACTGTAATTGCAAATGTCTAAAAATCCCAAGTGCATTACAAAAAGGCCACATTTTTAGTCTATGTAATCATCCATTAATCAAGGTTGAATTTTTATAATAAATAATAACATAAAAAGACCCAATAGAACTAAAACTGATGATTAACCTTTTTTTAAGCTCAGCAGAAATCTCTCCAGAAAAAAATATTACCGTTACATTTTATTTTAATCTAAATCATACCCATTTGGTTGTTGGTATAGATGCAATAATCAAGTTTGAATCTTTATAATGAGCACTTAAAAAAAACCTCAAATCATTAACAAATTATAAATTTTGAAGGAAGCCCCCACAAAAACTACATTTTCTCAAGCATATCTCTTTCCATATAAATTGTTCTGTTACTATTAATTAATGTTAATCAAAATTGTACCACAGGCTCAATAACTCAAATATTAAATAGCAAACGTTCATGATTATACCCTTTAAATGCACATAAATGTCAAAATATTCCAAACTACATAACCAGAAGCCACATACTGAGTCTATATACTATTGCATATATACAAATAAACACCACAAATTTCAACACAAAAGCATAAATAACCATTTTTGCTCAGGAAGAATCTCACCAAAAATATTATCTACATTATTTTTATAAATTTAAAAAACTTTTAACATTACTATATTACTATATATATTATATACACAGATAAACATGATTATACCTCCTTTAAATGCAAACTACATTACAAAATGATGCCATATTTTTACTCTATCTATAGATACATTAATCAATGCCATAACTTTATACTAAAACATTAAAAAAACCACACAAAAATTATAAAAAAAAATTATAAAAACATCTTTAAATAAAACCAACAAAAACATACCTTGAAGATTAGCCATTTTCTCAAACTCAACAGGAATGTCTCCACTCAAATTATTAACATTCAGATACAAATCAGTAAGGTGAGTCAACTCGGCAATTTCTTTAGGTATCTCACCATGCAACCCATTAAAATGTAAATACAACCCAGACAACCCTTTAAGCTCACCAATTTCAGGAGCCAGTTTACCGAACAACCCTTTTCCTTGAAGTGATATATTCATCACTTGACCCATCTCATTACAAGCAACTCCCTCAAATGACCCATCACAATAGCTACTGCCACCACCATTTTCTGACCATGAAGTCAAAGTTTGACCATCTGGGTCTAAACTAGATTTGATTTTTATCAAGGTTTTGAGTTCTGAAACTTGGGTTTTGTGATTTTTGGCAAATGAGTGATTAAAAGTGAGAAAAATAAGAACTAGGAAAAGGGTTTTTTTCATGGTGTTTTTTTTTTGTGTTTGTTTTTTTTTTTTTTTTGGAAGTGAAGTAAAGTGAGTGGGTGTGTTTTGAGTGAGAAATTTGAAATGTGCAACAAAGATACTGACATAAGTCACATGAGTTTAAGACATCCAAATCTTGTCAAAGTTAAAACGGTATTGTTGTTTGTTTGCGTTCAAATTTGTTACACTTTGGACTTTGTAATATTTGTGGGTGTCAAGTTTGACCCTTTATTAATGGATTATGTTACACATATTTGACATAATTTATAATGCTGGAGCTTATAAAAGTTGTACCTGGAGCTTAAGTTTTAGCTTAATGTGTTTAACAAATAAGTGAAAATTATAGATGTAAAATGTATAAGATACAAATTTATTAATTCATAATTTAATGCATAGGATATTTATTTATGTAATATGAAACTTTTATTAAAAGCTATTTTTATAAGGCTAATTTAGTTAGAGCACTCACATTAGTAACGCCATAACGGCGTTATAGCACAAAAAACGGCGTTATGGCCGTTAGCCCGTTACCCTTGTTGTGACCTCGGCGTTAAAGAGAAGAAAGAAGCCCACGCTGCCAAAGCAAGCGGGCGCTAAGGGAGGCAAAAAAAAAAAAAAAAAAAAATCAAAAATTTACATTTTCTACCCTATAAATGCTACTAGCCGTTATTTTTAAAAAAATTCAAAACAACCCTAAACGGTTACTAGCCGTTATTTTTCAAAAATTTTCAAAATCTTTTTACCACTATAAATACCCAATTAAAACACCATTTCTTTTCACACTTCCACTACTATATCCTCTCCAATCTCCCAATCTTTCAACTTCTATTAACCGCAAAAAAAAACAATGTCGGGAGGAACGACGATATTTTCTACAATCTTCTTGCTAGTGGGTGGAATCCTCAAACCCGGGTTCATCATCTAACCCGAACGGGTTCATCTTCAATCCCCAACCCACTGGCTTTATCGAGCCAAGAAATGTATCAACAACATCAAGCATTTCAGATTGGCAACAACAAAACCAACAAAACACCTTAAACTCCAACTTTCAAAACCTACAATTCACACAACAATCACAAACCGAAACACATGATGTTCTTGACACACCCACGCCTCCTCCAAAAGGAAAAGGTCGCATTGCTTAAAATCAAAGAAATCCAAAGACCCCGAGCCGCTTGATTACGATGAAGAGGAAGTTGTTGTTAACGCACGTTGGACTCCAATAGATGAAGCATTACTTGCAACATGTTACATATTTGTTTGGAGGATCCGAAGTTGGAAAGTGCCAACCCGTAGATACGTTTGGTGTCGGGTCGAAATGAGTTCAATAAAACAACTATCAATCGGCGCAACAAGGACATGTCAAGCAAGTGGAAAACTTTGAACGGATATGCACAAAGTTAAACTCTCATTACAAACGTGCGAAACGGGATCAACAAGCGGGAAAGTGAGTCGGATGTGATGCAACGGGCAAAGCAATGGTATCGTGAGGAAACCAAGGATCGACTTTGGTCTCAAGACGCTGGAGGTTTTGCGTCATTATAAGAAATGGAACACGCGAACCGGTTGATTTAACCGGCGAAGTCCTGCGAAACCAACGAGGCTTTGTTTGGTCAAGATGAACAACCTCGCCCATGGGAAAGAAACGTGCTACCAAGAAAGCAAGATCCGAGACTACAACAAGTACCGGGGAACAAGCACCTGGAGGAACGAGTTTGTCGACTTATTTCACCGAAACTATGGCAAACGAGTTTCAGATGAAACGAGAAGTCTCGGCGGCGTCGGGTCGGGCACAGCAGAAAAAGATCTCACAATAACCCGGTTGGAAGAAATAAAGTTTTGATGACGCTTACTAACGGGCAAGATCCAATGGTCGCAAAGGATCAATGACTTAAAAAGATCGAATCATCGCAAAATATAACTTGAAACCTCGTCCGAGAAACGTTTTATTTCGTTGTATTTTTTTTTATTTCGTTGTATTTTTTTTTATTTCGTTGTATTTTTTTAGTCTCGTATTGTAATATGTTTTAAGTTTTAATGAAATGTTTGTTTTAGTTTAAAAATGAAGTGTTTGATTTAGTTTAGGGTTGAAATTGAAAATATGAAATATTAGTGGTGTTATGGTGTTATTGGGATGTTATTGTTGTGGGTGTTTTTGAGGATGTTAATGTTAAATGGTAAAAGGCGATGTGCTACCGACGCGGGCAAGTTATTGGTGTTATGGTGTTATTGTTGTGAGTGCTCTTAGGGGTATGTTTCACAAGAATGGGTTAGGTTGGAGCTGAGGCTAGAGTTGGGTTAAGGCAGGGGCTGAGGCTTATATTATAAGCTGAGATCTGAATCTTATGGTTGTGTTTGGCGAAGGACTTATGGGGCTTGGACTTTTAAACTAAGTCGGCTTAGACTATAAGTCTCGTTTGTCATGCGAGCTTATAAAATCATAAGCCCCTAAAAAGAGCTTAAAACTTTAGCCTATAAAAGGGGCTAAAAACTTTAGTCTGAGGTTTTTGAACACTAAATTACTTATTAACCCACAAAAAAATCTAACATATGCAAAAACTCATTTGATTATGTTCTTTTTAGTAATTTTGCAATAATAAGCCTAAGCTTAAGTCCATTTGCCAAACAAATTTACAAAAATACAAATTTCAACTTCGAATTATAATAAAAGCCTCAGTCCCAGTCCCAGCCCCAGCCCAACCCATTGTGTCAAACATACCCTATATTTTTATAAAGTTATTTGACGAATTATTTGGAGCTGAAACTTATTAATGTAAAATCACATAAAAATATATTAAATTAAATTCATGTATATTTAGGTAATAGTTCATTATATTTTTAATAGTATTTAAATAATTTAACTAGTCATAAGCATTTATAAGCCTCTTTTTATAGGCATGGGGCTTATGAAAGTTTATAACTTATTTTATAAACCATAAGTTTTCATAAGCCTAAGTGACAAACGAGACTTATTTTATAAAACGATTTATTTTAAAAACTCAAACCTCAATAAGCCGTGTGCCAAACATAACCCACATCTTAAAAGAAATTATTATCTGCTCGTAGTTTATAATAGAGGTTTAAGCTTATACAAGTCTTGATAAAACTTTACGCCAAAAACAAACTATATTAGTATATTTCATCAAATTGGGTGGGGTGTTCAAAAATCCGAGAAACCGATTTAACCGAAGCCAACCGCTTAACCCGAAACCGAAAACCCAAACCGAAAAACCGAAACCGAAACCCGTTTATCACGGTTCGGTTTCGTTTATATTTTTGATATCCGCGGTTAACCGAACCGAACCGTGCTTAATACATGAAGATTTTTTAACTAAATATTTTAAATAATTGTATAAGTATTTATTATATTATTGCACTAATTTTATTGTATAACGCTTTTTTGCTCTTAATGCAAACATTTCTAAACATTTATGTGTGAAAGTTGATAAATTTGATCGTAATTTAAAAACGTCGAATAACTATTATTTTGTCGAATGACTATTATTTTGTTAATTGATTATGTATGGATATTTGAATGCAATTATTCTAACGGATAACTTTTATATGACTATTATATATTAAATGTCATTTAATTTTACTAAAATGACATTTTATGTTTAGAACGTGTTATTGTTTATACGGCTAAACTCGCTTAAACGTCTAAAATGGTTAATCAAGTGACCGAACCGCGGTAATCGCTTTATTTCGCACCCGCTTGTCCGGTTACCCGCCTAGTACGGTTCGATTTTGGGTAATAAAATTAATTACCCGCCTGCATGATGGATAGTTTAAATCTTTCAACTAACCGAACCGAACCGCCCCGCAAACACCCCTAAAATTGGGTGTCTTAGTATAGAAACTTTTTTTCTATGGACCTCAAAATTATCGTAATTTATCTTGTATATGCTATGATACATGCATTTCTAGTAAAAGTTAAAGGCATATAATGTAATTTGTTGCGTATATACGGTACTTATTATTCATACGATCATATATTCATATGTTACATTCTAAAACCCAAGCACTTGCGACTTAAATTGCAAAGCCCGACAAAGATATCAAGTCGGCGAAACTCCATCTTAGCCACGGTATTGTCGTCCCACGATCAAATTAAAAAATGACATATTTTTATAAACTAAACCAATACTGCTATTTTATAAACACGAAACAACTACTGCTATAAGAGCATGTCCAACTATTAATGCCGGAGCCGGCGTTAATAGGCGTTAAACGTTGGGGGATCCGGCGTTACTGGGCGTTAAAGTTTCGGCGTTACTCACTTAACCGGCGTTATTTCTTTTATTTATTTATTTTTTTCTTTCTATTTTTTTTTCATTTCTGCCCTTAAATGAGGGGTTGTTTTTGTAAATTGTTGGTGTGTTAAAGTTTAAATTGAGATGTTATGATTGCGGGTGTTTTTTGAGTGAGTTAAGGTGAAATGTTAAAGCTGATATGGCGCTAACGTGACACGGTGTTAAAGTTTAACTCGTGTTATCATTGAGAGTGCTCTAATACACTACAAAGTTCATAAAATTTGGTTTGCTCATGATAATGGCTAGAAAGAATATTCTATTGTAAGCAAATGTCAAACAAAAATACTCGATCAAAAACAAGATCAAACCACATTAAGGTGTTGTTTGTTTTTCGAGCTTTTTACCTTCATCCGCAAAACCACGCCCCGCAAAAGAAGAGTACATTTAAACTCTTCATCCGCAACAAGAAAACCGCTTGCTTTTTGTGTTATCAAATCTTCTTTCATTTTTCTTCTTTTCTTCTTTTTCTTTTTCTTTTCACTAGTATTTTTGTGCTATTAAAATAACTTTTTTTCCTTTTCTTTTCACTAGTTTTTACATTTAAATCTTTTTTTACATTTCCTCCATTTTCTATGTTTTCATCTGCTTTTAATGTTTTTCGTCATTTTTACATTTTAGTCCATTTTCTTACGTTTTAGTCCAATTTTTACGCCGTCTGCTTTTACGCACATCTTTTTACGTTTCGTTTGTTTTACGTTTCGTATGTTTTCGTTTTAATTTGTTTTTACGTTTCCATCCTTTTCACGCTTTCTTCCTTTTTTTACGCCGTCCGCTTTAATCTTCTTACGTTATACCGTTTTAAGTTTTCGACCGTTTTTCACGCTTTACGTCTTTTTACGTTTCGCCTTTTCACATTTTTCGTTTTTACGTTTTGCCTGCTTTTTATGTTTTCGTCTGCTTTCTTTCGTTTCATTCGCTTTCTTACATTATCTTACGCTTTGTTAGGTAAGATAAAATAACGTAAAAACTTATAAAATCATATGAAAATGGAGGAAAAGTAAAATAAACACATGAAAATATAAAAGCGGATTAAAACGTAAAAGCGAACGGAAGCGTAAAAACGGATAAAAACGTAAAAAGCGAAAACGTAAAAGGACGAAAAGTAAAAAATTTGGCGAAACGTAAAGAAATGGACGAAACGCGAAAACCGACGAAAACGTAAAAATGACCGAAAACGTAATGGGACTAAATGGACGAAAAACCGACGAAAACATAAAAAACGGACGAAAACGTTAAAATATGATCGAAAACGTAAAAAATAGATGAAAACGTAAAAAAAAAAAAAGAGGGTGAAAACGGACGAAAACGGTCAAAAACGTAAGAAAACGGACGAAACGTAAAAAAACGGACGAAAACGTAAAAAGGATGAACACGTAAAATGCATTTAAAACATACGAAACATTAAAAGCGGACGAAAACATGAAAAGCGAACATAAACGTAATAAAGCGGACTAAAACTTAAGAAAACAAAGAAATTGTAAGAAAGCGGATGACGTAAAAACGGACGAAACATAAGAAAGCGGACGAAAAGTAAAAAGCAGACGAAAACATAAAAAGGGCGAAACGTAAAAACGGACGAAAACGTAAAAACGGACGAAAACGTAATAAACGGACAAAACGTAAAAAGAAGAAAACGTAAAAACGGGCGAAACGTAAAACCGACGAAAGCGTAAAAGGACGGACGAAACGTAAAAGAGATGTAAGATATTGAGAAGAGATGTAGGGGTTGTGAGAAGAGGTAAGAAGTGGAAAAGAAGAGATAAATTATCTGCATTGGTAGAAGGAAATAAAGATTTTAGCCTCTTATATGCGCGAAAAACAAACGGTCTTGAGGAATACGCTCTGCTGGCTACAGACAAAAGAAAGAAAGAAGAACTTTGAAAAAACAAACAATATACTACCACATTAAGAAAGCATACTTACTTTGGTAAATTTTTACTATGCTTTTCTCTATAGGTCTTGTAACTTATATCAAGGAGTTGATATTCAAAAAATCTAAGTGTGGCCAAAAGAAATCTATCTAATGTCATACAATCCAGTGAATCCAAATGAAAGTACGGTTTGAGTGTCGACATGATTTTGTTCCAAATGCCCAAAATCGTCATGGTCTAACCTTGCTGATGAATTTACCATGTGTTTATCATTTGTCTATATGTAACCAAGTACTTAAGTCTCGTTTAAATTCACCTCTTGCGAATACAATCTTTTATATAAACACAATCAATTTTATTATCCTAAACACTTCCTACAAATTAAATTCAAGATAGAAACAATGAGCAAAAGAATTAATAAGTTGTGACACTCATTTGATTGCTTATTATTCCTAGAAATAGGAAGAGGAAAATTAAGTATAAGGGTGAATTCCATATATACGTCACATATTTTCCTAAAAGAAACAAAATACGTAACAAACTTTATCTATTATCAGAATCGTCAAAATATTTTCAAATTTTGAATAATGTATGGCGTATTATTGACTGGTAAGTGACATGTTTGACCGGTTACCATTTAAAAAAGTTACAGTAATGGTCTTTGTGGTTTGCGTTGACTTTCACATTTAATCTTTTAACTTTTTTTTCACTTAAAAAAATTATAGTAATTTTCCATGTGGTTGTGCATTGACTTTCACCTTTAATACCTTGACTTTTCTTTCATCTATAACTCTTTTTTAAAACTTTTTTTTTTATTCAAGTAATATTTCTTTTATTTTATTTTTTTCAAATTTCAAACAATGTACGTAATATGATCGGTATGTTACTAGTTTAATGAGTACCACTTAGAAAAATTACATGAATGGCCATTTTTACACTTATTATACATATATAATGCAACGTTTAGAAGAAGAAAAAATACTTTTTTTTCACTTATTCATACAAGTTTTTGTATTTTTTTTAATTTTTTTTAAAGTGATATTTTTGTTTCTTCACTTTTACACTTATTATACTTATACTTTAACGTAATGTTTAGAGAAAAAAAAATCTTTTTAAGAAATATAAGTCACATGAGGGTGTAAAGTATAAGTATAACGCAAATTTTAGAAATTTTTTCCTAAAAAAATTATTATTATTATTATTAGTATTTTTTTTAAGTTCCGTTAAAGTATAAATATATTAAGTGTAAAAATGTTAGTGTCAGTTTTTAAGTGGTAAAAAAATAAGCGTATGCATAAATGAACAAAGTAAAAAATCAAAAAATCAAAAAAAAGTTTGATAAGTTTTTTAAAAAAAAATAGCGTGTAAATAAGTGTTAAAAATATGTAAGAAGTGTAAAAAAAGTAGTGTATAAATAAGTGGTAAAAAAAAGGTGTAATAAGGGTAAGAAAATAATTACTATATGAAAAAATTATAAAAAAATAAATAAGTGAAAAAATTTCTTATGACTAAAGATGAAAGTCAACGCAAACCATAAGAACTATTACTATTATTTTTTAAGTGGTAACCGGTCAAACATGTCATATACCGGTCAATATTATGTACATTGTTCAAATTTGAATGTATTCGCGATTCTGGTGATAAATAAAGTTGGTTACGTATTTCATTTCTTTTGAAAAAGTATGTTACGTATCTTTAGACTTCACTCAATTTATAAATACGCCGAGGTTCAAAATTTGCTTAAAAATATTAGAAAAAATTACACGTATGGTCCTTGTGGTATACTGTATGCCCCAAATAACAAGTTTAGTCCTTAAGTCGTTTTAATTACACCACAAATACCTATTTTTGAAACCTTTCACCCATTTAGTCCCTATTTTGGGAAATAAGGATTGTTCATGTAATAAAAGAAACTGTAAATAATTACATAGATGATCTCTATTTTTTAAAATATGGACCATTGATGCAACTAGTTTGAAAAATAGGGATTATCCATGTAATTAAAATCGAATGGGTACAAAACATGTAATTTTGAGTAAACGACACTACGATAGGGACGAAAGATGTAATTTTGTCAAAATATTATGGAAAGATTGTAATATTTTTTTTCTTGGTCTTGAAATTTGTTAGTTAATCAACTCTCGTTTTCGTATAAGGGCGTAACAATGCAATGGATCGGGTTCATACCTAGGAATGTGTGACACACGGTAAATTTTCACTAAAATTTAACTGATAATTAGTAATTTATTATTACTAAGCCTAAGTCATTAAGCATACACAAGCTTTGCCCGATCATTTGAGTAGTTAACTCGCATACTGAGAGTAGCGCATCACTTTTGCATTCATATCATTTTATGAATATTTTCATTTTGTCTTATGATTTAAATTATAAGGCGAGAGGTATCTCGTTTTCCAGTGACCGACATTGCACGTCTGCATCGACACTATGATAAGGACTCGCTAAAACAATTAACCAATGCCCGCGACTTGGAATATTACAAAGATAAAATATTTCAGACACGTAACAATAAAATACCACGGATAAAAAGTTGTCAAACAACGATACCTTGGTCACAATGTAACATCGCGGGACACAAAATATTCAACACACTTTCACTTGGACAACAACTATTATAAGAACACAATTTATGTATATAAGTATAATGTGTATACTTATACTCTCCAAGTTCACACAATGAGTAAAAACATTTACTTACCTACACAAATAAACCAATGTGTGCATAAAATAAAAAGGTAGATACATCTCTTTGTCTTCTCTCCTTCCCACGACAAAACCAAGAAAACCGGAGAGATATCCAAATCCGTCTTCAACCTTAGACTTGTACTCCCCTAGTGAAAATCGAATCTCCCAAAGAGGATACCCCAACATGCTCTTCCATCATATTCCCTTCTCTCATACCAAATCCATGAAAGCTTTACTCCTCAATCCATCCTTGATGCGCCGCTTCTGATCCGAAGCGAATCCAAGGGAATCAAAATAAAATCATTCAAGAAAACATATCTTCATACCAATCTATCTTGAGCCAATATACAAGATTCGTGTAGCTCTTGGAAGTTAGCCAAATTCGGCTTCAATCCAAACACCATGAAGAGAGAGAGGTCAAGCTCCTACCCAAAATATTTCTATATCTCTTGTGGAGATGCAAAAACTCCAAACTCAGTTTCAATTTTAATTTTTACCTAAAAACTAGGGTTTGTGAAAGTTAGGGTTTTCCAAAATTGATTTGGGGGTTTTGCAATTGGAGGTATTTTAGTGCTAATCCAAGTTTTATTTGGTCCGAATCCAAGGAACAACCTTTCGTTCATCATCCACCATTTTCGGATTTGAGGTTACTTACCTATCTTGTTGTAATATTTGTATTGTTTTATGATATCATGTTGGAAGGATTTTTTATCAATAAGATTTTATATGTTTTGGTCACAACGATTTTCTTATTGTTCTTGGTTACCATGTCAAGTTTTGAAGTTGGTCATTCATTTAGTTTATGGATTTACAAATCTTGTCATATTGTTAACCACATGAACTTCTAGTCAAAAGGAATGCTTTGGTTTACTTATCGTGTCTTGGCGTCAAAATTTGAGGATGAGACCCTACGTGGGTTAGCCGCAGTGGTTAGTCGAGGCGAAAGTCGATTTGTATATAATGGAGCTAGTCATGATTTATCACGTATTTGGTTTGAAGTTAACTTAGTTGTGTAAGGAAAATGTACATCAAAGTTATGAGGTCAATTAATGGTTTGGGTCTTGTCGAATTGCATAAACAAGAATTTGAGAGATTTAGTTTTCACAAATTTTACTTCTTGTGTTTAGTAAACAAACTTGGTTACATGTACTTGTGTGGTCATTTGCACTAGAGTCCGTTTGGTTTTCTATCGAGACTAGGGAACAAGGAAAATAAGGTATACGAGTCAAGCTTGCGAAGCCTACAAGTAACCCATGTCGATGCTCATATTTATTTTGTTTCAGTCGACATTTATGTTGTTTAAAAGTATGTCAAACTTTAACTTTTACTTTTTTTTTAAAACATGAGAAACATACAAGGGTCTTATGGTCTTGTGTCTCAAGTTTGCAACAAGGAACCGAGTTGAGTAGTACTCGACCAAACACATGGTTTCGACACCTCGTTGCTCCAACCTTCCGTTAATGTATCAAACTTGAGTAATATCCTAGGCACTTAGAAACATCGGTAGCCGAATACACCTTGGAGCACATCAATCGTGACACCCTAGGTTCGAGTCTAGCTTCAAATGTTAATACCTTATTCACTTAAGTGAACACTTGCTATATCAATTTTTTTTCTTTTCTCTCGTGTGATCTACCCATAAAGAGTTTGGCACAATGATTGCACTACCAAGTACTAATGTTTAGACATCAAGTATTGGGCCATTCCCAACTAATGAGTTAAGTGGCATAGGAATCGTTATTTTGTGGGCCTCGGCCCATATGGGGTCCTTGGTCGTGATCAACACCAGGCATGACCCATGGTGGCTCGGGTGCTCGTCGACGGTTTAAACTATCTCACGAAATAAAACATGTATCATATAACAGGAAGGCAAAGTTTAAGCGTAAACCGTCCCCGTCTATTCTTTCTTTCATCTCGTAACATATAGTCTTAACATCAATTAGGTGTACAAGTCATAACTTAGCAAAATGTATGAAAGTTAGTATAAACAACAAATATTCTAAAAACATGATTCCCGTAATGATGTACGTCAAAATTTAACGGCATTGTACAAATGCATGGAAGTCAAGTAAACTTCTTAATGGAACTATATATGTATAGAACAAGTTATGATAAATAAATAGAGACCACTATATTATTTTATCATTCATTAAATTTGGAGAACTTCAAATTTAACTCAAGTATTTTCTAAATACAATTAGAAAATAAAATTTATTATATATAATCTTGACAATGCCATTTTATGCCAACTTAAATAAGTATATACCCATTTATATACTTACTAGTGGAACATCGAAATTATTTTTCAAATCAAACTTTGGATTTTAAAGTCACATTAATGTCAACATAAAAGTATATATACTTCAGATACTTACTAGCAAAAATCATTTTAAACTAAAAGTTTAGCTTCGCTACAATTATAAAACCATTGAACTACTTAAAGTAAGCAATACTTAAAAGCGATGAACTAAAACATTGCCCTCCTTATCTAGGTCGCGTGTCGGTCTTGTTTCACAACAATCACTAATCCCACATTTCGGATTTGCACATTTGCTAAGGTGAGTTTCATAGCCCCACTTTTACTTGATAAATTGTTTTATACATTTTGGGGTGAGAAATATGCAAAACATTTTATGGACCAAAACTATTACATGATTACTATTACGTGGTTTAGCCTAAGCCCTTATGTCCCTAGAGAATGCCCTTTTCATGAACCGTCAATTCCCCATTGGCAAACGCGAATGTTATAAATAGATCTATTGAGGTGACTCCTCCGTTCGGTTGGCCATACTTAGGCCAAGGCGAAACGTATACCATGTCGGAATCAAGTGTTGAGGGACGAAACACTTGCTATGGGCCCTATATTGTATGACATCTTTTAGCATACTGAACCGTCGTAGTATCGGTTGCATGAACTTAGAGCTAACGTAATAGACATTCATACATATATCATTATATTCGTTGTAATGATTATATGCCTTTGCTTATGGTCCAAGCTTACTATTTTAATTGAAACCTATGAACTCACCAGCTTTTAGCTGACCTTTTAGCATATTTTCTCAGGTGTTTAAGTGTTGTTCATGAAGGCAAGGCAAGAAGCGGATGTATGGTCGTAGTAGTATTAAAGAAGTGTTTTTACACAAAAATGATGTTTTTACTTTGGGACCACTAAATCAAATGGGATGTACCCATTTATTTGAATTATGTTGTAAGACAATGTTTTTAAAACTATTTTATGAAATCAAACGGAGTATGTATTCCGTTCTTTATTACTTGTGTTATGATTCACCAATCCCGTAACGCTCCCGAATAACACGTATGCTTCCGCTAAACAAATTTGGGGGTGTTACAGAATGGCAATGGGGCGGGGCGACCATCTCCATTCTCAAACCCGATTACAAAAATCATCCTTAAACCCACCCTAATCCCCATTGGGGATCTTATCGGGGCACCCCATTGAGGCGAGATGCTCCCCCAAACCCACCTCATTCCCCATTGGGGTCTTATCGGGTTTTCTTTTTTGAGCGCGATCCTCCATCATACTCATGCATTTCCCTGTTTATTCATATTTTTACGCTATTAACTATATGATTTTACAGAATAACTTAAAGAATCGAGAACCCATTAATAATATATTAGGTATTGGAATAAATCACAACTTTTTTAGAATATTATGACACAAAACAAGATTTTATGATCACACTTTGAAATATTACAAAGATAAAATTAACAAAAATTAGAGAATTATATTTAGTACATAAATACTAACACAATATTTAAGGTATATAGAAACATGTATATGTATATGTAAATGTTTCGGGGCGGGGCGGAGATAGTGTGCCCCGTCCTGGCCCGAAACCCGATAAGCATGCCCCGCCCCGCCCCATTAAGTCCGGGTTTCCCCGTCGGGTTCGAGTTTTTTTACCATCCCTATTCATACCCACACCATTGTACATATATGTGTCGTTTTTTTTCCTTTAAACTTTTACATTATTCTTATATGATCAAGTTACACACACTATCGTGCTTGAGCGAAGTGGGCGGCCAAAGGACCCAAAATTTTGCCCCTTATATCTATATCTATATTATTTATAAAACAAAATGGTTAAAGTGAAAAGTGAAAAGTCAAGAAAATGAAATGATAAAAATATTAAAGAGGAAATTTTGAAACAATTAATTATGATCAATATTAATTATCAATACACATATGTTTAAAAAAGAAACTATTAATACACCTCGAAAATCGGATTGACCTGGAACGCTTCAAACCCGACGGGTTGACCCGGTTTAATTTGACCATTTTTTCGACCCAACCCGTCGGGTTGACCCAGTTTTTCGACCGACAACCGGTTGAACCACCCGTGTCGAACCGGGTTTCAAACATTATGTTTAATCCCTAAATCCTAAAACTTTTATTATTTTTTGTTTATAACATATAATTTTTTTTTGGGCAAATCGCGTAAAAAAGACTTCATCTTATGTCCAATTTCAATTAAAGTACTACTCTTTTTTTTCTCAATTTAAGGTACTCGACTTTTTTTGGGCCGATTTAGGTTTTTTCAACTTCGTTAACTATTTCGTTAGTAAATTACATGTTTGGTCCTTGGGTTTGTATAGGCATTTCATGTTTGGTCTATTTTCGTCCGTTTCAAACGCTTGCATACGTTTTCGTCCGTTTTATATGTTTTCGCCCGTTTTACGTTTTAATCGTTTTGCACGTTTTCGTCCGTTTTACACGTTTTACCGTTTTGCACGCTTTCGCATGTTTTTCACGTTTATATCTGCTTTCTGCTGTTTTCGTCCGCTTACACGTTCAGTCGTTTTGCACGTTCATCCGTTTTGCTCGCTTTCTTCCGCTTTTACGTTTCGTCCGTTTTGCACGCTTTGATCCGTTTTTGCGCGTTTCGTCCGCTTTTCCACGCTTCCGTCCATTTTACACGCCGTCCGTTTTGCACGCCGTCCGTTTTACATGTTTCGTCTGTTTTACACGTTTTTGTCCTTTTTGCCGTTTTGTTTTTTTTACGTTTCGCATGTTTTGCACGTTTGATCGGTTTTACGTTTTTCTTTTTTACGCTTTTTTTTTTTTTTTCCGCTTATCGTTTCCATCCGTTTTGCGTTTTCTTCGCTTTTGCACGTTTACGACCGTTTTGCGTTTCGGTTCGTTTTGCGTTTTAAATCCGTTTTACGTTTCGTCCATTTTACATGTTTAAATCTGTTTTACGTTTTCATCTGCTGACGTTTTGTCCGTTTTGCACGTTTCCATCCTTTTTCTATGTTTTGATCTCTTTTTGCACGTTTTCATTTGTTTTACACTTTCCCATTCATTTTACACTTTTATAATCATGTATAAAATGTGTGTTTAAAACGTAAAGCAGAATCAAACGCCAAAACAAAAAAAAAAAAAAAAAAAACGTTAAAACGCGAAAACGTTTTCGTTCGCTTTTGTCTATTTAAGCGAAACGTGTAAGAACGAACAAAAGCGTGCAAAGCGACTAAAACATTTAAAAATTATGAAAACATGTAAAAGCGAGAAAACGCAAAAAGCAGGCGAAAATGTAAAACGGACGAAAATGTGTAAAAACGGACGAAAACGTGCAAAACGGACGAAAACATGTAAAACATATGGAAACGCAGTAAAACGGACTAAACGCACGTGCAAAGACGATTTAAAACTTGCAAAACGGACTAAAACGATAAAAGCGGAAAACATATGAAAGCGTATGAAAATGGACAAAATAGACCAATCGTGAAACGCCTATACAAACCCAAGGACCAAACATGTAATTTACTAACGAAATAGTTAACGGAAGTTAGAAAAACCTAAATCAAAAAAAAAAAAAAAAGTCGACCTTAAATCGAGAAAAAGAATAATGCGCTTTAATTGAAATTGGACATAAGATGAATACGTTTTACGCGATTTGCCTTTTTTTATCATTAAAACTATCTATAAAATCCGTTCTTGTCATCGAATACTGCTTAAGTAATTATATACATAAGAGAGATTTTTTCACGGCCCTCGAACTTGAAGGATAACATATTATACAAAATTGATTTTTGAAGGCCTCACTTTTGGGTTTTCAACCTACGTGGAAAAGAGAAAAAGCCACAACACATAGTTAGATGTTGTACTCGTATTACATTATTTTTCCAACACAATGAGTTATGATACGTCATAAATACAACCTTTACAGGGGATAAAGTTTTGGCAATCAATTTATCATGCATTCAATGCATTATTCATTCCTTGCTCTTTCTGAACTAAAATAGTTTAACAACATTGATTTCCAAAAACATATAAACGCTAGTAAAATGTAACGAAAAAGCTATTAAAATTAACGTAAATGAGACATTGAGAAATGAGTGCAGACTAGACAACCGTAAATTTAATAATAATGTGTTATTGACAGTGGCGGACCTAGCCAAAAAACTAAGGTGATTCCTTAGTTTAGTCAAGACGTAAAAGTCAACTTGACAACATATGACGGGTCAATGTACCTATCGGTCGGGTCGGGTTTAATTGAATAATAGGTAAAGCGATTATAATTAACCTTTGAAGCTTTAATAACTTGAAAACAATTATATTTGCTTTGCTAATTATTAATACTTGTACTACCTAGCATATCTTTTTCAACTGATTAAAACATAGTGATACTCCAAGAAGTTTAAAAATACTGAATATAGTTAATATAGTACGTACTACTCTATTTATTGTGCAATTCTGTTTTATATCAAAAGGGTGTTAAATAGTACTTGAAATAAAGTAGAGGTTAAATAGAAACTTAAATAAGATAAGACATTCAATTTTGGGTCTTCTTCTTCACCATAAACGTAGACCTCCAACCTCCATTAAAATAACTTTTAGATTTGCTTTCTATTTTCCTTCTTGAATCCTTCTTTCTTTCTTCCTTCTTAATTTTAGATCTAAGGTGGTTCCTGGCCAAATTCTAAGGTAGGTCCTATTTTTCTTATATATAACTAAAAGCCTCCCGATTCCTAAGGTGGTTCCTGGGAACCACCTTACTATAACATAGGTCCGCCTCTGGTTATTGAACGCAAATATTTTACATAGACACTGTAAATATATACAATTTTTTTAAGGGTTTGTGACATATTGTTGTTGAGCATGATGATGGCAGCTTTTTTTGTACCCATGCCCTATAATTGAACATGTGAATATGGAGAAACAAATGAGTACACAAATGTCTCGATCGATATTTGAGTGGAAAAATTCATGGTTCGTTTTGTTGGATATTTTAGTGTAATTGGATTAACTTGTTTTGACCAATTTCATCATAATATCATCATTTAGGTTTGGTGGTCTGGACTTGCCTACTGAATTTATTATGATCTTGGCGTGGCGCAGGGAGACAGTCCGGCGGCGCGCCCAGTCATAATCCGGTGGCGGCACTTGTAGTCCAAGGGCAGAGCCTGGTCAGGGTCGAGCTTGGAAATTTTTATTTCCACTAAGTTATTATGTAAAGAATTCATTGAATTTTCATTTCATTCAAGTAGTAATGATTCTCTTGAACTTTTGATTCTCTGAAGTTATGTATGTTTCTGTTTGCTATGTTCCTCAAAGAAATTAACTTTCGGAAATTGAGGACAAAACTCGACAACTTGGAACCTAAATCGCCATTGGCGCTATCCCGTAATATGTTATATACGGTTTGTTTGGTCATCATCGATAATCTGTTCAATAAAATCTCGACACACACATACGTAAAATTCTCATTCTACGAATTGTATCCGATTGAATAATTTGGTAGAACCGCTAAATTGATTTGATCTGAAAGTGATTACACGCCTTTCAGAGATTAAGTATATCCACTGGTGTTCGTTATTAGTACCATATCCCCTACACGTTTCAGCTTTTTTTGGCTATATCACTATATGTACTGTTTGTTTCTTTTTAGCCTTATTGCATTCCTTTTAAAGCATGAGAATATTTTGTCTAACAATGCGGGTCTCATTTCTTTAAATATATATACACATTTAAACCTACTATATATCTTAGAGCAGTGCCGCGTTGGCGGCATGGTGGTCTCAAATAAATTTTTAGGTGAATCATGTATTTTAGTTTATTATGTTCTTTTTATAATAAATTTACTGGATATCAAAATTTCGTTTAGCCGTGCAGATGTCGGGATCGAGCTTGATTGGTCGCGCCTATTCGCTCGAGTCCGTTTAGCCCGACCGACCCGTCAAGAGCTTATTTTGCCCGTTGACCGTTCGAGCTTGAATATCGTATAATGTCTATATTATTTGTATTAGTGACATTTAACGGGGTTCGTAGCGTTGTGGCGGCGGATACCATGAAATAAAATTTTCCGGTGAATCATGTATTTTAGTTTATTATGTTCTTTTGATAATAAATTACTGGATTTCAAAATTTCGTTTAGCTCGTCTTGTTCGGCTCGAGCCGTTAATCGGTCTTCTGTTTGGATCATACCGTTCGGATCGAGTAATCAAAACCCAGTCAAGTTTAGGATTTCCAATCAAGCCCAAAAGAAGACAAAAAAAAAAAAAAAAAAAACAAAAAACAAAACCGATCCATAACCATTTGACAACCCGTATTAATAGTGCACACTTATTATTCATTTACCCTAAATATACTCAACACAACACAAACCCTAAAGACAACACGCCCACCAAACGATTCTCTCTCAAAACGGATCCGAAACTCAAATTACCAACATCTTCATCTCATCTAATCAAAAAAAAAAACCCATCTCATCTCAAAGATATCTTAATCAATCCAATTTTTTTATTAAATTACCTACGCCACCACCTCCTACAAAGAAGAACCAAAGACGCCCCACCCTACCACGTTTTTTTTATACATCCGAAATTTTTTTTCACAAATATGCGTTTTTTGGTCTTAAAATAAAATAGATCCGTAATTTTTTTTAATAAATATGCGTTGTTGGTCTTAAAATAAAATAGAACCGTAATGTTTTTGATAAATATGCGTTTTTTTGTCTTAAAAAAATAGAACCGTATTTTTTTTTGTTGATAAATATGCGTTTTTGGTCTTAAAAAAAATAGATCCGTAATTTTTTTTTGATAAATATGCGTTTTTTGGTCTTAAAAAAAAATAGATGCGTAATTTTTTTTTTTTGATAAATATCGTTTTTGGTCTTAAAAAGTAGACCCGTAATTTTTTTTGATAAATATGCGTTTTTGTCTTAAAAAATAGATCCGTATTTTTTTTCATAAATATTCGTTTTTAGTCTTAAAAAATAGATTAGTAATTTTTTCTTCATAAATACCGTTTTGGTGATAAAAAATAGTTACGTAAATTTTTTTCATAAATATCGTTTTTGGTGATAAAAAATAGTTACGTAAATTTTTAATATTTCAACTTGTCAAACCATAAGTTTTAATTTTATAGATCCGATTTTTTTGTAGATCTAATGATTTTATGTTTGTAGATCTAACATTTTTAATTGATTTTGCGCCCGCCACTCTAGCCGGACAAGTAGCCAGATCAGTAGCCGGAATCATATTTTTTGCTGGAAATAATGGAGTATAGATTTGTACATTATGCTTTACATTTTGTATTAATTGGTGATGGGGTGTATTAATTGTTTGGTCAAGTAGTAGTGATGCATTAATGTGTTGTATATAATGCATATGTGGTTGTAAGTCTGAAATTTTGTGCTTTAATGTGTTGTACATCATGCTTTATTACTTACAAGTCTGAAAGTCTGAAAATTAAATAGGAGAGAGAGTCGTTTGTGCATTATAAATTGTAGTGATAAACAAAATTTTAAGTGGAAATGTTTAACTCATACACACTTAAACTCAGCACGACACATGCAGATAAGTTTTGAGACAATGATTTCCTTTATAGACTCGACACATACTTTCTTAGAGAGCCAGATGCAGTGAAATGTTATAAATGTGTATTCACCACCACCTCAGCATATAGTTTATAACACCAATATAACATAAACAACTCAAGCACCGAAGAAAATATGTGTGGACAAGTCTAGAAATTACCAAATTATTTTGCATAGTGTAAAGCTCTTAAGTCTTTAACAGTTAATCCCTATGTGTCAAACTCTCGATATATAGACCACAGTTAAAGATAAGATTTTCTTTGTTTTTTCTTTTGTCTTTTGTGAAATTTCTTTTTGGAAAAAGGGATACTCCAATACCTTTAGCTTGAAAAGCACCATCAAAAGTTTTAGTAAAGATGAATCTCCCATATGAATGACACATCACATGTTTGGTAAACTATATACAAATTTCATCATATGTTAGGTACACAAAATAATTATTATGACAATTGGTCACGAAGAGTTTATCCATGTAGGAGTAACATTCGTTTCATCTTGTTTCTACAAAAGTTTATCATATGCTATATGTTAGAATTCCTTAATTTAGGGAGAACGATTTATTCTTGTAGTAAAAAATCTCGTTCGTTTTGTCTCTTTTAGTTAAACTTATTTCACAAAAAATTGTGCATAATTCGAGTTATCCAAAACCCCAAATAATTCAGGAAGTATTTGTTATGCAAGTTTCACACTGTTGTATTAGATTCAAACATAAAATCAATAGATTGGTATAATCTTTCGGAATAAAGTAAATGATTGAACCAATAGAACCCATTCCACTGCTACTTGGTGGGTATTGTTGAAACGTTGTGACATCATTCTTATTTTTAATATTCTTAGCCACACAACTTATGTACTTTTGTCTTTAATTATTAATTTATGTTTTTTTAATATATTTTAAATCTATTATAAATTTAATAAATTATATATAATTATATATTTTCTCTCTTACTTTTTTTCAAACTTTTCCTAAATCTTTCAAACATTTCCTAAATCCAAACCCACTTATAAACCAAACGGACCCTCAGTTGAAATGAAGTTCAATAACTTTGGTAATCCAAAGTAGAGGTAGAACTAAACTTTTAATCTAGCATTCATGTTTGATGACTTTTTAGGATTTTTTTTGGCTCCCCACCCGAAACCCAAACAAAAACGTGACGAAAATTATTGGATTGTAGGAGTAATATTAGTCTTTCACTTTTGAAGAAGGGTTTGAGAACTAACATTATAGAAACATATGGAAAAGAAAATTTGTAACATGAAGGGACTTGACCCGGGTTGGGTTAGAAATTTGGAATTTTGAATTTGGTTTCGGTAGTTACTATTCACTAATAACTTACGGTAGTTAAAGGATCGGGTAGACGAGTAAAAAATTCGAAAGTTCATTGGTAAAAAGATTGGTGCAATATCTCGTAATAGGCGTTTCTAGTTTTGGGCCATTGGATTAATTATTTTGCGAAAAAAAAAGAGGCCACAAAGCCCATCGTTTGTTAAAGTTGTGTACTTTTTTTTAATAAGCTTTGCCAAATACCCCAAATAAACAACCTATAGTACTTATATATAGAGTGGAGTATACTTTTTGAGAAGGGATAATTCCGTATTTATCCAATCTATAAATAAAAATGTCTTATATACCCAAAATACAATTTTTGAATGCATGATGTACAATGCATTTAAAGCATGTTTTGGGTAAATTTGACATTATCATGTTTAATTTAGGTAAATATGGAATTGCCCCTTTTGAGAAAAGCAATTGTGAATGTACCAACCAAAAACCAATAAGCATAAAAGCTAAAGCTCAACGCTCTTAGGCTATGCACAACAACGATCTTAGGCGATTTTCATTTTGCCTGCTACACCAGCTTTCTCTCACCAACGACTTTTTTAATTTTTTTTTATTTCTTTTAAATTCAAAATATTTAAATAACAAATTTAAACTTCATTAATAATAAAACTTAAAACATTACAATTTTTGTGGTTTTTGATTTGGGGAGTTCTTTTACTTGACATGATGAATATTGATGGGAAGTTGTTTGAATTGTGTGTTTAAAAGTGTGTTTGAGGTTGGTATTAATAATGTTATAAATGTGGTAAAATTTATTATTTTTTATCTAACGTTCGAATTCCTCGTATAAAACATGAATTTTTATTTTATTTTATTTTATTTTTATTTTATTTATTTTTTGAGTAAAAGTTTCGGTCGAATTTTTAATTGAGGTTAAGCCTTTTTTGCCAGATGACCATGAACAATTGACTGGCCACAAGGCGACGACCTCAAACAACCGATCGGCCTTAACCTCAACCATTGTGCATAGCCTTAGGCACAAAACTATCTCACTATTTAAGAGATGTTTCGATTAACTTATTTTTTATATAAAAAATATATAGTCGCAATGGATAGTGACCATTTTTGTCTTGTAACACGCTTTTTTTTAAGCTTGAGTTACAAATTACGATAGGGCAAATGATACAAAAATGTATCAAAGTTAGTGACATTTCAAATCAAGGTATTCTACTTTTTTTTGCATAAAAAGGTAGTCAGCTTATCTTGTCAATAATTTTAGTATTTTTGTTAAATATTTAACGATCATTCATTAAGTTTTACATTTCAAGTTCACCGCCGCCGCCATTGTCAACCCTGCCCACCACCACTACCAAGCACGGTGATTGGTGGTCGTGATGGAGGCAATGAAATTGAAATGTAAAACTTAACTGATGATCGTTAAATTATATATAAAACTGACTACCTTTTTATAAATAAAAAAAAGTGAGATAATTCCATTAGAAATAACATCTAACTTAGGTATCTGAAGAACATATTATTTCACATAAAGTACAAGGGTGTATAATGTCATATTTGTATCTTAGAGGGTTATAATTGTAATCATTTTAAATGTTTGTTAAATAGGCGGTTATTTGCTTTAATCGCCTATAAGTAGTTGTCTTCCTCCTTCATTTTGTAATTAACTTCATTTCAATAATATGATTTTTCCCTTTTTTCATTCCGCGTTTATATGGTATCAGAGCCTAAAAAGCTCGATCTAAACCTTAATTTTTGATTCAATTGATTAACTGTCAATTGATTCTTGATTCGATTTCATTGTTCTTGATTAATCGATCCTTTTTGGTTCAAGATTCATCAATTAGGGTTTCTGATAAGAATCAACAATGGCGTCTTCTGAGATTCCACCTATTTCACCTGTTGTTCAAGATAATCGTGATAATTCCATCAATGATCCATTGTGCATTACTAGTCCTGATCATCCAGGAATGGTCTTAACAACCACACCTTTCAATGAGGGTAATTTTTTGGGTTGGAGTAGAAACATAAAGATGGCTTTAGGAGCTAAGTTGAAATTGGGATTGATGGGACATGTGTCAAACCGGCATTGAATGATGTGAATTATCAAAGGTGGATCATATGTGACTATATGGTTACATGTTGGATTCTAAACTCCATGATTACTGAGTTATCTAATGCTTTCTTGTATACTCAGTCAGCGTATGAGTTGTGGAAGGAGATAACTGAAAGATATGGTCAAAGTAATGGGCCACTTATCTACCAATTGGAGAGGAAATTAAGTCACATTTCTCAAGGTAATTTGAGTATTGCTTCTTAATTCAATAAGTTGAAATGATGTTGGGATGAGTTGCAGAATCTTAATGGTTTACCTACTTGTAATTGTGGAAAGATGAGAGAATGTTCTTGTGGTATTCTTGATAAGATTGTTGAAATGGATAGTAGATCTAAACTGATGCAGTTTTTGATGAAATTAAGTGATGACCATGAGGCAGTTAGGAGTCAAATCTTGGGAATGGATCCATTGCCTAATGTCAATAAAGCCTACTACATTGTGCAGCAGATAGAAAAACGAAAACAAGTGACTCACCCTGCTTTTGAACCAACTGCTTTCTTTTCCAATTTGAATGGGAATAAAACTAGTTATCAGGGCAAGAAAGATTTTAAAAATGGTCCTAATAGGAATGAGTTCAAGAAAGTTTGTACTGGTTGTAATCAAGAAGGGCATTTGGTTGAGCAATGTTTTGAGAAAATTGGTTATCCAGACTGGAACAACGGTAAGAAGGGAAAGAAAAATACAAGAATGGCTGCTCAAGTTAATTCAAACTTGGAAGAACACATGGTTGGAGATACTCCTTTTGATTTGGGGTATGAGAATGGTGTTGGAACAGGACAAAATGGGATGTTTGATCAACAATTGGTTCTTCTTGTATGTTCGAAGTAATGAAGATGTTCAAAGGGAAGGGTATAGTGGTAATGGTGCGCAAATGCTAATCGAGGCCGGTTCTTCTATGCATTATGCGGTATCTTTTCATGTTTACATCAAGCATTTGCTCTTTTCATCATCGACATGAACATAACGATGGATTGGATAAGTGATCTGGAGCTTGGATCATATGTCACCTCATTTGCATCTTTTCATTTCTACCAAAACTCTAAAACACCCAATCATTGTTCATCGCACGATGGTAGAACAAAAGCATCACTCTTGTTGGTCAAGTCAAAATCACACCTTTCTTAACATTGAATAATGTTCTCTATGTACCGATTTTCAACTCAATTTCTCATCGTGGGTAGATTGATTAAGGATCGGGGATTAGATGCTCATTTTATCTCAATGACTTTGCATTTTAGGACCCTTCAACTAATCAAATTGTTGTTGTGGGCAAAGGGTCCAAGTTTTTGTACATCTGCAAGCCTATGCTTGAACCTGCAACTTTCTTTCACAATGTATCTGTTTTCTGTCAATCTCATACAAAATCTGCTATTCCTGTGTCTTTGAATAAGTTTACATGTAATTTTGTTTTTCCTAAACAAAATGTAGATATTCATACTTTCCATTCTAGAATTAGTCATACTTCAGTTTCCAAACTTGCTCATATTCCTGATTGTAAACATTTGAATGCAACGGAATTCTCTTGTGAAAGTTGTTCATTAGCTAATCACCATAAATTGTCTTTTCCTAAAAGCATTACTTCTAGTTCCTTTGCATTTGAATTGGTACATATGGATCTTTGGGGCCCTTATAAGAAACCTGCACTGAATGGAGCTCAATATTTCTTTACTATTGTGGATGATTTTACAAGGGCTACATGGACTTATTTGGTTCACACTAAAGATCAGATACTGGATGTTTTGTCTCAGTTTGTGTCATATGTTCAAAATCAGTACTCAGCCACCATTAAAACAATCAGGACAGATAATGGTACTAAAATAGTTAATGGAAAATGCTTAGCTTTCTTAAACTCTAAGGGTATTGTGCATTAGAAATCCATGCCTTACACACCACAACAAAATGGGGTGGTGGAGAGGAAACATAGACACCTCTTAGAAACTGCTAGAGCTATTAGAATTCAGGCTAATTTTCCTATAACCTTTTGGGGACATTGTGTACTAGCTGCAACCTATCTTATTAATAGAATGCCAATGAAAATATTGAATTGGAAGACTCCTTATGAGAAATTGCATGGAAAAGTACCTTCCTACAGTCATCTAAGAGTCATTGGGTGTTTGTGTTATGCAATTGTTACATTGCCACACAAGGATAAGCTTGAGCCAAGAGGTCTAAGGTGTGTTCTTTTAGGATATCCTCCTAATTCCAAAGGGTATTCTCTGTATGATCTAACTACCAAGCAGATCTTTCATAGCAGAGATGTTTCATTTGAAGAAAATATTTTTCCCTTTAGAACACAATCAATACCCACTCAATGTCTTGGAGGTGAGTTTCCTTCTTTTAGTTCTATTGATGAAGTTGTTGAACCTGTTCCTTCTAATGTTCCTCAAGTTAATGAGAATGTGTTAGCTATTGGATTTCATAAACACATAAGACAAATCATATAAGGCGTATGAAAGAGTTTAGAGAGAAAGTTTTAGAGAGAGAAAGAGAAGAGAGTTGGGAACTATGTGAAACAAAGAAAAATGGTATTGAGCTCAACCTCTACCTTGGGAGGTAGAGGTATTTATAGTGTCTTACAAAATACGCCTCCTACGGGTGTGGATCGGGCATCTGAGTGGGTAAAGACCGTCCAGTCCTCCACGGTGTTACATATTAGACTACTTATTAACATACCAAAACTACGACTCACGAGCTTTCTAATGAATACATATACTTGAGGTGACCGACTCTTTAACTCATGGATTTTCTAAATCTAACAATCTCCCCAAGGAGGTCACCTCAAATTACATTGAATACAAGCAGATATTACATTTTGATTGTTCTTGGTTTCTTGATTATGTTCATCGCCACGTAGTCCGTAGTCTTAGTGTAACACCCCAACTTCGTGATACTGTGATGAATTCAAGCGGGTGTTACTTCATGGCACAACATCATAACAATAGAAAACGAACTCTAATGGAGTCGTTTTAAAGATTTATCATTCGATTTATATAAATATCGAGTTTACAAAATGAGGTCCCGAGATGGTTCCAAGTTTACAAAATACATTAAATTGGTTTTCGAATGATAATAAAATTTATAGCCTTCTTGATATCCTTGCTCTTCCGTGCGACTTCCGACATTATGGACTGAAATACATGCTTAAAGCTGTCAACACAAAGGTTGAGTGAAATTCATAGAGTTTTGGAAATCGAGTTGAACACATAATGTTTGTGTGAGTTACGTTGTTATACACTCATAATGTTGAAAACAAAGCGGATATTATTGCACTAAGCTCATGATACCGAAAACATTAACGGTGTCATATAATAGTAACCGATGCCCTAATAGGTAATTTGCCATTAAACCTATGGATCTTCAAATAGAGTGCGTTTGTTTACCGGACACGGTAACACAAACGGGATTTATCATTCGATAGGTCTATCCACATTATTCGCGTTCACTCGCAAGTGATTAATGGCTCATGATAATAGGGACTTAAGATTGGCAATAGTGGTACTTAGTGCAACTAATATATTCAAGTATAATTTGAAAGCAATGTGTTCGATTTAAAATAAAGCATGTATCTCCCCCAAGGGTTTGTAAAACAATTAAGTAATAGAAAGTGGGGCTATGAACTCACCTCAAAGTAAATGATAGCAAATGTATAATGAGAATGATGGATATGCCGTGGGAACTTCTACGAGCAACCTAAAATAGAATGTTGCGACTTAGGATTGGAATAATGTTTAGGAAAACATAAACCATCCTATATCGTCTCTATGTTGATCATGATGTAGTACATGGTATTTGTGTATGTCGTTTATAGAAATGGTCTAGTTGTGAAAACATGTTTAGTTTATAGATATCATTACTACCGTTCGGGCCATCATAATTCGAGAGGTCATGCGATGGCGTTAGGAGCTAGGACACTTTAAATCGTAAATCCGAAGAACTCGTCGTCGTTTACTCAAATGAAACCCCTCACATGAAGCTCCCTAGTTTTGTAGTACTTAGTAGATAAAACATAGATTTTGAATGAAGATTGTTATATAAATAAGTTTATCATGTTTTTACAAGTATCTAGTTTTTACAAGTTCTCGTCGTTTTCATAAATATGATCACCTTAGTCAAGGGTCTTGGGTAAACAAGCCTTAAGGCTTTAGCCATGGCCTTGCCGTGACTTTGGTCTTGACTACCATGGTCTTGAGACTTAGCTTTGGCCTTAGCCTTAGCCGTGGTCTTGGCTTATGGCCATTAGGCCTCTTGGTTTGCTTTTAGTTGTGACAAAAGTATAGTTATGAGACTATATTCTGGCGGTTCTGTTTTGAAATATTTTGGCCTATTTATGCGTTTTCAAGGTCCGAGCTTCTTCGCTATTGAAGGAAAACGTCGTTCGGACAACTTTCGTGTTTTAACTTTTTGATGATTCGGACCGAAGTACCATTTTTAAAGCGGTAACTCAAACCACCAAGCTATTGGCGGTTTATGCGTTTAGGTTTCGCTAACTTCTTTTGCTTATAACTTTTAACTCGTTTGTCCATTTCGGGTGATTCAAATTGCTATATTTACCTTTTTATCTTGTCTACCATATTATGTAAGTTAGAAAGTCCTTATGTTATTGTTTTTAATGGCCTCACATGTGTAGAATATGACTAGTTTACTAGTTTGTTACTTTTATGACAATATGTGAATTAAAACAAGTGATTGAGTATATGTACATCATGAATCAACATAGTAACTATATATATAGCATGAAATAGTTAAGATTATGAATAATAAAGATGAGATGATGGTGGTGATAAGTTGCTTACAACTTTTGGCTTTCAATAAGAAATGAGTAACTTAGTAAGGATAGGACTTTGATTGATCGCGAAAGACTTCGGATTGAGCTAGCTTTCCACAACTTGGCACCCTTTCAAACTTGAAGAGTTGGTGATGAAGTACTAAGTGACTTGAGTGGATTTAAACTCAAAAAGATCACTTAAACTTGCTAGAGATTTGATGTAGAAGCTTGATCTTTGGAACTTCCTTGCATAAACTTGGAGTTTATAGATCAAATGATGGAAGATATGTATGATTTGTGATATGAACGACCCAAAACAGATTGTGAGGGTTCTTAGGATGCATATCACTTGCTATTTATAGGAGGGTAAGTTTGGTTAACCATATATGGGGTTAAATATTAACCATGGTTAAGTTAGGACACTTGTAATGATCTAAAGGAAGCATGGTTAGGATTTTGCCACCAAATGATGACTCCCATCCCTTAGGTCGGCCAAGTGAAGATAAGATGACTTAGGTGGTTAGTTTTGGTATTATCTTGGTTACGGAGTGAGTTTGGTTCAGTTAAATGCCAACGAAGCCATAAAGCGTAAAACCGGGTATCGTAAAAATCTGAAACTTGTAGGAATGATGAGACTCATCATTATACTCCATCTAAAAATATAAAATGGGTGATAAGTCTCATTGGGTGCAAAATACCGCTTAAAAGTCGAAATACGGGTAAAAACGCGTGTCGCAGTTTTCAAAAAACGAAATTCGTGGAAGCGACCGTGAATTTATTTAGAGTAGACTAAAATTAGTCTAAAAGTGATATGAGATGTTAAAATGTGGTTTTGTCATACGCGGGATAACTTTACGGTTATTCGTGAAGTTTAAAAGTTACGCGATTTAAGCGAAATGTAGAGCGTGCAAGGTTAATTCCTTTATGGTCAAGGAGGAGGAAATATGTTTGACTTTTCCAAAAATGTAAAAGTGTCAAAAACATATTAGAAACACAGTCTGTGAATCGTTAAGTCCGGATGTAAGTAGAATTGTTTAAAAGCGTAAGTTTAGTTTTGTTCTGCGTTGGGCTTATTTGGTAATATTAAAAATAATAAATCTTAAAATTCTCAAATTAATCATGAGTGATCTAAAATTTATCGATGCGAGGAAAATTGTCGAGTTGATTTTCGTTATGCGTGATGTTTAAACGATGGACCGTCTAAAGCGAAACTTTTAAAAGCGATGTTTACTTAATAACTTTTGCGAAAATGATCTAACGATGGTCGAACTCTCAGGTTATTACTAAAATAATTTATCTTACGAGAATGTGGATTAAAAATTTTACGAGATGAATAGTGAATGTGAATAGTAAAAATGAATAGTAAATTCTCGAAAATGAAAAGTAACCTAAAAATGCGGGTGATTACACTTAGATTCTTCAAGTTCCGCATGTTTGAAACTTCAAGTAGAGGTCTTTATCTGATCCACGTGTTGATAATTGTTGAGCCAGTTTTGAGATCAATAGCCACCATATATCTCGGCTCCTCCTTTGCATTCTTTGCCATCGTGTGATGTTGTGACATTTGGACCGACATGCTCACATTACGGATCATGATGTCTTCTCATCGAGTTGCGGAAGCTTTTATTGAATCATGATATTTGCGGCAGTGGCGTAAGCATGGGTGAAAATATCGAGTTGTTGATGCTTTTATCATGATTTCTCTAGATGTGAATGTGTTGTGTGAGCATGCGGCTATGGATTGACCCTCAATTCGATCACCGCAAACGCCCGGTGTACGATGCATACAACAATTAGCAATAAAGCACACGAAAGTGTCTTTGATCACTTCGTTGAATTGAGGTACACGCCCACGGTACCCGTTGATTAGTATAAATCTTGCTGTGATCAGGTATAATTCTGAAGAATCTCCTTGACAGGGTTTCGCAGATGCTCTAGCCGTTCTCAAACCGGAATGTCTCAAAGAGGACAACACGGAGTGAGTGAACCAGCAAATTGAGATTTACTGATTGATTAAAAATGATTTGAACAACAATCGTGTATTGCATATCAGAAAGAATTTTCGCAATACAACGAAAGTTTTATATGAAAAATCAATTTTCAATCATAAACACCTTTTGATATTTGAAAATGTTATACACAGTCGACGTGCCATAGAAAAATGATTTTTGCGCACAACGACTGGTTTTTCAAAGGTATCCGTCAGTCCATAACCTGAACCAGGATTGATTCATAATTTTGAATCGACCCATTGTTTCTGTTCAGTTGTCACATGGTTGATCTATTGGATATATCTCACATGCCACCTACCAAGAGCTTGTTTGATGTTAGCTCTAGAAGGCTTTCCATCTTCATTGTGAATATGTTTGCATATCACTCAGATGTTCTGACAATACCACAAGGATAATGCGTAGGACTCTTAAAATATATTCTCTCTTTCCACATTGTGTGAAACATAGAGTCTTCATTGTGTGTCCTAATGAGATTTATTGATGATCTCATGGCTCTAGACTCAATTGTGCACATTTGGTTCCTATGCGGAGACTAGGGAGGGTCTCTTCTTCAATATCAACAATCTCTAAGAGAAGTCGATAGATAATGTAGGTTCCCGTGAGAATGAAACAAGTCCTTTAAGAGAAACTTGAGTAGCTTGGGAAGTTTAGTTTAGTGCGCCATGGGTCCATGACGTCTTGTCTTCAATACCGGTGTCACCTTGGTAACCACCAAGTAGCATATGAATTGAACCCGATTCGCCCTAAGGTTGAATTATTGAGGGCTATTTCTTTTCACTCTTTTCTCATTACATTTCTTTTTCATTCTTCAACCCTTGAAGGCTTACAGAGACTTCACAACTAGAACCTTGTTGGGTTTATTCCAGTACTAGCTCTGTCTCAGTTCGCACTCTTCCCCTTTCTCATTTATCTCATTTTTTCATCACACCTAAGGACTCCTACACTATCTAGTGGATTATCCCTGGGTAGATCCCTCCGGCTCTGGCGGGATCGTGGGAACGGATACCTAACTTAACCATCCTTATAACTTCATACATAAAGTAAATTTGGTCAGTCTTTTGGTATTGTTCTTCTTCCATTGAAACCAATTGAAAACCTTTTGAAAATCAATCCAAGTACTTGTGATACATGATCAAAACATTTTGTACCTGAATTGTTTTTGATATTTTTAGAAAAAGCTCCCCCTCATCATGTGCATCATATATATTTGAACTGGTTTTAGCACAATTAGTATTTTTCATACTTAGTTAAAGATATTTTTGGGAGAGGATGTGGTTTTCAAAAGAATTGGTCCCCCTTCAACATGTGCATATAATTCTGAAATTGTTTTGCACAAAGAGGAAAGAGTTCTTAGAAGCACTTTTCACGATCATATAGCCATACGGAAACCATTAGAAAATCAATCAAGGTACATTATGTTGAAACATATGAATATTTGTCCCTTTAAGGTTTATTTTCCTTTTAAAATGCTCCTCCTCAATATGTGCTTCTAGATTCGAAAAGAGTTTAGTACATATTAGATGGAGCTTGCACTTTGAGATAAAATCATCACGTTTTAACCCTTTATGGTATAAGAAAGATGCTCCCCCTTAACATATGCATGGAAAATTTGAAATCGTTTGACATATGTAGAAGGGACGCCTTGTTAAACACTTTTCACAACCATTTATTGAGTTATCAGTTTAAATCCAATTTAAATTACAAATTCTCCCCCGATCACAATTTTTCAAGTAATTTGATATTTGTGATCTCTATTGATTTAAATTGTTTTTGAAAGCTTTTGAGGAGAGTTGTGACTTGCTTATGATAACTTTTAACCGATAAGGATCAAATCTGAGACTTTAAACTCCAATGATTCAACATGCTTGAGTATCCTTTGAAAACATGACATTAGCCTTGGTCTAGGTCCATTTGAAAAAGAACATTGTTCATTTTGATTATTCAAACTTAGACCCTGCATGAGTACGTGCCAATTGATTGAAAAATAACTTTTTGTGTTAATGAAATCATTCTCCCCCTCAATCAATGATATGAGTTGTTGATTGAGAGATGGAGATTTTGTCAAAGAATAAGCCCAGATGATTTTCAAAAATATGGTCCAAGTTATTATAAAAGCAATTTGTTTTCATTAGATGATAAATATTTTTCAGAAGAATATTTAGAAGGAAAAATATTTGTGAAGGAATCATTTGTCTTTTTGTAGACAAACATTTGATTTTTAGAATCAGAGCATGAGATTTTAAAAATTAGATAAGGTACGGCTCTGTTCTTTCTTTTTAAACACAACTTACTGTCTGAAATAACAGTAAGCCACCATTTTTCTCCATCTTTTTTTTAACAATTTATGTACATTCGAACTTCATCTAAAGACCCGTGTCACTCTTTGAATGACAACACAAAGACCGTAGATGAAATCGAACAAAAGATCAAGACAAAATGATAATATATATATATATATATATATATATATATATATATATATATATATATATATATATATATATATATATATATATATATATATATATATATATATATATATATAGTAGGATCCAGAAGAAGTAAATTAAAATAAGAAGTGGTGAGAAGTGACCAAAATCACGCATTTGAGATGCAACGACTTGCATTAGATTCATTTCTATTCATATAGATGCAACATCTTGAGTTTCGAAAGTTAATTTGAAGTATAGATGGTGCAAATTGATTTTCATGATTTTGGCACGTGCAGAGGAACAAAAAACAAGAGAAATCATGAAATGCATCTAATAGACATATATGCACCTGATTAAAAGCTAGAAAACACACTATGGTGCGTTATAATGCATCTAAGATTATAGAGATGCATCTAATTTAGGTCGGTGCATCTCGAATTTGCGGTTATAGTTCTTCTTATTCCTTCTTATTTTAAGTAATCTTCTTATTTGATCCTAACTATACACATATATATATATATATATATATATATATATATATATATATATATATATATATATATATATATATATATATATATATATACATTAGTATTCAAGTATTCAAGCACTTAATGGCGGGCATGACTTATAATTATTTATTTGTTGTTTTTGTTAGCGTAAATATGTTTTAAAAATTATCATAGAATATTATAAGGCGATTGGTCGGCATTTTTAATCATTTGTTTGTTGTTTTTTTTTTTAATTTTGATGGTGTTAGTAAACGGAAAATTATTTTTAACAAAGGCGAACTTGATGTATAATTTTCATTGTGAACAAAATGAAATAGCTTAACAATACAAATGTGATAACTTTTTAGTTTTACTAATTTACAGACTTGTTGGAAGTAATCCAAGCTCATACAATCATCAGAGACGCATTGGGATATAATCAAGTACCAGGGTCAAAATTTGCAAATAGTGTACATCAGCAAATGGTAGTTCATTAGAACAACATTGCTATCAATCAACACATCGATAAATGTATCAATGTCGATTAAACCTTATATCGGATGTTGAAAAGAGTTTATCTGGTTGCAAAATTTGAAACTAACTCGCTTGTTCATCTATAGCTTCTGAATCTGAGTATCACTAAGACTTTTTTTTATGTTTGGTAGTATCTAGCCCACTAACTCAATAAAGAATAGGAATCCCAAGGGCAGATCAATGGTACAATAAATTATGAAAAGACTCTTTATGAGGTATCGAGTTATTTTGCTCAAATGTGTAGTTTCAAAAGCATACCTATATATAGCATCAACAACTCCATCTTCATCGTTGCTGATACCAATCACATTAGCAACAAATTTTGTCTTTTATGATCCATTACTCAAAGATATGCCTATAGAAGCCAATTCAATCATTTCAATATCATTTTCACCATCACCAATAGCCATTACCTGCTCACCATTGGTTAAAAAAAAGGTCAACATAAAACCCAAGAATATGCTTCATGAGAAGTAGATAATTTCTGTTAATCAGAAAACGAATGTGATGATACAACACCTCATTCGGAGTTACACCAAAATGGTCAAGTAGCCTTTGCACTCCACTGCCCTTTGAAGAGCCAGCAGGCACAATTTCAAGCATATCGGGTTGTGCTTGGACAGCAGATGCCCGACCCATTGTTGCTTCGGACCGGTATGGCCTCAGTACCGGCCCCCTTTAGCGATGTGAAGAGATAGCACCTACGTAGTTTCAATTTAAGATAAGCAAGACAACACATGTGAGTAGTCGGGTGTTATACTCCTGTGCACATAGGAGACAATTTTGATCCATTTACTAATAAATTGATCAATTAATTTTGTTTCACCTCTAATGGGCGCGGATAAAAATAACTAAAAATGAATAGGTCAAATAGATCGAAGTCGCCAATAGTCGCAACCACTAAGAATACACATTTCAAGAATCATTTGCTTGGTGAAACCCGACAAATTTAGCTCTCGGTTGTTTTGTAGTTTTGAGTACTATTATCAGGAAATCAGTTACTGAAACCTTGGATATTAGGCGTTGGGCATCGCCTTAAAGGTTATACTAATTGGTTTGTGTTTTCAACTTGACGCAATAATCACTTTCAAGTGTTTGCTTATAGATGAGTTTGCAAGGGCCTCTTCCCATAATCTGAATATTGACTGTTCATTTTAGGTCATTCAAAAGTTATATTTCTAGTACTCTAGTGAACAAAATGAAAGATGTGCCGACACACTTAATGTGACAACTGAGGTTTCATCCACAAATAAAGAAAAAGCAACAATGGAAGTAAATTGTAAAAACAAATAACTATTGGTATTGCATCAGAGGTAGAAGATTAAGGTGGCAGGATGATTTATGTGTTTGGATCCATTATTTTTTTAATGCTCATCTCCTTTACAGATAAGCAGGTATCAAGAGAGTGTGTATGACACCTTCAACAGAAGAACTTATACTATACAGCTTAAGGCCCACAAATTGTAAAACACATCCATCACAATGTACTTGTTTTACAAGTTTATCAATTATCATCTAAAGCTAAACGGCTGCTCATGTCAAAATGGGTTAATTTGGGTTATATTTTTAACGCCAACTTGTCAAATGACATTGTCTCTGTTTGATTACATTGTTAATGGTTTAGAGCAAACAAAACAAAATTATAATCCTCAAATCCACGATGACAGTAAACAAAACCATAACAGTAAGGTATGTAGAAATTTAAACCTCTTGTAAAACACACTGCATTTGCCTGCCGTCCTATGATACCTTTCCTCAGAGCTCTTCACGTCTACCACACACTTATCCAGGTTACATGTTACTTCATCAAGGCGAGATATCCGTGTACCAATACCTTCAATTCTATGTTTAAGCCTATCAGAAATGTTCTTCATTGTATTTTCTAACTGAAATATAAAAGCCCCACGGTCAAAGGTACCAAGCTCATCCATGAATGCGCTCACAGTTTCCTTCATCACACCACTTATTTGTAGAATAAACCAGCATCGTAAACTGAAAAATAGTATCCTGTTTGGGATTGATTATTTTTTGTTGCTTAAAAACTAAGAGGTAGTCAGGTTCCCTGCTTATTTCAAATCATTTATTTACTCAAACGAAACAAATAAAGAGTTTTACCCAAACACTCAAAACTGGTTACAAGCTTACGCTATGCGGTGTCAAAACAACATAAAGAAACAGCTTAAGCTAAGATTTTTAAGTGCTTTTCATCGTATTCTGTTTAGATGATTATCGAGTTAAATGCATGTTTCCTAAAAGCTTAGTTTAAGGGTATTTGCTATTGCTTAATTAGTGCACAACTACTTAAACCTTAGAGTACATAAGTAGTTTCTAGTGTAGCTCAAAAGCCTGCTTATTTGTTTATTTTACTCTGAAATAAGCACTTTAAATAAGGACTTTGACACCTGCTTATTATTTAGCAGTTTACATAATGTAAGCACTGATATAGCTGGCTTATGGCTTATGTAGTATTCGGCTTAACTCAGTTTTTGTGGCTTATTTTAGAACATATCGGCATATATAAGCTAATTATGACATGATAAACTTATTACATAAGCCGAAAAGCTTCAAAATAAGTCGCAAAAAAACAATTAAACCTGTAGGAGTTATGAGTAACATACATGTGAATTAACATCAGTTGTGATAATTGATTCTATACCCAACTCAACACATCCGTTGAACCAACCCACTGAACCAACCCCCTAAACCAACCAACCCACTGAACCAACACATTCTATATATGATTAATAAGCTTTCTCCTGAACATAGCAGTAAACTCCTCACTTACACCCCTGAACATTTCTTGAATGGAAGTCGAGTTACCAATAAAAGTATATGCCATCTTTAGAACAGTTGGTGGGATATCACAGTAACATTCCTCGAGTCTGCGTTAGTACCTATAGCAACAGACACAACAGAATTAGGACAAAGTAAACGAACTGTTACATTTAACATCTGCAACCATCCGATAGCGTAAGAATTCATAAACGCACTTATCTCGTGTATGTCATAGTGATGAACAGTTACATATGCCTCAGCATAAACCGGGTCACTAAATCCAGTTAGTTGAATAATACGATTCAGCTTATTTGCAGCATTACTCTCCTTAACAAATTCACCAGTAGCGCATTTTAGGTCATCTTGAACCTCATCCTCTAACTCCAGCAGGCTCATTCCCTGACGATTGACCAAATCAAAATAATAGTATTAGATATGTAGTAATGATTAAAATGTGGAGATGTAAATCAAGAACATTCATAAGAGGTGCTACCTATCATCTCTAGAGAAATAATTTGCAAAAAAAGCAAACAGCATTTGATTATATAAAAGTTATTTCTTTTACTAAATTACAGCATCACAAGAAAACTCACTACCATTGTCAAATATAGAGTCAAAGAGCAAGTTCAATGAACTTTAATTAAGCCTGTGTAACTGCATAAAGTAAATACAAACGGATATAGAAACACCATCGTTGAATCGATAATGTTTAATTTAATTCAAGGTTCGGAATATAAGTACTTATTTGATAGCATCGATTGCATCTCTCAATAACACTTACATATGAATACATTTGATCTTGTGTTCTTTAAGTAGCTTGTCGCTATGATCGATATCACCTTCTTAGCTTTAAGTTTATATAATAGTTTTTCCTAAAACAACGACACAAAAGTGTAAGTATTATATGAGTTCAAAGATCAAGAAAACTAAAACACATTACTAAAACTTTCACAAAATTAGTACCTCGGATGTCATGTTTTCCCGATTTCAAACCCTTGGCGATCCATTTCAACGAAATTTTTCATTGTCACGATCCTTCATACACAAGCTCTGTAGCAATAATGACATTCTACAAACAAAATTACAAACATAACTTGCTTGAGTTAAGCATAACATACACAAAAGTTGTACCTTTTTAGGATTCAAACCATCGTATTACCTAACTGGGACCATTTCCGTGTTGGTTTAGTTAATGATCAACTGGATGTTGGATTAATGCCAATCGAGTCCACCCATTGTGGCAGACCACACTTCATTGGAATCCACTACCTGGTTGTCAATGCCTTCCATATCTCTCTGTCCCACCAACCCTGGCACCAGCATCTGTTCACGAACACACAATTAATATGGTTCTTAAATTTCCAGATGTACCAATGTGCTACCATTATTATTTGTTCCCTGGCTCAAGTTGATATACCCTGTTCAAAGAAGGTGTAGAGGATAAGCAGGCCACATCTGTAAAAACCATAAAATAGTAGAGACATTTATTTACAAAATAAGCACTAATTCTAGGATCCTTCTCAGCTAACGACACATCAATACGCCCACCAGATACAACTAATTAAGGGTTACTTTAATTCGCACATGAGTGTATTAACATTGAGATTAAAGAGTAGGGACTGTTGATACACATGTTACATTTACATCCAAAAGTCATCAATACATACTGATGTGTACTTTAAAATAAGAACACGGAGCATGTATTTACTTACTTGCACATATGAACCACTGCTATTTCAATTTCAGTAATATGATTAAGAGGAAAATAATAGTATGTACGTACCGCAAGTTGTTCATGAAGTTTTGCCTGAAACTGTTTAGAAAAGTTGCATTTCGGTTAATGGGCCCATAAAAATCATAAGGCTAAGAAAGCATAACAGCAAATACCCTCAATGCGTAAATGTCAACATTGCATACATGTTATATGGTAAATGCGCTTGGTATAAATCATAAAGGTCATCACGACGTCGCGCATAAAACTGAATAAAGTTAATAAAGAGTGGGATAAAGTTTCATCGACGGACCTTTGGGTTGCGTGGTTGTATCCCACGGATGAATAGACCCGTCATCACTGTGATCACTAATAGGTATCTTCGAGTCCGTGAATAATCAAGCACCCTCAAGACCATTTGATGTAGCATAGATGTAAATAGAATTATCATGATATTTAAATGTATCAAAAAATCAAATACATTATTGGTTTGTGTCATATTTATAGCTTTATCAAACCCATATCCGCACCTTAATATTTTCATAAACATATAGTTAAAAGGTTTCTACCTATGTCCGTCATGACATTATTGGTTTGTCGGTGACTTCTAGTCCAATTACACTCCCGGATCGTTTTTTGTCTTTTTAACATAAGAGTCTCTTTGGTGGTGCTTGGTGGAAGATTTATTTGGCAATGCCTTCCTAAAGCGCAAAAGTTGAGTTAAAAGTGAGTAGAACATTAAAGTGATTACATAGCCGCCTGAATGACACATCAATATAAATGTACTTACATCAACAACACATTAATGTTTTGGCGGTATGTTTGAAGGACTTTCATAACTTTTAGGACCTTAAATCTATCAACCTTATCACAAACCCACACGTAACGAACACAAGTATACCCACGTTAAACCACGAACACAATATGCGTAAAGAAGAAAGATAAAGAAAGGAAAGATGGTGACTTGAATGATATATGAATCGTGTATGTTATGCGTATGAACAAGATAGAAAGATGAAAACAATAAGATGTTATATTGCTCCAAAGAAAACACACACACACACTTTCAAGCACACCCTCAAATGAGACTTTGAGGGGTTTATATAATACAAGTACTAGATGCCCTAATGGGCTTGGCATGGGCCTCGTTGGGCTTGGATTGGATACATGAATTGATATAAGGCTAGCTTAACTTAACTTCTACCAATTAGCTTAGCCCAATCCACGAGCCCGTTGACTATTCTATCACGATATCTAACACACGTTACAAAGTTCCTAAATGTGAATGACCATCACTTCTAATAAAAACTATTAAGGCTAACAATCTCCCCCAAGGGTGGTCATTCAAAAGATGCTCCACTTGATTAGGTCTTTACTTTTCTCGAGCTTGAACTTTGTGTGTAGATATAGAATAGTCTTGATTCTTTGTTCCTTCATGCTTTGTGATCGGTTAATGTGGTTGAGCCGTTGTCAACCGTTGGTTAGGTGTCTCACGCCTTTCTCCACCATGCTCACACTTCTATTTGTCTTTTGGTTACCAATGATGTAGTTCTCGAGTCTTTAAACTTTGTAGATTCTTTGACATTGTGAAGAATCATCTTTAACTTTGTGTTGCCTTTGATTTTGATGAGAACTTTCATGTGTTGTTGGTATGAGCATGTGGAGAATCTGCACGATCAATCCGCTCGGAGCTTCCATAAGAAGAAAACATAAAAGCAGGTTAGTAATAAGCGGTTCCGGCACTTACAAGTTTGAATTTCGAGGTGTTAATGACATAGTGTGAAAACACATCTCTAATTCTTACAAAGGCCGTTCTGAGCTGAGTCCCACAAGTGAGATAACGCGATATACGAAGTACATCTCTGATTCGGATGAGTCATTGAAGTACACGAAGCATCACTCCACGATTGTAGACCGTTTGAGACACACTAAGCGTAATCCACGGGGAGTTACGAAGTGACTGCTTTGTCGGTGCTTGATGTTGACCACGGCGGGAGTTTCCATTCAATCATTGAAGATCACGGATGTGAAACTTCTCATAAATGTTACGGCGGATTGCTAAGATCTGCGTGGGACTCTAGAATATATCACTTGTGCCCTTATTGATGAACAACAAGCGATGTCATGTCAAGTGTTCCTATGAGATCTTTTGATGAATCTCGTGGCTCTAGACTCAATAGTGCATTTTGGTTTTCTGGCGGAGACTAGGAGAGGGTCTCCTTCTTCAATACCAACGATCTCTAAGAAAGTCGATAGATTATGTAGGGTTCCGGTGAGAATGAAACAAATCCTTTTAAGAGGAATTGAGTGGCTAGAAGGTTTAGTGCGGTGCGTCCTTTGGGTCCATAGCGTCTTTGTCTTCAATACCGGTGTCATCTAGTGACAACCGATAGCATATGAATTGAACCGGTTTACGCCCTAAGGTTGATTATGGAGGGCTATTTCTTTTCACCCTTTTCATTACTTTTCTTTTAATTCTTCAACCCTTCTTTCTCCTTTCTCACATTACTCCTTTTTCAATCATACCTAAGGACTTCTAGTACTAACTATTTGTGATGTCCTTGGGTAGATCCCTCCGACTCTGGCGGATCATAGGACGATTTCCTATCCTTAGTCACCTTATAACTCCATGGTTGTCCTATTGTTGCCATAAAACCATTTTTCTTGAAAATCTCTCAAAGTGTTTATGATAGAAAACATGTTTGAAACACTCCGTGAGTTTTATATTTTCGAAACACTCCCCTTCACATGTGCTTATAAGTTTTGTGAAATCGCACATAGAGGGTAGAGTTCGCACTTTTGAATTGATCGACTTTAAATGAACTAGACCGATTCGAGACACGTTTACATCACTAGAGAACTAGCTTGAAATTATTACCCGTCTGGTCAAGTCCATAGAAAGTTTCTCGAGATGGTACATGATTCCTCGTCAATTCATTGGTTTCAAGCGAGTCGAGCTCATTTTGAGATTCAAACAACGATCATTAAACTTTTGATCACATTTTAATCACGTCTCCTCCCCTCAAAATAGCATATTCGTGATATTTTTGATATCAACAGATTAAACAACATTTTAGAATCTTTTGGGAGACAAGCGGTTTGATTTAAGCATGAATTTGGAACATTTTTGTTTTATACTCCCCTTTAATAAAGCATAATCAATTAAAGGGTTTTAGAGGAGTTATCTTGAGCACAAAATATTTTGAAAGATTTTGAAAATCTTTTGAACAATCTTGAAAAAGGTGCTCAAGATGATGATGATTCTCACCGATTTTAAATGTAGTGCCTTTGAAGCGTACACTTGATTTTTCTTTAAAAACACGAGTTTTGATTTGAAATAATCAAAAGTCATCATTTTAGTCCGGGTTTCGTCTTGAAGTATCTGAAAGCCATTTTGAAAAATTTTGAGAAGCGACATGTTTTGGAAAACATTAAAGAACTCTCGCTCAAGCATCTGTACATGCCCGTATCATTGTTGAATGACATTTCTAAAGCGTCTGAATATCGATTATACAAGAGACATGTCGTGAGAAGAATATTTTGGATTTTGATTTTCTATTGTTTTGTATTTTTGAAAGTTTTATATTTTTATATTTTGCTTTTGTTGGTTTTCAAATTTTGTATTTTGTTTTCAAAAATATTTACTGTGACTTTGGAAAATCATTTTCAAGAAGATTCGAGAAGGCGTTCTAACTCCTCGGGGTTAGGCTTCGCATTCAATTCGTCGAACTAAATCGTCAAACCTTTCTTTTGGAAGGGCTTTAGTAAATATATCGGCGAGTTGGTAATCTGTCTTCACGAAAAATAATTCAACGATACCTTCTTCCACATGTTCTTTTATGAAGTGATAGCGGACTACGATATGCTTAGTCTTTGAGTGATGAGCAGATTGCATGATATGGCTATGGCACTTTTGAGTCACAATACATAGGTATTTTATCGAAAGTAAAGCCATAATCTGTGAGTTGTGTTCTCATCCATAGAACTTGAGCACAACACGAGATAGAGACACATACTCGGCTTGACGGTTGAAAGTGCGGTGCAATCTTGTTTCTTTGAAGACCGACTTACTAACTTTTCACCCAAAATTGTGCTCCTCGATGTACTTTTTTTTGTAACTTGGTCACTGCGTGGTCCGCATCGAAAAGGCAATTAGATCAAATCCGGTTTCGCCGGATACCAAAGACCCTTGTGAATGGATGTCTTGGTGCGAAAGATCCTTTTAACCTCTTTGAGGTGCGATTCGGTGAGCTTTGCACGAAACCGTGCTAATAAGCAAACAACAAAATGAATATCGGGTCGACTAGCGATAAGGTACATGAGAGAACCAATCATGCTCGATATTTCTTGGATCAATAGGTTTCCCAAACAAATCGGCTCCAATTTTGGTGAAGTTACCATTGGTGTTCGGCCGAGTCACAATTATCCATACCATGATTTTCAAAATCTCGGTTGTATATTTAGCTTGATTAATAAAAATTCCACGTGGGGATGATGTATTTGTAAACCAAGAAAAACTTTAGTTCCCCATCATGGACATTTCAAATTTGCTTTTCATGAGATTTTCAAAATGTTTTGAAAGATTCGGATTAGTGGACCCAAAATGATGTCGTCACGTAAATCGAACAATCAAAATGTCGTTTTGCATTTTGTGTAAACAAGGTAGGATCAACCGTTCCTTTGGTGAAATTGTTTAGGATAAGGAAAGAGGACGATTCGTCATACCACGCTCTCGGAGCTTGCTTTAAACCATAGATTGCCTTTTTGAGTTTGTAGGCGTAGTCGGATGTTCCATGTCTATGAAGCCTTACGGTGACTCACGTACACTTCTTCTTTCGAGTTCCATTCAAAACGCGGTCTTAATGTCCATCGATAAACCGTGATGTTTTTGTGAGTTGCATAGGCTAAGAAAATCTGACGCCTCAAGTCTAGCTACCGCGCGAATGACTCTTCAAAGTCTATCCCTTCTTCTGTCTGTATCCTTTGGCCACAAGGCGAGCTTTGTTGCAATTCGGTCATCTCTTCATCCCTTTTGTTCTTCCATAACCATTTGAGATCAATGGCGCGAATGTCAATTGGTCTTGGAACCATATCCCAAGAGTCATGTAGGCGGTATTGGAGAAGTTCCTCTGCATCGCTTCTATCCATGCGGGTTACGCCATTGCCTCGCGAATGTTCTTTGGCTCTATATTGCTAATTGAGCAAAGGTAAATGCATAAGTCGCAATCGGTGGCAAGTTGGCGTCTCGTCGAATTGGCCTTGACGGTTCACCAATAACTTGTTCAATTGGATGGTCTTTTGTCCACTTGAGTAGAAGGATACCGTAGATTATCTGAGTGCGAGTTAGATGGTTCTCGTAAGCTTGAAGATGATTCGGTGATTCCGTAGCAAGCGGGTTTTCAAATAAGTCTTCATCTAACGTTGCATCGTTCGGTTTTGAGTAGGTTCTTCTTGAAATGATATGTTTTGGTTTTGCTCATCAGCTCTTTGGTAAAAGCTGTTTGAAGAATTGGAGTTCTTTGGAGTAGATGTAGATGATGTTGATGGAGTTGGTGCATTGGTTTCGACCGTTGTAGATGCATCTTACATTGGTGGCGGTGGTAGATGATTTTGGCGGGTGCGGTGGAATGATGGTTTGATGCATTTGTCGAAGTTCCACCATAGTATTCATCGAACATTAACTCAAAGAAATTCTCCCATTCTTGTTCATGAGGAGTGTCGGCAAAAGTTGATGGAGCTCTTTGATGTCTGAGTCTGAGCGATGTGTCGAAGTCTGCGGGTTTGGTGCGGGTTCTAGGCGAGTCTCTCGAAGCCATTTGTGAAAGTTCATCAAAATTCACATTCATCGTCTCCATGATCCTCCTAGTTCTCTGTTATACACCACAGATGCCCTCGAGCTATCGAATATCCAATGAAGATTCCAATATCACCTTTAGCTTTCGGTTTCCTAGATCTTCTCATCGTTTGTCGGATAGCACAAAGCGCCAAACACGTGAAAGTAAGAGATATCGGGTTTTACATTGTTCACTATTTCATATGGGGTTTTATTGAATCTTGGATGGATTAGGGATCGGTTACGAGTGAAACAAGCGGTGGCAATGACATCGACCCATAGAAATAACGGTGCACTAGAATAAATTAGCATTGTGCGGCGACTTCCACAAAGTACGATTTCTTCTTTCAACTACCCCATTTCTTTGTGGAGTTCTAACAAGCGATGTCGATGAGTTATTCCAACATCTTCAAAATAAGCTCTTAACTCGATTTGTGAATTACGTGCGTTATGCATTCTTACAACTCTTCTTGGAGCTTGAAGAAGTACTTGAATACGTTTCGGGAAGGTGATGATGATGCACGGTGCTTCGTCTTTTGATCTCAAAACCTAACCCATGTATATCTTGAATAATCATCGGCGATAACAAGAATATACTTTTTCCATTAATGCTTTCAACTCTCATTGGGCCACATAAGTCCATGTGCAACATATGCAACCTTGCTTCGAACTAGAGTGCGGTTTGGGTTTATATGATGCTCTTTTGCTTTTCCTTGTTCGCATGATGGACATAAGTGATCCTTGGTGTATTTGAACTTTGGAAGTCCATTGACGATGTTGTCTTTGGCGGTTTGTTGATGGTGTCGAAATTGAGATGGGATAACCGTCTATGCCACAACCAGGACTTTGTTCGGATGCTCGTGTCATAAGACATATTGGTGATGAAGAGGCCATTTGGTTAATGTCGATAGCATACAAGTTTGTATCACGATTCCAGTTAAGAGATCGGTGCCATTCAAGTTTCTAACGAAGCAAGCATTTTTCCTAAAGCAACCTCTAAATCGCATCACAGGCGCTTGTTGAAAACAAATTGTGTCCCAACCCTTGACATAGTAAACCCGAGTGATCAAATAATTTCCAAAGGTAGATCTCCATAACCCATGATAGTTGCTACATGATCATTTCCAAGCGCGTCGGTTCCATGAATTTCCAGACGAAATTGATCGTGACTTGATTCGGTCATGTGCTTGGAGCAACCAGTCGACGATCCAAAGACATATTTCGATAACACGCCAATAACGAAGAAGAAGATTTTGGAAACCGTTTTGATTTTGGTTCCTTTGGGTTAGAGGTAAAATCGATCACACTCATAGAAGTTATCTATTGGTAAGACGGGTTCATCACTCATTCTACCATTACGGGTGTGAAAGTTCTACCGTGGGTTTCAAATGTCATCCCTAAAGTAAACATTATGCTCCCTATCGGTAGTGTAAAGCCTAAGTCTGCAACTAGTCTTCCTATTCGTTTAGCATAAGTTCTTTTGGGAACATTCTTCTTAATGAGCTTAACAATCTCATTCTTAGAAACACAATCATCATGAACATTAGTTAAAGATTTCTTGCAAGTTAAACAAAGAGATTCAACACATTCATTAGACTTAGCAAGTTTCATAGGTTCATTACATTCGGATGAAATGTCTTTCTTATTACAAAGCGGTAAATTCCTAGGGTGTTCTTCTACTTTCTTCTCTTTATTCAAGCGACTACTCTTAGAGGCAAGCGAGACTCTATTGTTCCTTGTATTGCTCTTAGGCTTTAGTCTGCTGCTCTAGAGGTGCTTCCTAGTCTGTAGAAGGTAAGGCACACTCATTAGGATTCACAATTTTATCTAGAGAAGTGGTTTCGGCTTTCCTAGTCTCTTTAGAGTGCTTTTCTAAACTTATGTCGTTTGTTCCATATGTTTTAGATGTGGAGCGAGGCGCATTAGTGGTACTCATCTTAAAAGGCCGGGAGCTAAAACTTTTGGTTTCTCGATAACCGCTTTTCCTTTATCAACATTTTGTTTAGGCAAGGCGGTGGAGTATTGGTTTTGATAAATCATTTTCTCATTGACTTTTGGAGGAGGCATTAAAGCAGACATTTTGGTTTTAAAACCGGTTTGGGAACATTTGCTTTCTCCTCGGTCAATGGTTTTGTAATCTTAGTATCCTTGCCTTTCCTTTTGACATTCGGTGAGCCCTCAAAAGATCATTTTCGCTTTCATGTCATTGTAGGCGCGCTCATCGACGGTTTGTCATACTTGCATTCCTCGGTTTTCGATCAAGTTGTTTAAAATATGAGACATTTTCTTTTCAAGTTTCTCAAGTGCTTTTCATATTTTGAAACAATTTTGGAGGTCTCGGTGAGTCTTTCATGATCTTCAACAGAATATGTTTGTAAAATAATGGACATAATATCGGTGAGTCGAACATCTTGAAGAGAGTCATTTAAATTTTCCAAAACTTTGATGTGTTCAACACGGTCATTAGCTTGCTTTACCGGTTTATGGTCCTTGACAAAGTCATTGTTTCTTTCAAAATGCTTGTTCAAAATGAATTACCCTTGAGTTGATGGCATTCGGTGAGGGCAATTTGAGTTTCAAAATACTTTTTATTTTCATTATCAAAACTATTAAACCGGATGTTTGTTGTAATATTGGTTTTAGTTTTAACGATGTCTTGAAGATCCGCAATTCTAGTTTTCACATTTTCTAAAATACTTCTCGCATCACTTGTGTTAAAAGGATTGTTTGAAGACATTTGTTCAATGTTCGAAGAGAATTTGAGACAACAAGCGGTTTTGAAGCAGATTTTGAAAGCAGTGTTGACTCTTTGTTTGAAACACTTGGTGTGATGGAAAACTTTGACTTTTCTTTTGATTAACAAAAGTAATTCCGTTAATTTTGTTCCATTTGTTATAATCAATTGGTTTGATTTCCGGATTTTTTGTTTCATTTTGATCTACTCTCCTCGAGATAGTTCTAACGTTTCAAGAGAATCACGAACAATAATGGGTTCATGTAAAACATTTCCATTGTTTAACACATTACGAGGTTTCGAGCTTTCTTGAGGAGCGAAGAAGGGTCGTTACCAAGTGCCATTCTATGATTAGTATGAAAGCGGTTTACTTGATTAGAAAGCATCTTGATTGTTTGAGCGAGAATGACCCGTTTTAAAGCAAATTTTCCAAAGTTTGGATTTTTCATTTTATCAAGAATTTCATCAAGAAGAGAATCTTCTCGTTTTGAAAAATCGATAATCAAGCTGCTTCTTCTCTTTTCAAGATTAGAAAACATTTCTTTTGTTTAGAAAGTTGGTTATTTAAATCGAAATTTCCTTGTTTAAAGATTTAATTTTCAAGTTCAAATTCACATCAAGTGTGTTATACTTGATTTGCAATAGTTGTTCTTTAGAAACCAAATTTCGATAACCAATTTCTAATTCGATTCTTTGTTTTATGAAATTCAAAGGCTTTTGCGTTCTCCTTGTAACTCTCAAGCTCGGTGGTCAATTTAGCATTCGCGGCCTTAACCGCGATTGACCGTTCTAACTTTCTCAATTTCAATGCCACGATTATTGATTAATGATTCAAAATAAGCACGTGTTTCCTCATCGGTCTCGGTATTTTGTGCCACGGTCTCCACTAGGATCCACATCGGAGTCTCGAGTTAGTATTGCTACAACTCGGATTGTCGGTATGTATCATAAGTAGGTCTTGATGTCACGAGAATCTTGTTCGTCATGAGTAAACACATCAAATATGACATTGTTATAGCATGGATCAATGATTGGTACCTCGGATCTTGCATTGGCGTCATAGGCGGGAGGTGCGTCGAGAATCGATGTCGTACTTAGTCTCTGAAGATTTGCCATGAAGATGCGGTTTGCATTGAGTTCCTCGAGGTCTTCAAATCATCCATAATAGCCATAAAGTCATGTTCCTCGGCACTCAATTGAAGTCCAGTTGTTCCTTTTGTACCAACATGATAGCTTTACGAAGATACGCAAGATCCTTCTTTTTCGGCTTAGTTGGACAATTCCTTGCCATGTGACCCACTCCTTGGCAGTTATAACACTTAACTTTGATTACCACGATTCACATTTCCATAATTCCCAACATTGGGTGCAACATTCCCATTCGATTACCCTTTGCTCTATTCCCAACATTCGACCCATCGATTACGATTCGGAACCGCTGATTACCCATACGAAATCGGTAGCATATCCTGCGATTCCCAATAACTCCAACCATTTGTCCTTGATGACCCATGTTCACACCGGTGTGCAATTTGCACATTGCAGTGTTTGATGAAATCCTTTGGTTGTTGTTAGTTGGTGTGGAATAGCGACCTCTGAATGCTTTACCCAAGAATGCAAATGCTTGTGACAAAGCTTCTTACGGTTCCATTTCAAGATCGGTGATTCCTTGTTCTGGTAATGTTGTTGTTCGGTGGATAGTTTTGTTGTTGAGGATGTATTCTTTGCAAGTTGTTGTTAGTGGAAGATGATGAAGCTTGTTGTTGTGTATTCACTTTGGAGTTTGAGTCTTTGCAATGAGTGCCAATGGATCATGATTCTTTGCTAATCTTTCTTTCGACTTCATTCACTTCATTTTGGTTTTGTTTGAAAATCGTTGAGTTGATCAAAGTTCACTTGATGTAAGTCTTTTGTTTGGTTGACAATAGTGACATATCGTCCCCATTCTTACGGTAGATTGTTCGGGAACTTGATGTTGCTCACGATAGTTACGGGTGTCAACTTGTTTACGATCGACTCATTCATTAAAGTGCGAGAACCTTCCATAGTAGGATTCAATGGATTCTCACGGGTAGATGTAAACTTCTCCCAGCGGTTAGCGACTTGTTCTCCGTATCTTGTTGACCAATTTCGGTTCCATGACAAAGCCGTCTAACACGTTCCCACATATCGAAAGCGGTTTCTGGCTGTCTACACTGACAAAGATGTCTCTTGGTAAACCCAGTTGGACAATATGAATTGCCATGTCATCTGCTTGACTTGCTTGATCCTCTTGAGTATTCGATTCTTTTGAAGACGAAAAAATGGTGGGACGGGAGGTGTTGCATCGGCATTTCGGTCTTGGACTTGTCGAGGCATGAAGGGTCCATTCGAATGGATTGAATCATCAATTTTCCATTAGGTTTTGTCTTGATGTAACGAAGCATTCGACTTGTCCATTGAAGATAACCACCTTTTTCCAACATAGGAGGGCGGTTTTCGGCACCATTTGCATGAATGTCTTGTTGAGTTGCCATTGATGAAGGTATGATATGATAAAGTTGATGTAGGATCGATTCAACGATAAAGGAGTTGTGTTTGATGAAGATTAAGCTCGGTTGTTGTAGTGAAAATTTGGTCTAAAACTTAAAACCTCAATAACTTCTTTTGGGCGTTTTAGGACTTGAAGGTGACCGAATGAACTTTAGTTCATTCGGTCTATTCTCCTCGTTCTCACGGTCGTTTTGATGGGTAGATCGCTGAAAGCAGATTCTGGTTCAAAAGTTATAGCCGTTTGAAGTTTTGCTCAAAATCTTACTCGTAAACTTGTTCTTAAGCGTAGAAATGAGTGCTTATCGTGGGATTGCTTATCGTAGGATTCTTATGCGTAAAAGCTTAGGCGTAGGATTCCTTATCGTAAAACCCAACTTACGCGTAACCTTTAGAGTTATCGTAAGCTAAAAACTTAAACGTTTAATCCTTATCGTAGGACCTTATGCGTAAGTGTTAACTTAGGCGTGAGTGCTTACTCGTGAAATTATGGTAAGATTACGCTTATCGTAAACTTAGGTTAAAACCAAAATCCTTTACACTTCATCACGGTAAAAGATATCCACAAGTCGAAGTGTTCCACAAACTTATCCAAGTGAGGAAGCTTGAGTAACCGTTGTTGCGAAGATTCTTCACCAAAAGTTATGCGTGAAAACTAGGGTTTTGACTTTTTGACCTTCTGGCGTAAAAATTCCCGTGATTCAAACAATTTCTCTTGCACAAAAGCCTTAAAAACACTCAAATAACACAAAAGTTTTGACCTTTTTCACCCAAAGTGCTTAGATAGCTTATGCGTAAAGCGTACAACCAATACACACGAGTTTAAAGCGATGAAAAACACGTAAAGCTTGAACTTTTTCCAAAACTAGACTCTTTAACACTATAAAACCTTAAACCATAAGAATCTTGAAGATTTTAGTGCAAAAGTAAAGCTTTAAGCAAGATAACTTTGAGAACGAGTCTCGGCGTAACCACTACACAAAAACTTCAACCAAACACTCCTAAACCATTGTTAGGCGATTGATACCAATTGTAGGACCTTAAATCTATCAACCTTATCACAAACCCACTTAACGAACACAAGATGAACACGTTAAACCACGAACACAATATGCGTAAAGAAGAAAGAAATAAAGAAAGGAAAGATGGTGACTTGAATGATATATGAATCGTGTATGTTATGCGTATGAACAAGATAGAAAGATGAAAACAATAAGATGTTATATTGCTCCAAAGAAAACACACACACACACTTTCAAGCACACCCTCAAATGAGACTTTGAGGGGTTTATATAATACAAGTAGTAGATGCCCTAATGGGCTTGGCATGGGCTCGTTTGGGCTTGGGTTGGACATGGATTGATAAGGCTAGCTTAACAACTTCTAACCAATTAGCTTAGCCCAATCCACGAGCCCGTTGACTATTCTATCACGATATCTAACACACGTTACAAAGTTCCTAAATGTGAATGACCATCACTTCTAATAAAAACTATTAAGGCTAACATCAATAATGGTGCGGATGGATGTCATTCTCCAATGGGATCACTGAAAGAGGATCCTTCTTCATATAACTGAGTTTCATCATACACTTATCTATTAATTAATTTTTAAACCAAAAACATACCTTTGATTAGCCTAAAAAAAAGAACATTTGATTAAAGTTTAATCTCTTTAAAATGAGTAGCCGGATATATATATGGTACGTGAATCGTGGTGGTCTGGTGGTGGTGCCTGGGGAGGTATGTAGGCTTTTTTGGGTACTTCTAATGATGAACTCTTGTACTTCTAAAGATGAACCACCTTCTATCTCCTCCCGCTTCTAAAATAATAATCTATACTAATAATTTAAAATAACTAATAGAATGGTAGCATGATATAAATAAAACCTTAAGTTCAATTGAAGTATTGTACCAAAGATTAAAAAATGTGAAAAAGATGACCCAACATAACATACCTGCAATTTAAAGTGCTAACTGCAAAAGAGAACACCAACCCTCCTTTTCGCATTGGCATAAACCTATCCAAGAATTCCTGCAATGACACCGCTACAATACATATCTTACATGCACATATGAAAAATAAGAAAATCCAAACTCACATTACCTGTGCAAGCAAACTTGAATCTTGCAGTGCCAATTCATGGTTGCAAACCTGTGTTGAAGAAAACACAAAAATAAGCAAACCAACATTAGAAGAGATTGTGAGGAAAAAAAAGATATTAGGGTTTTTGAGAAAAATTATATTATGAATGAAGTGCAGTTTTTTACGTATATTTATGGTTTTTGAGTTTTTGTTTAGGGTTACCTAAGTTGTAGGGATTCTCCTACATAATTGTTTGCATAGATTTCAAAGAATTTTATTTACTATATGATTCTAATAAAATTATAGCCATTTATATATTATAGTATGCAACATAATTATCAAAATAACTTGTTGCCCAAGTGGTAAACACACAAGTTATTTATACTAATCTACAAACAACCCAAGTTCGAATCTCACCATGGTCATTTTTTATTAAATTCTAATTTTATAAATAATTGCTTAAGAATTTCGAAAATTAATGCATAAAATCCGAAAATTAAATATTATTGCTTAGGTGGATAAAAATATTGCTTAGTTGGATACAACAAATGCTTATGTGGCATGAAATTTGATTATTTGGCATTGAGGTGGCATTAATGCCAAATGCCTCTGTTATATATATATATATATATATATATATATATATATATATATATATATATATATATATATATATATATATATATATATATATTATATAACAGGAGGCATTTTGGCACCTCAATGCCAAATAATCAAATTTCATGCCACATAAGCATCTTGTTGTCCAACAAGCAATTTTAAATCCACCTAAGCAATACTATTATTTTCGATTTTTAATAATGATTTTGTAATTTTCAGATTTTTATTAAATATTTTTGAAAATTATTTATAAAAAATGAGCCTTGCAAGGATTGAACCTTGGTCATTTGGATAAATAACTTGTGTGTTTACCACTTAGGCAACAAGTTATTTTGATAATTATGTTGCATATTATAATCTATAAATGCCTATTGTGTTTGTGTTTTGATTTTTACTTAAAATAAGAATATGATATACGTAAAAAAAAAACCAGAGTTCATAATATCATGTTTTCTTAAAACCCTAATATCATGTTTTCTTCTAATCCCTAAAACACGATCTACATAAAAAAATTCATCAACCAATCATGGTGGCTAAGGTATATATGATCGTTAATTCCTGAGACTCTGTTGAGGTGCATTGATCTTAACTTATGTACTCTTATCATTGTTTTTTGTCATCATTGTATTTAATTTTAATATAGTTATGTACTTATTTTAGTATATAATTAGTTAATTATGATTCTAGGTTTAGAAGAGGTTTGTTCAGTTTGAGCAGACATATGGGGATCTTGCCAACATGTTAAAGGTAATGTTGCATACTACATACTTCAGTCCTATATGACATATATGACATATTATAGATATATATTTTATATAATTTCGATATATACATCCAGGTGGAACAAAGAAGGAAGGAAGCCCTTGCTGGAATGAGTGAAGGGGGAGCATCGGCTTTAGATAATTCTTTGCAAGATGTTATATCAAGATATAGTTTTATGGATCTATGGCCATGCTCGTCAAAAGAACTCAAAAATATTGATCCTTGCAAAACTTGATACAAAGGTACATGGACATTGCATAAAGGTATATTAAAAGGTTTAATGAAAAGTTTATAACATCTTATCTTTTATAAGTTTTGATTGTATTGTTTGTAGGAAAGCGTAGTCAAACCTACTATCGTGAGTTATTTATATGTTTTGATTGTATTGTTTTGTATCAGTTTTCCATTGATTTCATCAGGTTGGATGCATGTGCTTTTTCTTAGCCCACTATGCTTTAGTTGTACTACAATCACGGCTGCCCTCATGGTGGAAGGTATGTGAAACTTCTTACGAGTTTACTATCAGCAGTTTATTTTAATTTTGTCTTCAAATATGATTCTTGATTAGTATTACCCATTGTTGACATTCCCCCACTATGCGTTTTGGTGATTCTGTGGTGCAACCGTTATCTGGTACACAAATCAGTACACCGACTACATTTTGCTTCCTGATGCCATTACAGTTATGGATAAAGGGGACTGCTTGGCCGGGTCCAATGTCTATGCAGGTGCTAGCTTGCCGTCTACTAATATTGTTGCACCTATGTTACCGAGCGTTTCTCCATCTCATGTTCAGGTTATTTCGTATTTTGATAAAGGGAAGGGTACATTAGAGTCACATTCTCCATCCACAGTGTATGTTCCAACGGTTGACGGTTCCTATTCGACATTTGCTAATCATGTTTACCAGGATGGGTGTCCTGATGTTATTCTTTGGGCGTCTACTCGATGGTATTTTTTCAATTACCAATGTTATTTTCCTTTTTTGGTTTAACAATATCGCTCTTTTGATATTTAATGACAGTGGTTTATGCAGCTGCGGGCTGTGACCATACTTTTATCTATCATGGTTACCGACCTCCTTTCGCACCAGGGCTGCATGTTGGTGCTACACCATTATTAGATTTTGAAGCTGGTATCGTGGCTCGGGCAACAACTGAGAAGGCGGTGTAACAGTTTTCTTTAACAAATCATTACGGCGATCGCTTTCATACCGCAACTATTTTAGCAGGCACATCCAACATATATGGCTCAGTTTCAGGTATCACTACTTTGTGGCCACTTTCTTTTTAAAAGTGTGTTGTCTTGAAATCTTTTTCGAATATTTTTTTCAGGTGAACCACGCCAACGATGTTCTCAAATGACAAATGCTTATGTTAGCGGTGCTCGCATATTGGATTTTGCTGCCGGTGTAACTGCACCAGTTACGGTAGATATAGAACTTCAACACTTTGCTTTGCGAGGATTATCAGAGGAGCCACGTCGTGGTACAGTTACTTTATCTCCAATGACCTTTTTTATTTATCTTATGACTCTCATGTTTTATGTATGCGTTTATTTATTTGTTTCTAGGAAAAAGGCCAAACTGTCGGTCACATCTTGCTCGGCCACCAGGTATATGGCCAGCTCCTAATATTTTGGGCTCCGTGTCTTTTAACACTTTGGTTTTTGAGTTTGCTGTATATTCATATGAGCCTTTATTTTTTGCGTATTTGCTGTATTTTTGTTGGGCGCAGGTGTCCCAACACCACGACGGGGATTATCTCATCGTTACACGATTCACCCGCCCGGTTACCACATGTACTATATCGATTCACGGCCGTAAGTTTTTTTTACGCGTGTTGCGTTCTTATGAATTTTTTTTGAGCAACCTACTGTAATGATTTTGGGTCGCTGTTGCAGCGTCGGTTAATATTCAGCCGTCGGGCTGAGCTGCGTTCTCGCTTTTAAATAGCGACCGTTCATTGTATAGGTCTTGGTGCATTTATCTTTGACATCGTTCTCACTTTCTTCAACTGTAATGTCTTTGGTTCCTTATTTTGGCTCTCGCATTCCTTTGTCGTTTAGATATTTTTTGGTGGTTGTTTATACTTACTCCCATTTTCTCATCTGCAGCGGTTCATTGTCGACACGTCATATATCCGCCGGCGCAAGTGTCCGCCAAGTTCGACTCGAGGTATTATACTTAGTTTTTAACTGTCTATACTTGCTTTCTAAAATCGACCCGGGTTCTTTATGTGTTACACTTAAAAGTTTTCTGTAATTACTTATGGTCATTTGTTGTAGCGGTAGCGTACGCACATTTGGGGCACCGAAACTTCAGCGTCTTCGATGACATGCACGCACGACGTGAAGGTATTCTTTGCACCAGCGTATTTAAAATAGTGTTTCAGTTTTTTGGGGTGGTTGTGTATTTACTGAAGTTTGTAACTTGCCATTGTAGGTCCTCCAAGTGACTATGCCCGTTTTGGCCCATGTAATAGGGTTTGCAGGCACTGGCGTGCCATTTTTTGGTTTGAGGAGCGCCTGGTAGGTTTGGGCACATCTGTTGAATATCATCGATGCCAACCTCCTAATGATCATTTTACTATCATCATCTGATACAACTTTCGGACGACTACATGGCTGCATTTGATAAGAAAAAAATATAGTTGAAGTTTATTTAAAGCGAATAACATTGATTCTTTGAATTTTGAAGAGTTCGGAAGAATTGGAGAAAGCGAACTTCATATGTTTGTGTTCATTAGATTTTGTGGCGGTGGTTCTGTTCTAATTCCCATTGGAATGCTTGGCGTAGTTTTATGGGGCAAATTGATACTAATGGGTTTGTTGGGAAATAATAATTACCCTATTGTTCCGAATCCAATTAGGACGTGTTCACTAACTTTCTATACATGTGTAAAGGCCCACCAATAATGTTGAGTTATATCATATGTTGTTTAGCCTTCTAAGAAATTGAAGGCAAGAATTACTTCTGATGATCAAAGCCCATTGGAAGCGGGGTGTTAATACAAATAAGCCGTTAAAACGTTTATTTATATTTTACGATCTTCTAATGTTTTATCGATAACAAACGTAAAATCATTTTAACGAAACAAATAGAATACGTAAATAGTTTGAGTTAATAGTTTCCTAACACACTTACGTTTTCACATAAAACACTAAAACAAGTATAAGTGATTTTATGATTTAAATATATATGTACAACAACTAGTGTTTACATATTGGGTTAGCATATACTTAAACTAAGTATACTAAAATGGGTAAAAACAAGTATATACTAAATGGGTAAAAACTAGCAAATGGTATTGACCCATAACCCATGGTTTTATATATACCACTTAACCAAGTTCATTGTATCTAGAAAGAAAACCATGGATCAACCCATAACCCATGACCCGTGACCCATAACCAAAAATACCCATGGGTAAAGAGGGCGTTCAAGGATCCACGGCTTTGTGCTAGCGGATCCCAGTGGAAGGATCCGTGGGATCGAGGAAAGCAGAGAATTTTCTCTATAAATAGAGAGCCATTTCTTCCTTTCTATTCATCACTTTACACACATACTTTCCCCAAGTATTCTAACCCTAACCTCATATCCAAGTGATCTATGTAGTTTGTCTTTTGTTTTTGTGTGATCTTCTAGGTTCCTCTTAAAGGAGAGATCACCACTTCTTGAAGACGTGCAAGCTCAAGTCCATGAGTTGCAATGCTTTGTCATCATCAAGTCAACTAAGGTTCTCTTGTTGATAGTTCTTTCCTTCTCCATAGATATTGGGTTAAAGGCATTAGTGAAGGATGCCGAAAGTGTCAAGACGAAAGCATTAGCGAAAGGTGCTTATCGTTCGTGTCAAGAGCATTAGTGAAGAATGCTATAGGTGTCAAGGCGAAGGCATTAGTGAAGGGTGCCAAGCGTTGTGTCACGGGCATTAGTGAAGGTGCCAGCGTTGTGTCAAAGGCATTAGTGAAGGATGCCGAAGAATCAAATCAAGAAGCATTTGGGAAGAATGCCTAGGTCGTATAATCGATGAGGTGCATCGTTATACATATAAGTATTGTTTATTTACAAGGATGGTGATATCCTTGATGGTGTTGTAACAAGGTAGATCTCCTTGAGATTAGGTGTTGTGTCGTGAAGGGTAGTAGTTCCTCCATAGTAATGGAACTAGGTGCTTAGCCTAGTACCTAATAAAGGGTGGCGACGTTGTGATAGGATTAGTTCTCCTAAGGTGTGAAAGAACTTCGGTGGTTAGCCTAGCACCGTATAAAGGGTAGGCGACGTTGTGTTAGGTGTGGTTCGCATGGTGTGAAAGAACTCGGTATTTAGCTTTGTCTGGGAAAAAGGTTAGCGGCGTTGTGAAGGCTTCTCCGCCATAAGGAGATTGGTGTAGTGCTTATGAACTCGAGTAGGTGACTCGGGAGTGGAGTAGGGCAAGGAAGGTGTCCTTGTAGCCGAACCACTATAAATAACTTGTGTCGTGGTGATGTGCTTCTTACTCTTTATCTTTCATTATACGTTTATATATCTATCTATCAACGTCCAACATAATTGGTAAAACTATTCAACCCCCCCTTCTAGTTTTCCACACGGGCACAGTACAGAAGTAAGCAGCACCCATGTTGGTCCATCTGGACGCACTAAAAAAGCTAAAGCTGGTGGTGAAACCATTGAGGCAACCAAGAATATTTCTGATGATCGAAGCCTAGCGGACGCGGGGCAAAGTAAAGAAGCAATCAAAACCCATGTTTATCCATTTTGGGCGCTTGAAAATATCTTCTATCAAACCTGCTAATGATGAATCTGACCAAATTGCTATAAAGGTTTAGATTTTCACTCTCATTATATGTCTTTGTAAATGTTTATATGTTAAATTTTGATCACCAAATAAGTAGTATTTGGCATTCAAGTACAAGAGTATCAATATTGTTTATTTTTCATCAGATTGTGTGATAATTTTATTGGTGCTATGCTATGCTGTTTCCATAATACATTCTATAACCCTCAATCAATGACCAAAATCGGATATGACTATGAAATATGTGATATATGAAAATTATCAGCTTGCTACTTCTTTTTTGCGTATAAATAACAATACCAGACACAGGATTTCCTAAGCATCATTTTAATTTCATTGCTTATAATGAGCTTTATTCAAGGGCAGATGTTAGAGGTCATAGTGAGAACTGTAGGCAGTTGTTATAGTATAGGCAGCTTTATAAAGGAAGATCGTAGGAAACAGTGACATTAACACTCACAATTCTTTCATTGCATATCTTTGTAGCTTCATGCATGGTGAGATAATAGGCTTGAATGGGAATAAATTTGCAAATACAGATAAGAGACTTGCTCCTTTGAGGTTTAGAAACTTTAAGGTATGCAACAATTGGTTAGTTATATCGTTAGAGTAAATCGATGTATCATAGAGGGTTTTTTTTAATCCTAATTGCATGTTAGTTGGAAGTGTAGTTGTTTTATATTTTTGAGGTCATATTAGTAATAATGCATGTCCTACGCCATTGCTATATTGTCGTTTGTGTAAACAGATAAGGTATCCCTTTTGGCCGTCAACAATATTAATTGCAATTTTTTTACTTTTTTTTATTTGCTCTAATAGCTCGAGTGGAGAGCGTGGTTAACATTAGGTTGTGGTTCATCAACAATGCATGTATTTACCTCCCATATTGAAGCTGATCTATTTTTGCATGAAGGATAGCATCTTGCTAGAAAAGACGAAAGAGTATGCTATTCCCTTGAAGTCAAGATTTTCATAGCCGACATCATTTATGTTAGGAGAATGATAAGAAGGAAGCAAATCTAAAATCTATTCACTGTGAAAAATTTAAAAAGGTGCAACTTCAGGTTGAGAATAAACTTAAAGAGCTACATATCGTTATGCACCGCTGAAATATGATTTATGATGAGGGGTATCATGCACTTTTAAATTGCTAACATTTTCTTTTCTATCATACAACAAAGTTACTCCAGAATTAGTGTGAAGCTGAGTTGAGGGTGTTAAGGTCTCAACATGAAGAGGAGTGTAGGCATCTTGAAGAGGAGCTAACTCTTCAGAAGGAAATGGTGTGTATAAATATTGTTCTTCGTTATCATCAAGGGTTAGTTCCTTTTGTTTTTGCTAAAACAGATTGTATTTGTCACAGGCGGAGAGGCAGAAGGATTTGTTGTAGTTGCAGTGGAAAGTAATGAGTGATCAGCCCCAAGAAGTGACCTCAAGAAATGTCTGAATCTTTGAAATCATATATGTTTTTTAAATAAAGGTGGCAAAAAGATCGGGTCATAACGTTGGGTAACGGGTCAAAATAGGGTTGGGTCACAACATGCAGGTCAGGTTGTGTTGACCAACAGGTTCAAGTGGGTAGTTGGATTTGGATTGGGGCGCACTGCTACTCTCATCCTCTATGCAATATATATTACATAAAAAGGCATTGTAAAACAAGATTATGATTTTTTTATCATGTACAATAATTAAAAAGAACTGTTCTGACCTGCTCCTAGCCTAACCCGTTATTCGACTCGACTCTTTACTACCTCTAGATGTATGCGTTAGAAGTAGGTTTTGGGAAATTTTCAACCAGTTTAACGGGTACCCCTTTAAGACTACTTTCTTTGTCACCCTTTTGAGAGAAACACAACTCAATTCCATGACATGGCCACCTGAAACAACTCAAAGTCCTTGAGAATGGTTACAAGATGAAGGTATGATTATGTGTAAAGTACTATATCTTATGATGACTTTCCTGTTTGAAAAACCTAATCCGTTAAGTGATCTATCTGATATATAGTGAACCTTTGTCTTATTAAATTATCCATATGCTTGCTTATAAAACCATAGCATTACAAGAATTATCAAGTTCTTTCTTTTTCATATTTATTTTGCATTTTAGTGTTTGAACGACCTCTGCAATGGTTATTGAGAAGGCGTGATTGTATTTTGCTTACAGTTAAAGTCATGTGTGTGACATTTTCCTTATAATATGTGTATATCCAGGAAGTCATTCGATACAACGTTATATGGGCACCTGATATGTTGGGAACTATATACCTCCTATAACAAACATTGGGAATTGAAGTAGGTTATCCTGCTTGATTTAACTATAAAACGGTGTCCTCTAGATTAAAATGGACGGGTTGTGTCATGTTGACTAAGAATTGATATAATCTGTTTCTGCCTTTTACAGTGGACGCCACTTTCAAAATACCCGTTATATAATACATCAACATGGTTCTATTTTGTGGATATTAAGCTTGCGAATAATAATCGATGACATTTTGTTGTTTAATTTTTTTTCTTCGTATTTTTACCATAGTTAACATGATTAACTTTGATTTTCAGTACATTTTGGATGAAACCATGGACCGCTATCTTTTACTACCACGAAAGCCTATTTCTCAAAAAATGGGATTGACATATCATATTTCAAAGTTTCACAGCGAGGTACTATCTCTATTATGAATATGGTTATTATAATCGAAAGTTCGTTGAAAGTTAGCGGTTTTAAAGTTATATCATTAACAAGAAACATTCTAAGTGTCGGTTGAATAGAATGCTACAAAAATAAAGGAGTACATTAAGGTTCCAAGAAGCATGTTTTTCTTCTTGGCCATAGTAAAGGGAGGATAGATGCAGTTGTTGTCTTATCAATGTATTGGCCATATTTAGAAGATAAAGTTGTCAGTGTGGCTTTGGCGCGGATCACATACGGTGGTAGCCTTATAACTTCGGATATCATGAGAGAATCACATATTGGAATCAGTGTTCGCAAACTTATGGAAATCTTGATCTGTAAAGTTATAAAGGTACCATGTTTCATGTTTTGCTACTTGCCCCGTGCTGTATCAATTCTCATTCAGTTACTACTTTACGTCTTTGCTTATTGATATCGTTATATAATGATTAATAATATTGATTTTTGTCAACCATATTCACTTACTTTAGGTTTATATCTTCATAAAATTTCAAACAAGTAAAAAAAAAAAAAAAGGAGTTAAGTTGAAGAGGTGGAAATTAGTCTAAAGTGTATTAAAATGTTTATATTTTATAGCCTCCTAAAGCATTATCTTAGAGATTTTGTCTATAATTTTAGTTGTAATCATACCATAATAGCATTGGAAAATTTTATGTTGTAGGCATTTGAAAAAGCTTCAAAAGACCAGATTCCACAGCTAACTGCAAGAAAAACGGTACATAAATGCCACTTTATTTAATTTGGCATTTCGATATTTCATAAATCTTTTCACTGATATTTTGTAAATAGAATTAAAAGAACCAGCTTACGCTTACCTTGCAGTTTTGGAAATCCAAGTAAAGCTCTTGAAGTCTTGGAAGGCGACCCAGTAGCTGATAGATTCCTTATACTATTAATAGCTATATTTTCAAGGTTGCAAAAATGTAAAGATAACACTTTGAGTGTGCATCTTTTATAGCTTCAGAGAGTGAAGTTTATTTGATAAATTGTATACTTGCGTGTTCCCCATTGCTAAAGAAAATTGCTATTTATCCTCACTCTTCCCGAGTGTTTGGTTTTGAAAATAGAAAGTTGATGTTTGCTATAGAGTTGTTAAAGCTCCATCGAGTATTCCTTATAGCTGGAGCTGTAGACATCTACTGGTCTTAGTATTTCCTACATTGTTATGTAACTACAGTATGTTGACTTATCTGCTTTTAAGTACCATGACATGAAATAAATATGTGATGCAGGCTAAAATCAAGAGTGAACATCAAGAAACGATCGAAGGTTCCCTGGTAAAACAAAGACGAAAAATAAAAACGTGGTTTACAAAGAAGTTGTATATAGGCTTAAATGTGACAATTCGTCCAGTAATATTGCTAATGAATGATGAAGTAGCATTTATGTATTTGAAACTTTGGTCCATTTTTTAAGCTTAAGACCATTTCTTTCAACATGTCTACTTTCGAACTATTTTTTCTCATTCTTTATTTCTTTGCACATGATACATGGTTGAAGAATCCATCGAACGCGCATATAGCTACTATTTTGGGTATAATAATACAAATCAGGTACTACAGTTACTTAACTAGAATGTGAAAGGTGTATGTGTATGCATGCTTACTAAATATAGCTTATTCATTATAATTTTCTAAATGTTTTAACAGTGAAACCAAAAAAAAACTAAAAACCAAATAAACAATTGTTTTATAATATTGTTTGACAATTGTAAAAAATGTATTTTAGTTAACAAAAAACAACAAACAAAAAATTATAAATCACGCCCGCTCATTGGGCGGGCTTCGAAAACTAGTATATATATATATATATATATAATCTAGATCAAATAAGATCAAGCTTAAAGTTGTTAAAATGAGATCCAACTAAAATTTGACAAGCGACACTCTCCTTAGAACAAAAATATTTTTTTTCTTAACTACAACTAAAATTGTTAATGCTTCGATAGATTTCTTTTTAAAATTTACGAAACTTAGGTGATACACTTTGATTAGAAGTGTAATGTGTATCAAGTTTTTGTATGTGTATCAGTTTTAGAATATTTATTAGTGTAATGTGTATCAGGTGTATCACTAATCCAAACTCATGTATCATTTGGTTATTAGTTGCTAAAATGTTAAGTTGTATTAAAATATTATTTTTATGTGTATTATTGCTAAAATTATTATTTATAAATGTTTTAGTAGTTTTTAAACTTGATCTTATTTTACAACTTTAAGCGATCTCGTTAACTCTCCTATATATATATATATATATATATATATATATATATATATATATATATATATATATATATATATATATATATATATATATATATATATATATATATATATATATATATATATATATATATATATATATTTGAAATTTTGATTTTTAAGTTTTATGGATTTTGAAAGTTTTATATTTTTCTATTTTCTTTTGTTGGTTTTATAATTTTGTATTTTGTTTTGGATGAAAATATGTACAAAGAATAGATGAATAGATGCCTTTACTCCTCTTCTTCCTCTTGAAGGCGTTTGAGTGTTTCGGGTTGAAGACTCTTGAGTCCAAGGCGTGGAAAAATAAACTCAACGTTCTCGAGGAGTGCTTTAGTGAAGATGTCTCTAGGCGATATTCGGTTCTCACAAAATAGAGTTCTACCACACCTTTTCCACTTGTTCCGAATGAAATGATGTCGAATGTCGATGTGATTTGCTCTTGGATGTTGAGCGTTGTTGCGAGAGAGAGCAATGGCACTTTTTATCCACAATGAGAGGAATTTTGTTGAAGTCAAAGCCATAGTCAGATAGTTGGGATCTCATCCATAGGATTTGAGCACAACAAGATGACATGGCGATGTATTCAGCCTCTGTAGAGGATATCTACGTACTCATTTGTTTCTTAGAAGACCAACTTACAAGTTTTTCTCCCAAGAATTGAGCACCACCTGATGTGCTTCGACGTGTATCTTGACACCCTGCATGGTCCGCATCTGCATATGCTGTTAGTGACATGTTGGTGTCCTTCGGATACCAAAGTCCCATGTTAATGGTACCTTGGAGATACCGAAAGACCCGTTTCACCGCTTCAAGGTGCTTTTTGGTAGGCTTAGCCTGGTATCTTGCACACATGCATACAACGAACAGAATATCAGGTCTACTAGCTGTGAGGTACATCAGGGATCCAATCATACTACGATATTTCGTTTGATCTACCATGATCCCTGAGTGGTCCTCATCCAGTTTGGTACGCTCCACCATGGGAGTGTCAACGGTGTCACAAGTGTCAAATCCAAATTTCTTTAAAATTTCATTAGCATATTTAGATTGATTGATAAAAATGCCTCCAGGACTTTGTGAAATTTGTAATCCCAAGAAAAATGACATTTGTCCCATCATAGACATTTGAAATTTGGAGCCCATTTCATTTGAAAAGCAGTCACATTCGGTAGGGTCGGTCGAGGCAAAATAATATCATCTACATAGATTTGAACATGGATTAAATGTTTGCACAATTTACGGTGAACAATGTGGGATCCTTGCTCCTTTCTTTGAATCCGGTAGATAAGAGGAACTTTGTGAGTATCATACAATGCCCTTGGAGCTTGTTTGAGACCATAGAGAGCCTTCTTTAGCGATAGACATGAGTAGGACGTTCGGGATCCACAAAACCTTACGGTTGGTCGACGACACGATTTCTTTCAGATCTCCATTAAGAAAGGAAGTCTTTACATCCATTTGATAAACCACCATGTTCTTACTAGCAGCATTAGCTAAGAAGATTCTGATTGCCTCAACACGTGCAACTGGAGCAAATGATTCCTCAAAGTCAATACCCTCCTCTTGACGATATCCTTTTGCAACAAGTCTTGCCTTGTTCTTTAATACATCCCCATGCTCATCAAGTTTCACTTTGAAGATCCATTTGAGAGCAATGATCATAGCACACTCGGGAGTGGTACTAATTCCCAAACATCAAGTCGGTCAAACTCATGAATTTCTTCCGCATTGCATTGAACCAAGCGTCCTCGACATTGCGGTTTGACATCTTTTGGTTCGACTTTTGACAATATGGAATTGAAGAAGCACCATAAGGCATCTGTTTCAAGCTGTTTACGGGTGGATACCGGACGAGAGGGATTCCCTATGATATTATCCAACGGATGATCGTGTGGTTATGGTTGAAGAACTGAGGTAGAAGAGTTGTTTTCCCCTGATGAAGATGGTTCTGATGATGGATCAGGGGCAAAAATATTTTCAAACGGTGCATCTTCTGGAGTGGCAAAAGGGTTTTCATCATCTGTGACTGCAGCAACATTTCCATTATGTACGCTTGAAGATTGAAGAGTTGAGGATGATGTACAATGATCTGTAGTAGGCGCTTTGTGAGATAACGACATAGAGATAGATGGATTGACTGTGTTGGACGGATTAGGAACTCCCTCTGTTGAAGTAGTAGAGTGGATGTTGTCCTGAGATTCAAAGTATTCATCAAACATTGGATTAAACAATTTCTTCACATCTTCTTCGAAGGTGGTACATATGGAGCTGCAGATGAGGATTACGTACAAGAGAGGAACTAATGGGACTACTTAATGAAAGTTGAGAGGCGGGTCCGGGCTGGATTGTCTGAGTCATTTACCGGTCGACTCATCGAGCGTAACGTGAATTGTTTCCATAATATTTCGGGTTCTTTTGTTGTAGATTCGGTATCCTTTTACATTTGGTGCATATCCTACAAACACTCCAATGTCCGCTTTAGCTTTCGGTTTACCTAAATCTTGACCCTCATTAGTTGGATAACACAAAGCACCAAACACACGAAGGAAGGATAGATCAGGTTTTCGATTGTGGACAAGTTCATATGGAGTTTTTCCATGAGTTGTGTGAATTAGAGATCGATTTTGGGTGTAGCATGCGATGGCAATGACTTGACCCGGAGAAATGTTGGAACCTTTGAATAAATCGGCATTGTTCTTGCGGCTTCCACAAGAGTTTGATTTGTCTTTCAACTACGATTACTGTTGAGGAGTTCGTGGAACACTTCTTTGATGACCGATTCAACACTTTCATAAAACTCACTAAGTTCTTTATTAACAAACTCGGTTCCATTGTCATTCGGATGATTCTATGATCTTGTTAAGTCGAACTGCAATTGTTTGATAAGTTTAATGATGACATCTGGAGTTTCATCCTTTGTGCTCAAGAACTTAACACAAGTGAATCGAGAGTAGTCATCAACCACGACTAACACATATTTCTTCCCGTTAATTGTTTGCACTCTCATAGGTCCGCACAAATCCATATGAAGAGTATAAAGAACTTCCATAACTGAGTTTGTGAGTTTGGGTTTGTGGGCATATTTCCTGCTTTTTCCTAATTGGCATGATGAACAAAGATGATCCTTTTCATACTTTAATCTGGGTAAGCCTCTTACTAGGTCATTTCTGGAAAGATCATTAATGGTGGCGAAGTTCAAGTGATTGAGATGACGATGCCATAACCATGACTTTGTTTTCGAAGCCTTTGACAACAAGCGATTGAGAAGACTTCATCATATCTTCGATAGAGATGGTGTATAGGTTTGTACCACGTGTTCCTCTTAAAGTTCCACACCATCAAGTTCTCTAACGAAGCAAGTGTGTTTTCTAAAAGCCACCTCTATATCGGAATCACGAATTGACCAACGAGAAAACAAATTATGACTAAGACCTTCAACATAGTATACCACGGAGATCACACTACTTCCAACAACATAAACTCCATAACCTAAAATAGCTCAAAGTGATCATTTACGAATCTAACGGTCCGATGAATTTACTTACGAAGTTCACGAGCCGTGACGGTCTCGATCATATGCTTGGAACGACTGAGTCCAAGTACCACATAACGATTTGAGCGACTGCGGTTGAACACGAGACAAGAATGGATAAGCGGATAATTGGGATCCCATGCAAGAATGGGTTCCATTTGGTTAGTAACAGTGATTGGAACACCCACATCAAAAGCAGAATCAATGGAATCATTAGGGATAGATGCAGTGCTAGTGTACGCATTAGAACTATGCAGTGCTACCGGTAGGCATCCATTTCCTAATGGGCATTGACTTAGATAATTTAGGGCACAACTCATTAAGTTTAAATTTGTTGCCAGTAGGTATCCACTGATAACCTACATTACTAAATTTTCTTCCCGTGGGTTTCCAATATTTTCTAACCTTCTTCCACCATTACTTTCTAGCCTTCTTGACTTGATTGTTGGCATTAACGATTTTAACTGGGTGTTTAACAGCATTAATCAAATCATTCACACCACGTACATGATTAGTAACATAAACTAAGCAATCATCATTACATGTTTTGCCAAGAGTAGCAGAATTCGCATTAATTACAACATGCTTAGAGCTAACACTAGAATCAACACGATTCGTTTTATTCAACATAGTTTCATTCTTCCTAAGGCAATCTTCTACTCTCTTCCACTGAACATTCCTAGCTTGCAAGGTCCTATCATTCTTTGTGTTGCCTTGAGGCTTTGACACCTCGCTTTGGTGTCACTTTTACTCTGTAGGGAATGGGAACATTAGTTGGTTTTGCTACTTTTTGCATTTCGGGTTTAGAAGTCTTTGGGATCGAACTACTTGAAGGCACATTAAAGTTCACTTTCTTAACCTTGGGCATAAGGCAAGGCATAATAACTTTATCATTCTTACAAAAGGATCTTGGGCATGTTGCTCTTAAACATTCTAAAACTCACGAGATCGTTTGGCATATAAGCAAGCATACCTAACTTCACTATCAAGTGGTTTATTTATGCGATCTTTTCTACAATCTCACGAAGGCATTCTAGACTATCCTTAAGATGATAAAAGTAATCATGAAACACAAGTTCATTGTTTCTAAGATGATGAGGAATGTATTTACTTGATCGCGTTATATTTAGAATCTGCGGATGCCTTTGATGCAACATTCTCATTAAAGACAAGTGGCATTTTCCTTTTACGACTCTTGATTCTCAATTTCCTTTAGTAACAAGTTATTTTTCATTGTTCTTGTCACGAGTGACTTTCATTAAATCGTATAACTCTTTGAAGTGTCATTTGACCTTTTCATTTTCTTCTAGAAAACTCTCATTTTCTTGTTGTATCGTTAATGATGTTTTGAAGATGAAAGTTTTGAGAAAATTGAGAATCTAAAGGAGGAGGCATTTGGGAGCCGATTACATTGTTCTTTTACCCTTTAATTGTGAAATTTGGGTTTTCAACTTTCGATTGTGTTACTGATGAGCTCGAATCGATTCGTCACGTTTGTTTATTTGAAAAGCGCATCAAACTACGGAACATCCGAGGATATCTTGATGTTTGATGTTTTAACATTTTCTTTGAGATGTTGATATTTTAGTTGCAAATCAAAATGTTCAACTTCCGGTTTAGAAAGTGTTTTACCAAATTATCGTGATCATCACGGTCAATTTTCTCATTTAGTTTTGAGTTTTGTTTTCAAGCTCAATGACACGATCATGGAAACTTTCAAAGCAACAGATAATTCATGAAATTGAGAGGCGATAATAGAATACTTAGTAATGATATAAAACACATCTTGAGCCACACAACTCGATATCAAGTTCTCATTTAAGATATGCATATTCTTCCTTTCAATTTCATTATATTTGAGTTCTGTTCATAATTATTAACCTTAACTATCATTGCATCAAATTCTTTTCCATTTCTTTAATTTACGAGTCTATCCCTTTTGAAGACTCTCAAATTGATTTTTAATTGTTTAAAGAAAGGCATGACCTTAGTTAAATAGCATTCTTTAGTTTGCTCAAAACCCTTTTCCCTTGATTATCCACAGCAGGTGTGATTCTCTTCTTACATGTCTTCTCAAAATCAACGAATAGTTGATAAACAACATCTGGTGATTAATGTCTTGCTCTTAATGGGAAGGGTTCTAGAAACTAAATGCATTGGTGTATTCGGAGGATACACGATGGCTGGAGGCATTTTCTAAGGGAGTGTTTGTTTCAACAATCACATTAGCTTTTTGCATATCTATGTCCTTTTCCAAAAAATTGTTCGGGGTTAATTGAGTTTGAGGCTTAAACATGTTCGTGGAAATCCAATTTTCTTGAGTGTTATCATGGGGTTTGATCGTTATGTTTTGCTTTTTACCGAGGATCTTTTAGCTTCTTATCCATTTTCTCCTAGAGGCATCTTCTAATTTTCTATCCTCTTCCGTGCTTCCAATGCATGATGGTGTTTTCCTAGGCTTGAGGATCTCATTACCATCATATACAATCGTATGGAAAGCTTTAGCCTTTTACATTACTCGGGATTGGCTCTCTACTGGGGAATACTATGCTTATCGCTTAAGACTACGTGCTTAGTGATCATGTGAGCGATCGAATGGTATTCCCTTGTGCGTATAACTTGTTTTCAAGCTTATTTTCAAAGTTTTAGGTTGGAAAAATCGGTTAAAAGTTTTGATTTCTTAGCATTAAATTCGTGTTTAAGCACTTTAACATTTTCTTGAAGTTCTTGCTTTTGCTTAATGATTTTATTTAGTTTGTCTTTTAAGGAATCTAGCTCTTGTTTTAATATTTCTTCCTAACATTACTTTTTCTAATAATTTTACGCATTTGGTCATCCATTTCCTACTCACGGGTAGTTAACTCAAACTTACGTTGTTCATAAATGGCAACTCGTTCTTTATAAGCATTCGATTCGGAGATAATAGAATCATCAGGCACATGCGGTGTATTCATCAAAACATAGTCCTCATTGTTGCGAAGATGCATCACTTGGTACGATCTCACTTTCACTTTGTATCACATATTGATCATATGGGACAATATTACTATTACCCACATTATCTATGTCGATTCATTAGTTTCATGTGATTGTACTTTGTTATGTATCTCTTGCTCATCAACTTCATCGTATAGTTTTAATACCTGCGAAATGATTGAATCTTTGGATGGACCAGACTGTTGTGGTGATGAGACCTTTGGAGAGACCATTGGTGAAATGCTAGCCATGAAGATTATGCAGGCGGAGGTTCATCAACGACATCGAGTCAAATGCATCACGATCGGCAACTTGAAAGGCATTTTGATGATTGTGACCTATTTCTGAATGGTTGCTCATCCACATCTCGCATCATAGGTTTTGGCATTTCCTCGACAAGAAACATCAACTCTTCTTCATCCAAAACCACTCCATTGTCACGAGCTTGCACCATGACATCTTGTCCACGAAATACTCGCATTTTGAGGGCCTTTTGGAGATGTCGAGTTCCTTGCAATATGTCCTTCACCACCACGGTTGTAGCACTTGATTGGCTTTCCTTGTCCTTGATTTGCATTCCTTCCACAGTTACGATTAGCCACATACCCTCTACCTACTCCACCCTTTCCTTGTTCATATTGTCTTCCTTGCATTGGTTGCACCATGATCTTACCATCTCTGACAATAGCATGATTGTGTAGATTGGATGCAGTTCTGATATCATTGTTAGTGTGTGGAGTGAGGTTCAGATTTTGCTTAACCATAAGAGCCAGTTGATTGATGAAATGTTCCATGATTGTGTTTGGGTATGGAGGCTTATATGATGGATCTGGAATGAGCTTGTGGTTACCGTTACCCGTTGGTATGACTTGAGAAGCTTTGGTGGTAATTCCTACATTTGTGTAGAATGTTGTTGAGTCATTTAATGAGCTTGCATCTCCATGATTAGTTTTGAACTTTTCAAGAATCATTCGTTCAAACATAGCATGCTTCTCATTACAAGTAGGAAGGCATACAATTGCTCATAGTTGGTGTGCCTTAATCCTTTGGTTAGCAAGCGAGGTGACAAATTTGTGCAGTCGGGATTCATGTTGTTCACAAACTTTGAATTGGTGAATATCGGCATGGTCATTTTGATATTCCCATATCATTCATAAGTTTGTGGAACCTCACATAGTATTCGATGACACTTTCTCCGGGGTTCATCTTGAGTTCTCAAAATCATCATACAATTGAGATTCCATGTCTTCTTTGGTCAATTCGAACGAGAGAAGCATCTTAACATTGTCCCAAAGCGCCTTGGCTTGATGTTGTGATTGATTAACTTGTAGATGTCTTTTGGTAGACCACAAGTATAATGTTTGAAGCCATGATATCGACATCGTATCTCTTTTCTCCTTTTCATTGAGCTCATCATCGTCTTTGGTGCTGTCCGAACCTAAGATCACTTGAACCATCCGGCGGTTTCAAGTATGTCTCGGTAGTCTCAATCGATAAGGTCCTTAATCAATTGATTTGAGAATGTTAACCCCATTTTCCTTTCCCAAACAGTACAACCTAATTCGTTGAGCCCATGAGTCATAATCGGTTACATCAAGCATAAGAGGGCGAGTGTCGGATCCGGCGACTTGAGCGTCATCGACAATGAAGAGGCGATAGTAGGTGCGTTGTTAGACATGATTCTGATTCTACGAGTTTTACTATTATTTGATTAAGCGGAGATTGATTCTTTCACGGGATTTTACAAAATTAAAAGAACAACCGTAAAATTTAGCACGAAGAAGTGACAAGTCTCAATAGACAAGTAGTGAACTTGACAAGTCGCACCCTAACCAACTCGCTTTGAGGTTAACTCGCTTAATCAACTCGCTTAGTGGACAACACGCTTTGTGGTCAACTCGCTTAAAAGACAAGTTGCATAGAACACAAGTCGCATAAAGAGACAACTCGCTTAATAGCCAAGTCGCATAAAACCAAATCGCTTAGAGCACAACTCGCTTCAGAGACAACTCGCTGAGACAGACAACTCGCTTTTCAAAGCAGTAAACTTAGGCGACAACTCGCTTAAGTATCAACTCGCAGAGGTGGCAACTCGCTTCAAGCAACACTACAACTCGCTTCGATGAAGCGTTATACGAGACTCAACTCGCTTAGTACAACTTTCAAAAATAACCACTTTACAATCCAAAAACAACCCAACCACGATGATTCAAGCCTTCCAATTCAAAACCTAAGCACATGTGATGATTCAAAACACAAAAGTACAATCAAAATCCAAACTTTAACACTAGAAATGATCCAAATGATTCAAACTCTTATAAACACTTTTAACCCCAAAACCTTATGAAATCCACAAAACCAAGAACATGAAAGATGGTGATCAAACCATGGCTCTTGATACCAATTGTTAGCTATTGGTTTCATAAACACATAACACAAATCATATAAGAGGCGTATGAAAGAGTTTAGAGAGAAAGTTTTAGAGAGAAAGAGAGAGAGTTGGGAACTATGTGAAACAAAGAAAAATGGTATTGAAGCTCCAACCCTCTACCTTGGGAGGTAGAGGTATTTATAGTGTCTTACAAAATCGCCTCCTACGGGATGTGGATCGAGGCATACAGGTGGGTAAAGACCCGTCCAGTCCTCCACGGTGTTACATATTAGACTACTTATTAACATACCAAAACTACGACTACGAGCTTTCTAACGAATACATATACTTGAGGTGACCGACTCTTTAACTCATGGATTTTCTAAATCCTAACAGAATGAAATTCCTCAAGCTGTTTCTTCTGATGAACCTATTGAACATGTCACCACTGAACCTATCCCTGAATCAATACCTTTTGAAACTGTTCCTACAAGAAGATCAACAAGGAATACAACCAAACCAGCTTGGTTAAAGGATTTTGTGGTTCCCAAGTCTCATGTATCATCTGCAAATGCTACTCATACTCATCCTAAACTGCCAAAATACCCTTTGTTTACTGCAACAGATTTTGATGGCATTCTTGATCAACATGTAGCTTTTATTTCTAATGTTTTTGCAACCACTGAACCCTCTTCTTATAATCAGGCTATTAAGTATTCAGAATGGGTGAAAGCAATGCACACTGAACTCACTGCTTTATAGAAGAATAACACATGGGAAGTTACTACTTTGCCAGTTGGTCATAGAGTTATTTCCTCAAAATGGGTGTATAAAATCAAATATAAGGTTGATGGGACAATTGGTAAGTACAAAGCACGTTTGGTAATCAGGGGTTTTGATCAAAAAGAAGGCAAGGATTACAAACATTCCTTTTCTCATGTTGCAAAGCTTGCAACTGTTAGAATTTTGATTGCACTAGCCACTGCTAAAAATTGGTCACTTCATCAATTAGATGTCAATGCTTTTTTGCATGGTTATATTGATGAGGAGATATATATGCAACCACCAGCTGGTTATAATGGAGCCTCTTCAGGACAAGTTTGCAAGTTGAAAAGGTCTTTATATGGTCTTAAACAAGCCTCTAGGCAGTGGAATCACGAACTGTCAAAATTCTTGCAGTCTTTAGGTTTTGTTCAATCAAAAAATGATTACTCACTCTTTTTTAAACAACATCAACAAGAGTTTACAGCTGTGTTGGTCTATGTAGATGATATGCTCATAACTGGAAACTGTGAATCTGAGATATTATCTACTAAGCTTGCACTGGATTAGAAGTTTACCATTAAAGACTTGGGTTTGGCAAAATATTTTTTGGGAATTGAGATTTGCAGAACTTCACAAGGCACTCACCTAAATCAAAGGAAATATATCCTTGATCTTCTTAATGATGCAGGTCTTACTGCAGCTAAACTTGTTGCTTCTCCCATGCCAACCAACTTAAAACTTTCTTTAGCCAAGGGTAATCCTTTGCAGTCCCCTGAAGCCTATAGGAGATTGGTAGGAAGGCTACTTTACCTCACCATGACTAGACTAGACATCTCCTATGTTGTTCAACATCTTAGTTAGTTTGTTTCTGCTCCTACTGATTTGCATATGCAGGTTGGTCTTCATTTATTAAGATATCTCAAAGGGAGTGTCAGTAAGGGCCTTTTCTATCCAGTGCAACCTCATTTACACATCACTGGCTTTTCTGATGCTGATTGGGCAGCATGTTTGATGACTAGAAGATCACTTACAGGCTATTGCATCTTTCTTGGTCATTCTCTTGTTTCATGGAAAACAAAGAAACAACCAACAGTGTCTAGATCTTCCACAGAAGCAGAATACAGGGCTATGGCAGTTACCACTTGTGAAATCATGTGGCTCAGTTTTCTTCTTAAAGATTTACATGTTCCTGTTAAATTGCCAATCACTTTGTTCTGTGATAATAAGTCTGCTCAACAACGGGTGCCAATCCTTGTTTTCATGATAGATCCAAGCATTTGGATATGGACTGTCATTTTACTAGAGAGAAAATACAAGAAGGATTCTTACAAACAACTTTCATTCCTACCTCTCATCAACTTGCAGATGTCATGACAAAAGCTTTGAATCATGTACAACATTCCATTTTGATCGGCAAGTTGGGTATCACAGATCATCCAACTTGAGGGGAGGATGAAGAACATATTATTTCACATAAAGTACAAGGGTGTATAATGTCATATTTGTATCTTAGAGGGTTATAATTGTAATCATTTTAAATGTTTGTTAAATAGGCGGTTATTTGCTTTAATCAGCCTATAAGTAGTTGTCTTTCTCCTTCATTTTGTAATTAACTTCATTTTAATAATATCATTTTTCCCTCTTTTCATTCCGCGTTTATAGTATCTTTTTATGCCATATACTCATAACAACATTATAGTGACAACTTCTTATGATTAAGGCTCAATGAATTATAGGAAGTGGATGCTTAATATTTCACACGACAAACATCTAATTTTTTTTTTGCTACAAAACCAATATTTTTTAAGAGCAAAAAAAAAAAAAAAAAAAAAAAAAAAAATTTTGTTCTACCTCAATTAAAAGGCTAATTAAAAGAAGACGAGACTCAAAAGACATAAACAAAACAAACATATATACCAACGTTATAGTCACATTCATGTTTTGATCATGTAATTGGTTGTATTAAACCAAAATGCTCAGTGTATTAGGTTTAGTCTTTTAATTGATACTTAAAACTTAAAATTACGCTTTTACGCACAACTATGAGATCATTTATAAGACTAAACTAGAAAAGGCTAGAGGTCGATAATTGAACCAATTATTTGAGAAAGATTGATTGATCTCATCCTAACTTAATGAAGCGTTTGTCAAAAGGGTTTTGCCTTTTAGAATCGAATGAAACCTTGAAAGCAAGGTTATTAAGATTACGATCTTATTTAGGATTATTTTTGTCTCCGTGAGATCGAGATCGTAAAATTCTATAAAAGTGTGATTTAGATAAGAAGTAGTGTTATAAAGTTCCATATAAAATTCGATATAAAAGACCAATTTAAGTGAATATGAATAAAATTGTTAAAGTTTAAATACCGTAATAATATAAAAATGCAATACATGCAATTACTTCATGTTTCAATCGTTAGATAAAAGCTCTAGTAGAAAAAAAAAATGACACGAGTAAAGTTGGGTCATGTATAAAGGTAAAATTGGGTCAAAATTTGGAAAATGGGCTTAATTTTCGTAAAAAGTTTGTTTAATGATAAAATTTAGGCTTTAACGTAGTAGGATCGAGATCGATAGTGATCCTACGATCTTGTTAGCTATCTTACTATCTTAGATCATATACTATCTCCGACCCTACTTCGATCTTGCAAGGTTTTTTTAATGTATGATCGCAAGATCGTAAGATCCTATGATCAATATCGCGATCTTGATAACCATACTAAAAAGTATTGTTTGGTATACTAATTTTGGGGTAGCATCACAAAGTAAACTGAAAATCCCATACCACTACAACTTGAAAGGTGTTGATCAGATAGAGATATATACTGTTTTCCTGACACATCTTGTGCTTCAAAATTTCTCACTCACTAGTTTTAGTACTTGTTTGTTATAATACCTCTTGGGTTACGATTCTATGCAAAGTGATCACTTGCTAAAAAGTCTAAAAACTCTTGTAACCTAACACGTGTCCATTTCTTTCCCTCTCTCAATCTCAGGTTACTCTTCTTTTCTTCTTCTTCTCTTTTACAACTTCTTCAAATCTCAACCCTAATTTTAGTTTTGAAAATGATTCAAAATCTCAAAATTAGGCTTCGATTTCTATTAAATTTCATCATACATTCGTTCAGTCGCTAAAAATCGCAATCTTTTCTATCGAATTCGAGGTTCACTAATTTACGAAGAATTGGGTTTTGTTTAGTTTGAGTCAAAATGAAAATTTTATGGTGATTCTAGATCAACAAACGCTAACTAACATCAATTCTTCATCTTTTTTGTTTTAAAAAGTTTTTTCTCGTAACTTTTTAAGGAAATCATGTTCATGAAAACACCCATAAGGTGTTCAATGAAATGTTTCAATGACGCAATTTTGTGTTTTTACAATTTGAATGTGTTCATTAGAATATAAATGCTTTAGTAATTCATAATAGCTTTAATATTTCCTTAAAAAAATCCAAATTACGATGAATAAAACTTTGAATCTGTAATTGTTCATCAACACAAATTAAGATAAATAGGATTTGCATGTAGATTTGGTATACTTCATCAATACAAAGCTAGAGATAGGCAATATAGTTTTTCAAAACAGACGATACGCAAAATACTTTCAAATTTGGAACGATGTACGTAATATGATCGGGAACTAGTAGGTTACTGGATGGGTCACAAAGTTTGAAAATTGGCAGAAATCGTCCCTGTGGCTTCCGTTGACTTTCACGGTCATCCTTAACTTTTTTTCGGTTAAAAGTTCTGATAATGGTCCTTATGGTTATTGACTTTCGATTTAATCCGGTTTTATACTTTTCACCCGTTTTCTTACGTTTTATCCGTTTTTCTTACGTTTTTTATCAGTTTTTGTCCGTTTTTCTTACCATTTTTTAGATTTCTGACCGTTTTCATCCATTTTTCTTACGTTGTCTATTTTTATTCGTTTTTGCCTGTTTTCATCCGTTTTTGTCCATTCTTTTACATTTTTGTCCGTTTTTTTTACATTTTGTCTGTTTTCTAACGTTTTTTGTTTTGTTTTTGTACTATTTCAACATATTGAAATTTTTTTCAACAAGAAAAAAATTTGAAAAAAAATTCAAAAAAATTTGAAGTTTTTCATAATTTTGAAAAAAATTTGGAAAAAATTTGAAAAAAAATAATTTTTTTCTTAAAATTAAAAAAAATGATTTTTTCTAAATTGTTTTTTGAAATTCTTTTACAAAATAATTTTTGAAATTAGGACATATTGAAAAAAATATATTTCTAAATTTTTCAATTTTTTTTCAATATGTCTAAATTTCGAAAAATTATTTTGTAAAAGAATTTCGAAAAAAATTTGGAAAAAAATTTCATTTTTTTCTTTTGAAAAAAAAAGTATTTAAGAAAAAAATATTTGGATTTTTTTTCAAATTTTTTGGGAAATTTTTTTCAAAATTTTTGAAATTTCTTTTGCAAATTAGTGAAAAAATTCCAATTTTTTTTTGAATTTTTTTCAAATTTTTTCTTTTTGAAAAAGTTTTCGATATGTTGAAATAGTACAAAAACGTAAAAAAAACAGACAAAATGTAAGAAAAACGGACAAAAATGTAAAAAAACGGACAAAAACGGGCAAAAACGAATAAAATTAGACAAAACGTAAGAAAAATGGATAAAACCGGACAAAAATATAAAAAAAGGTAAGAAAAACGGACAAAAACGGATAAAAACCGATAAAAACTTAGGAAAAACGGACAAAACGTAAAAAAAAAGGGACAAAAACGGATAAAAACGTAAAAGAACGGGTGAAAAAGTATAAAAACGGACTAAATCTGAAATTCAATAACCATAAGGACCATTACTGTAACTTTTTTAACTTAAAATAGTTAAGGGATGACCGGTGAAAGTCAACGCAAGCCACATGGACTATTTCTTCCAATTTTCAAACTTTGTGACCTGGTAACCTACTAGTTCCCGGTCATATTACGTACATCATTCCAAATTTGAAAGTATTTTGCGTACAATGGTAATTTTCAAAGTTCATTGCGTACATCGTCTGTTTTGAAAAACTATGTGGAAAACTAGAAGGGAGGGTTGAATAGTTTTGCCGATTTTAAGTCGATTTCAAAAACTTTAGATTCGATATTATGTGAAATCGTATGGATGTTGAGCGTATAGATCTAATGATAATGCAAGCAAATAAATAAAGTTAAGGGATAGAAAAGACACAACCGATTTATAGTGGTTCGGCTACAAGGTCACCTTCCTTGCCCTACTCCACTCCCCGAGTCACTACTCGAGAGTTCAAGCACTATGTCAACAAACTCCTTCACTTGGCGGAGAAGCCTTCACAGCGTTGCTTACACTTTTCGGTACAAAGCTAGATACCGAGTCCGTAGTACGGTGGACCAAACCAACACAACTATTACACAACAAATATGTGAAATATCAAATACAAGATCTTCGCTATGAAATCTTGCGGAGTGACAAATCAATCAAGGACCCTTGCTTGGATGACTTGTAGAATGCTCGTGATCTCGCCTTAGAAGGACCTATATGAGGATCACAAATAGAAAGAAAGAAGAACAACTCTCTAGATCAAGTGATCTATATGTTAGAAGAGAATGAGAGTGTATGAGAGATTTAGTAAGAAGAGGGTAAGTTAGAATGAAGAAATGGCTCTCATTTATAGGCAAATTCCTTCACTTGTTCCCACAGATCCCTTCCACAAGGGATCCGTCTAGTGTAATCCTAGGGATCCGTGGAACGCTCCTCTTTGCCCATGGGTTTTTTTGGTTATGGGTTGATCCATGGGTTATGTTTAGATTCAATGTATCTAAGTATACATTGTATCAAGTCTCTTTTTGGTATGGGTTAAGATCCATGGGTTATGGTCCATGGGTTATGATATTTACCCATCCTAATAAACTATTACAACAAATGCTTAATTACTACATTTTTGTATTTAAATGGCTATATGTAAATGCTTTACAAAACTAACATGTATCCTTTATAATTATACTTAAGATAACATTATATTTGTTATCAACAAAACACAAAGAGATCGCAAAAGATTAATAAGCGGTTTCACGGTTTATTTGTATTAACAATCTCCCCTTTTATTGATGACAAAACATAATGTTATGATGAGTAAAACTTAAGAATAGATGTAAATTTTGAAAGCCGAAGCCCCTAAGTTTTACATTTTCTCCCCTTTTGTCTCGACAAAAGTTAACCCTGGAAGAAATAAACATAAAAGTGTGGAAAAAAAATAGTCCACGTATCACTAACTCCCCCTTGACGGTAGCTCCCCTTGTTTGGGGCGTCAAGAGAAGAAAAATAGAAATCCTACAAAAAGAAAGGTTAGTAACATGCTTAAATAATCTTGTGATTGTCGAGAATCAAGATTGGGAGCCAAGGTATGTAAACAAGGCCTTGTAATAAAACAACAAATTGTAGTGGTATTTATGCCACCTACAAGCATGTAAAAATAAGAACAAGACTTGTTCTTGAAAATGACTCAAATGAAAAGTAAAAAATATAAAATAGTAGTAATGATTCCGTCCATGCTTGCATAAAGTTTATGGATGGAGGTTTTGATGATTGATGGTATTGATGCGATCAAGTATGAGGTTGAGTATGAATCGCATTTCTTCCCTAACTTGTATTGTGATTTCCTAGTGGATTGGCAATGTTCACAATGTAGGTGATGTGGGTGATGAGTGCGGAAGTTTTCGGGTTGTTTTGATTTGAGTTATCACGGAAGATGTGGTGGAAAAATAGGAAAATATGGATCAACATCCGGAATATTTGTAAGTGGTGGTGGAAAAGAACCTAGATGTTCTTGTAATGTGATGGGAGCTAATGGTGGTGATGTTTCAAGATCTTGAAAGATATTATTTGGAGATGTGGGTGGTGTTGAAAAGACTAATTCTTTTTCTTTAGGTTGGTAAGATCTTATTGGAGTCTTAAGGAGTTCCAAAGAGTGACTTTAGGTGGTGATGAGGTTGGTGTACTTGTTGGAGATGAGGATGTGCTATTATGGAAGCATCTTGTGGTGAGTTATTTGTTGAGGATGAACCATTTGAGGTTGTTTTGCTAAGCAACACGATCGGATACTAATCCGCACGGATATCCTAGAGTTTGATTGTGGTATTTTGGATGGTGGAAGTACAAAGGTTTGGATATCATGATTGTTTCTACTAGATGATTCTCTAAAGGGTTTTGGATGACATGGTGTATTGTGTATGTGAGGATGAGATGGATTATGCAAGCATTTTGGGAGTTCTATATATAGAAAAACAAAGTATTGTAATGAATGCTTGAACCAAAATGTGGATTAAAATCTAATGATTAGATATGAATTCAAGGCATGTGAACATGAGAACACAAGCATTAAAGAGCATACTCCCAAAATGAAACAAATGTGGATTTTTCATCCAAAGTGAAAAGAATAGAAGTTAAAAGCGACACGTCTTCACGGATCCCACGGATCCTTCCTTGAGGATCCGTCCGGCATGAAGGTTTGGGATCCGTGGGTCAGTGATTCGGCAACAAAAATTTTCTTTTGGAAACATTTTTGCCTATTGTGTGCCTATATGCAAACTATTTGGAGTTGCGGTTTTCGACCTCTAAAAGAAAAGAAAAATAACTAGAAAAATAAATCCTATTGAGATAACCCGAAAACACACATTTGGTACATAAGTACGTAATATTGTGTTATCAATGCTCTAATTCATTTTGCTTAAATGAATGTGCCGAAAACACATATTAGTTATATGTTCCTTTAGCATTCAAAAGACATGAGATGCAATGAAAGCGGGTTTTACTTTGTATTAATAATGAAAAAGCAATTTGTCCTAGGCGTGAGAAATTGCTTTTGTGAAATGATACGGAAGGTATCATTCTTTTTAGAAAACATTTTGAAAGGAGATTTTCTTTTAAAAATGTGTATGTAGTTATGTGTAAAAAAATTATAAATGGAAGACTTATCTTGGGTTTTGAAAATTCCGTATTGTTTGTGAGTTGTGAGTGAAATAGAAATCCTAGACTCGGAAAGAAGAAGGCTAGTGTTTACATACCTTGTAGAGTCAAATAAGTTACGATGTTTGTTCCATTAGACCTAGACCAAGGCAAGTAGGTTGAATTGTTCCCCTTCAGCAGTTTGGTGAGGGCGTCGGCTATCTTGTCTTCGGATGCTACCTTCTCAATAGAGATGTTCCCTTTGAACATTGTCTCTTGAAGTGATGTCGAATCTCTATATGCTTTGTGCGAGAATGCAATACGGTTCTGCTTAAGTCGATGGCACCTTTGTTGTCACATAGGATGGCTATGTCGCTTAGATGAATGTCGAAGTCGACTAACGCTTGTTTCATCCATAGTGCTTGTTGGCATGCTTTGCCGGCGGAGGCGTGCTCGGCCGGTTGTTGATATTGCTAGTGCCGTTTGTTTCTTAGAAAACCAAGGCGTTAAACAACATCCCATGAAAGTACATACCCCACTTGTACTTTTTCTATCAACGTAATCACCGCATGGTTAGAATCGCATATACAATTGTTTCTACTTCCGTGCCTTAGGATACCATAATCCTAATTGTGTTGTACCCTTAATATATCTAAATTTCCTTTTACGGCTTCTAGGTGTGATGTTTAGGGTCTTCTTGAAACCTAGCACATAAGCAAACACTAAACATGATATCCGGCCTACTTGCGTGAGGTAGAAGACTACCTATCATGCCACGATACTTAGTATTATCTACGGATTCTCCGTCTTCATCTTTTGTGAGTTTGGTGTCGGATGACATTGGAGTCTAATAGGTTTTGACTCTTCTAGACCGAATTTCTTTAACATCTCCTTGATGTATTTAGATTGATTGAAGAAGATACCATCTTCTACTTGTTTTATTGTAGACCAAGAAAGAAACTAAGTTCTCCCATCATACTCATCTCGAACTCGTCATGCATGATTTTAGAGAAATCATCACACATGTCTTGACAAGTGGATCCGAATATAATATCATCTACATATATTTGTACTATGATTATATGTGACTCTCTTTCTTAGTAAAAGTGTGTTGTCAACTAACCCCATGGTGTAGTTGTGTTTAACTAGAAATGACTTGAGTCTATCATACCAAGCTTTTGGAGCTTGTTTAAGACCGTAAAGGGCTTTCTTTAATTTATAGACATGTTTGGGTTTTCAAAATCAATGAAGCCGGAGGTTGAGCTACATATACTTCTTCATTTATGACACCATTTAGAAAAGCGCTTTTGACATCCATTTGATAAAGCTTTAGATCATTAGCACAAGCATCGCAAGAAGTATTCTTATAGACTCTAATCTAGCCACGGGCGTAGGTCTCATCAAAGTCTATTCATTCTTGTTGGTTATACCCTTGAGCAACGAGTCTAGCCTTGTTCCTAGACACGACTCCGTTTGCATCTAATTTGTTTTATAAACCCATTTGGTTCCTATTATGGTTTGATTACTAGGTGGAGGGACAAGTGTCCAAACATCATTAGAAACAAATTGATTTAGTTCTTCTTGCATAGCCATTACCCAACTCTCATCTTTTATGGCTTCTTGTGTATTCTTAGGTTTTAAGGTTGAAACGAAACAAAACAAGTTACTTTGGTTTTGAACTTGAGACCTTAATGTTCGTTCGTTTAGTTTTCCTATGACTTTATCTACGGGGTGATCTTTGGACTCTTTAATGTTTATTATTTCATCACTTAGAGGTTCTTCTTCTTCACTAATCTTCTTCTTTATTACTATAGTTTCACTTTCTATAATCTCGTCATCTATAAGAGGTGGAGAGGGTTTGGGTGGACTTTCATCAAATTTTATATTTAATGACTCTTCTACCTTCATTGTTTCTTTGTTTAATATGACCGTAAGCTTTGCTATTGGTGAGTAACCTAAAAATATACCTTCGGTTGATTTAGGATCAAATTTTGTAAGGTAATCTTTAGTGTTAAGAATAAAACATTTACTACCAAAGACTCTAAAGTGATTTAACGTAGGCTTTTGCCTCAAGTAACTCATATGGAGTTTTCCTAAGATTGGTCTAATTAAGACTCGATTGAGTATATGCGTTGAAGTATCAACGGCATTACACCAAAACTTTTGAGGTATGGATTGTTCATTAAGCATGGTTCTACTCATTTCTTGTAGGGTTCTATTCTTTCTTTCTACTACCCCATTCGATTGTGGAGTGCGTGGAGCCGAGAAGTTGTGAGTAATACCATTAGCGTCACAAAAGCTCGAATTGCACTTCATTATCGAATTCCCTACCATGATTCGTCCTAATAGACACTATGGGACTTCCTAGTTGTCTTTGGATCTTTTGCTTAATATTTCAAAATAGTTAAAGGTTTCGTTTTGTTCTTTAAAAATTTTGTCCAAGTATACCTAGAATAGTCATCCACTATGACCAAAGTATAGTAGTTGCCTCTATAACTTTGGATAGCGGATGGACCAAATAAATCCATATGTAGTAATTCTAGACACCTAGTTGTGGACACCATGTTTTTAGCTTTATGACTCGAATGGGCTTGTTTTCCTACAATACAAGCATCACAAAAATGATGTTCATATTTTAACTTAGGTAGATCTCTTACTAGATCTTTGGATGATAGCGATTGAAGAAGTCGCATGTTGGTGTGACCCAATCTTCGATGCCATAAGGTCGAAGTATCATCCATAGAGGTAAGACATAGTTTGTCTTTAGGTTCATTACCGATTTTAATGACATAGACTCCATGTTTCCTAATTCCTCTTCCTATGGTTATGCCATTTTAAGTATCTTACTACGGTTTCGGTAAAAGTACATTGCACTTTTTATCACATATTTGTCTTATACTTAAGAGGTTAAAGTTTAGGTTTTCTCGTGACATACATCGTTAATGGTTAGAGATTTGTTAGAAATCGTACCTTTACCGATGATTCTACTTTGCTATTTCCAAACACCACATTACCTCCATTGAAGGATTCATATGTGGAGAATAGATCCTATTGCGGTCATGTGCCTTGTGCACCCGCTATCCTTGACCCATTCATCGGGGTCTAGATCGACCTTTAAGCACACCTAAAACAATAATAAACTCAAAGTTTGGTCCCCATTTGTTCATGGGTCCATTAGTGTTAAACATTCCATTCATGTTAGACATGTATGGATAAGATGAATATGCATTCCATGGAGCAAAGTTTTGAAAATGAAAACCGTTTTGCATGTTTGGATTCCATCCCATTTGATGGTTACTTTTGAATAAGCGTTATTAGGTCTCCTAAATGAATTAGGTTTAGAAAAGATGGAGCTTTGTTTCTTGCAAAAGTAGGATTATATTTTGGAGGTGGTTGTCTAGTGGTGACATGAGTTGGTTTCTTCCTATTAACTATAACAAACTCGGTTCTAGATGAGGAAGCTACGTTATTGCTCTTTGTTTGCTCTGACGAGATCCACGGATCCCTTCGTACACTAGCGGTTCCCTTTTGGGGATCCGTGGGATCCGCCACAACGATGGTGGTTTTCTAGTTCCTTAACAAATTTTGTTTCTTTACTTTCACTAGTTGATGGATCAAGTTGTTGACTACCTAGACCCTTTTGATTATTACGGTTTTAACACCTTCGAGTATTGTATCTAAAGTGTTCGTACTCATTCTAGCAATTTTAGAATCTAAGTTATCCACTAGTGTTTGAAGTTGAACGCAAAGTTCACATTCACCACTTGCTATTTTACCCTTTTCTAAACGTTTTAGTTTTGCTTTTAATTCTATGACTTCTTTATCTAAACGTTGATTTTGACTCTTTAAAAGCTTATTTTTGTTAACTAATTTTAAGCTAATATTGCATAGTTTATCATATTCATTATGCAATGAGTCGTCATCAAGTGATGAACTACTATAGTATTCGTGACATACCTCGTCGTTTGCCATGAGACAAATTTCTTCGTCCTCCTCGTCGCTCATTCCCCATGTTCCGCTCACGAACGCCTTTTGATCATCCCGTTTAGGACACTTACTAATAAAGTGGTTTGGGTCCCCACATTTAAAGCAAGTACGATCATCCTTTGGCTTCTCGTCCTCTTTGCTTTTCCGAAAGCCTTTCTTATCGTCATACGGTTGTTTGACGTATCTACCCTTTCTTCTAAAGAACTTTTTAAAGTCCTCACCGCCATAGCGTACTCTTCATCGTCACTACTCGAAGATGAGTTCTCTCATCGCTCGAAGCCTTTTGGCTTTAAGGGTAAGAGATTTGTGTTTCTCTTTCACCTTTGAGTCTTTGGAATCTTTAGCAAGGACAAGCTCGTAGACTTTTAGGTTGCCTATGAGTTCATCGAGGTGAGGATTGTCAAATCTTTGACTCTTGATTGCCGTCACCTTGGATCTCCACTTGATGGAAGTGCCCTTAGATATCTCCTAACATGGTTACGGCTAGAAAAAGATTCATCAAGTGCTTGTAAAGATGTAATAATAGTATTAAAGTTAGCAAATGAATGATCTATAGTTTCCTCATCCGATATTAAAAATTGTTCATATTGTTGAACAAATAAATCAATTTTATTATTTTTAACTTGTTGGTTGCCTTGATGAGTTCTGACTAAAGAATTCCAAATTTCTTTAGAGGTTTTAAGCATAGAAATTCTTCAATTCCTTTTTCGGTAAAGCATTATATAAAACCATTTTGCTTCACTATTTTTAGAAAGCTTTTTCTTCATTTCATCGTTTAGTTTATCATGAGATATGTGAACTAAATTTCCTTTATCATCATTTGAGGTAGCCTCAAAATCACCTTCAACAATAATGTACCAAAGATCAATATCTTTAGACTTCACATATGTTTGAATCTATTTTTCCAATATATAAAACCATTAGTTTCAAGTAGTGGTGGTCGTTGCATAGATTGCCCTTCCTTATAATTTTCGAAACCATAGTGATCGAAAAGTTTTAAAATACAATTTTATTTTAAAACTTTTATAAACTTAGCTCGATACCAATTGTGGAAAACTAGAAGGGGGTTGAATAGTTTTGCCGATTTTAAGTTGATTTCAAAAACTTTAGATTCGATATTATGTGAAATCGTATGGATGTTGAGAACATATAGATCTAATGATAATGCAAGCAAATAAATAAAGTTAAGGGATAGAAAAACACAACCGATTTATAGTGGTTCGGCTACAAGGTCACCTTCCTTGCCTACTCCACTCCCCCGAGTCACCTACTCGAGAGTTCAAGCACTATGTCAACAAACTCCTTCACTTGGCGGAGAAGCCTTCACAGCGTTGCTTACATTTTTTCGGTACAAAGCTAGATACCGAGTCCGTAGCACGGTGGACCAAACCAACACAACTATTACACAACAAATATGTGAAATATCAAATACAAGATCTTCGCTGTAAATCTTGCGGGTGACAAATCAATCAAGGACCCCTTACTTGGATGACTTGTAGAATGCTCGTGATCTCGCCTTAGAGAAGGACCTATATGAGGATCACAAATAGAAAGAAAGAAGAACAACTCTCTAGATCAAGTGATCTATATGTTAGAAGAGAATGAGAGTGTATGAGATTTAGTAAGAAGATGGGTAAGTTAGAATGAAGAAATGGCTCTCATTTATAGGCAAAATCCCTCACCTGTTCCCACGGATCCCACGGATCCCTTCCACAAGGGATCCGTCTAGTGTAATCCTAGGGATCCGTGGAACGCTCCTCTTTGCCCATGGGTTTTTTGGTTATGGGTCATGGGTTATGGGTTGATCCTTGGGTTATGTTTAGATTCAATGTATCTAAGTATACATTGTATCAAGTCTCTTTTGGGTATGGGTTAAGATCCATGGGTTATGGTCCATGGGTTATGATATTTACCCATCCTAATAAACTATTACAACAAATGCTTAATTACTACATTTTTGTATTTAAATGGCTATATGTAAATGCTTTACAAAACTAACATGTATCCTTTATAATTATACTTAAGATAACATTATATTTGTTATCAACAAAACACAAAGAGATCGCAAAATATTAATAAACGGTTTTACGGTTTATTTGTATTAACAAACTATGTTGCGTATCTTTAGCTTTCACCCTTTTAGTTTTGAAAATTATTCAAAATCTCAAAATTAGGCTTCGATTTCTATTAAATTTCATCATACATTCGTTCAGTCGCTAAAAATCGCAATCTTTTCCATCAAATTCGAGGTTCACTAATTTACAAAGAAAAATTTGGGTTTTGCTCAGTTTGAGTCAAAATGAAAATTTTATGGTGATTCTAGGATCAACAAACGCTAAACTAACATCAATTCTTCTTCTTTTTTGTTTTAAAAAGTTTTTTCTCGTAACTTTTTAAGGAAATCATGTTCATAAAAACACCCATAAGGTGTTCAATGAAATGTTTCAATGACGCAATTTTGTGTTTTTACAATTTGAATGTGTTCATTAGAATATAAATGCTTTAGTAATTCATAATAGCTTTAATATTTCCTTAAAAAAAATCCAAATTACGATGGATAAAACTTTGAATCTGTAATTGTTCATCAATACAAATTAAGATAAATAGGATTTGCATGTAGATTTGGTATACTTTTCAATTGTAGGTTACTGATTTAACTCGACGTATACCCATTCACGATTAAAAACATGTAATGATTTGTAGGTATTAAGACTAGACGCACCAAATCGACGAGGATATAGTTCGTCAGCGAGCCCTTATGAATTTGGCCGTAGAATTTGATAATGCAAGCATGGCTAAAAATGATCCGAGGAAAGCATACGCTCAATACAGTGACATTTTACATGAGAAACGTGCTTTGATCGACGCTTATTTGAAACAAGAATCTGATTTCAATTACGAGATGCATAATGTTTTGTTTAGAAAAGCGGAAAAGTTAGAACAACAAATAAATTCTAAACTTGTTTGGATGCATCTAAAAAATAAATAGGAGTATTGTGTTTTTTTTTATGTTTTTTAAATTTCGTATTATAATATCTATTGTTATTTAAATGAATGAAAATTTATTTTCGAGTACGAAGATACAAAGTAGAATACGAATTTTTATTCATTGAAATAGCAAAGTAGAATACGACATTGAAATAGAAATACAAATTACGATACGGAAATTAAAACACATAAGTTCGTCAGCTAAACATGGTTTGAGCTTTTATATTGCTCTGTAATTCGTAATGAATTCTTGTTTCTCAGCAACGCTTCCTCTCTTGCTGTCCTCAAATTGGTGGCAGTAGTATATCTGCTTCATGGCTCATAGGGAGAGTGTGTAAACCATAGCTAAAAATAGGCTGGCCCAGTGGCATGGAACGCATCCTCTCAGTTTTTGGAGTACGACTTTGCAGTTGCTCAAGAATACGTCCCAACTTGATCAACAATTCATTTGCTAATGTCACCTCAGCAGCTAGTTCCTTTCGTAGCGACTAATTACTATTCATCTCACTTCATTTGGGTTATCAACCATGTTTTGTAAAGTTGGGAGAAGCTATGCGTGTGAGATTATTATTATTATTATTATTATTATTATTATTATTATTATTATTATTATAAACATCACTTTATTAGAAACTCACAGGATTTACAAGAAATTAGTGGGGAGCCGCGATACTAGCTGAGCCCCCACTCCTCTAGCTATAGCAAAGCTAATCCTACTAAAGATATGAATAGCAGCACGTGCCCCAATGTCTTGGTCACGGAGAACTTTCGGATTCGCTTCAGCAAGGTCACCGCATCCTTCTCAAGTTCCACAAAAGAAGAGAATGAGAAGGGAAGAAACCCATATACAATATTCGCGCACTTAGCCTCATATTTGGCGCGTTTACGTTGTGCGGCCTCAATCACCGCACTACCCGGCACAAAATCAACCATACCAGTTTGCGTCAAAGGCAATGACCTTGTCAGATCGACACAAACATCAAGTCCTCCATCCCACGAGAATAGCAAAACATCAGCTGGCCTTAAAGGTCTGTCCCTTTCTCCACTAAGGCCAATATCAACTTCTTTACGAGACGAGATCCCCGACCGAGAACGTATATCAATAAGGGTATCGCGCACCACATTATGTCGATGTTTAATACCAATAATGCCAGCGCACGATACATCATGATCCCCATAAATATCACCTGCAAAGACCCTAGAACAAGCTGAGCATGGAATTTGAACAGAGAAAAGTGGAACACCTAGCCGATAACATAACACAGAACGGTAGGTCCTAGCATTCATAGTCTGTCCCAACCCAGATATCGGAACCACCCTGTAACACCCCCAATTTCATGATACGCAACGGAATTCAAACTGGGTGTTACTTCATGGCACAATGATAAGGTTTTAAAATGTACCATTTTGAGGGGTCGTTTAAGTCCTTATTTGATCACTTTTGTATCCGTTATTGCTTAATATCGTTCTTTTCACTTTTTAGGTCTCGTGAAGGCAAAATCTGGAATGGCACTTATTTGGACGAAAAGGCGAATATATGAAGAAAATGGCCAAAGTCAAAATCGAGACACTCACAGATTCTTTGAAAGTAGAAGGCGGCGTCGGGTGCTACATTGTGGCCGTCCCAAAATTATTGTGACGGCCGAACCCAAAACTCGTATTTACAAGCCACGACGTCTAGTTGTGAAAGAGTAGGCCGTCGCTACTCGGGCGGCTTAGATGCAATCCGCACGGCGCCGGAAAGCCGAAGAGGACGGCGTCACGAACATAAGGTGACGCCGTCGCAATTGTAATCTTATATATAGAATCCGAATTTTTCAGTCTTTAGTGGAGAGTCTTTGGAGTAAAAACCTAAAACCGAACCTAAGGTGTCTTGTACAGTATTTTAGGGTTTTAAACCCTATCTTACACCAAGATAAGTCTTTACTTCATTAATTCAATTATGTCTTTGATTATTTGTGTGTATGCTTGCATGTTCTCCATGTCCGGCTAATTTATTTGTGTGTTTGCTTAGTTAGTATGAAACTTAATTATTGAATATTGATTGGTTGTTTCTTATCTTAGTTGATTAATGATCTAGTAATGCGATAGGTCATTCGTTGTGTACTTAATGCTTGATTCATCTTTGTGAACCTTAGAATATAATTACACGAGTAGTTGTAGGCTAAACCATCCAAAGAGCGCCTTAGAGTAGGAGTTTATCATCCCTAGTGGGTTTGTAGGCGAGACCTTTGGTAAGTTCAAAGAGTTGGGAGAAACGCATACCCTACAACTTTAGACACACAACGCAACTAGGAATAAGGCGTGACAACTCAACCATCAATAGGAGATAATTAAGGAGTAATACAACCTAAGTAAACACATCTTTAAACTATCATACGAGCACACATTAATTAGACATAGACTCCACAACCTTAGTTTAGATAATTAGATAATAGTAGAGTAATCGGTAGAAATACCAACCCCCAAATCCAATACCGAGATTCGTACCTTTCCATTTTCATAAAACATAAAAAGATAAAAATAATCTTCCTCAACCTTAACCTTAGCGTAGTAACTCCTTACTAGCATTCCTATTCCCCAGAGAGGCGATATCAATACCCGTGGCTTACCTAATTACTACACTACAACGATTAGGTTCATCGCCTGGGTGTTATAAAACTTGCTCGAAGAAAAGGAAGTTTCCTTGACCCCGAACGACGCGTGTAGCGTTATCACACAACAAATATAACAATAGAAACGAACTCTAATGGAGTCGTTTAAAAGATTTATCATTCGATTTATATAAATATAAGAGTTTACAAAAAAGAGGTCCCAGTAGTTACACGGTTTACAAAATACATTAAATAGGTTTTCGAATGATAATAAAATTTATAGCCTTCTTCAGTATCCTTGCTCTTCCATGCCAGCTTTCGACATTATGGACCTGAAATACATGCTTAAAACTGTCAACACAAAGGTTGAGTGAAATTCATAGAGTTTGTTTGATGGTTGAACACATTATGTTGGTAGTGTGAGCTATAGACTCACACCAATAGTTTGAAAGTAAAACAGATATTATTGCACTAAGCTCATGATACCGAAACGTTAACAGCTGTCATATAATAGTAACTGATGCCTTAATAGGTAATTTGCCATTAAACCTATGGATCTTCAAATAGAGTGCGTTTGTTTGCCTACCCGGTCAACACAAACGGGATTTGTCTGCCTACCCGGTCAACACAAACGGGATTTGTCATTCCCGATAGATCTATCCACATTATTCGCGTTCACTCGCAAGTGATTAATGGTTCATGATAATAGGGACTTTGGCAATAGTGTACTTAGTGCAACTAATATATTCAAGTATAATTTGAAAGCAATGTGTTCAATTTAAAATAAAGCATGTATCTCCCCCAAGGGTTTGTAAAACAATTAAGTAATAGAAAGTGGGGCTATGAACTCACCTCAGAGTAAATGATATCAAATGTATAATGAGAATGGTGGATATGCCGTGAGAACTTCTACGAGCAACCTAGAATAGGATGTTGCGACTTAGGTTTGAAATAATGATGCGAAAGAAATAACAAGCCTATATACGTCTCTATGTTGATCATGATGTAGTACATGGCATTTGTGTATGTCATTTATAGAAATGGTCTAGTTGTGAACGTGTATAGTTTATATATATCGTACTACCGCTCGTGCCATCATAATTCGGAGGTCATGCGATGGCGTTAGGAGCTAGGACACTTTAAATCGTAAATCAATGAACTCGTCGATCGTTTTACTCAAATGAAACCCTCACATGAAGCTCCCTAATCTTGTAGCACTTAGTAGATACAACATATGTTTTGAGTGAAGATTGTTATATCATAAAGTTTATCATGTTTTTAGTAAATATCTAGTTTTTACAAGTTCTCATGGTTTACTAGTGATTATAACTTATTAACATGTTCAAGAATGAAGTTTTGGTAAAAATCGTCGGAAAAGGTAAAATGGTCATTTTTCCGTTACTTGTGAAAACACTATTTCAAAGATTAAATAAAGTTTTGTTAAGTTAATATGTAACTAGCTATGAAAATTACTTGGTTTTGCTTTTAGTTGTGACAAAGTATAGTCTTGAAACTACATATAAGGCGTTTCGGTTTTGAAAGAATATGGCTGTTTAGCGTTTTCAAGGTCCGAGCTTCTTATACATTGAAGGAAAGCGGCGTTCGGACAACTTTCGTGTTTTAACTTTTGATGATTCGGACGGAAGTACCACTTTTAACACGGACGGCACCATAACAAACAAGCTATTTGGCAGTTTCGGCGTTTTGGTTTTGCTAACTTCTTTTGACTATAACTTTTGACTCGTTTGTCCGTTTCGGGTGATTCAAGTTGCTATGTTTACCTTTTAATCTTGTCTACCATAGTATGTAAGTTAGAAAGTCCATATATGACTGGTTTTAATGGTTTCAAACGTGTAGAATATGACTAGTTTACTAGTTTGTTACTTTTACGACAATATATGAATTAAAACATGTGATTGAGTATATGTACAACATGAATCAACATAGTAACTATATATATAGCATGAAATAGTTAAGATTACGAATAATAAAGATGAGATGATGGTAGTGATTAGTTGCTTACAACTTTTGGCTTTCAATCAAGAAAGAAGTAACTAGTAAGGATCGGACTTTGATTGATCACTTAAGACTTCGGATTGAGCTAGCTTGCTACACCTTGGAACCCTTGCAATCTTGAAGAGTTGGTGATGAAGTACTAAGTGACTTGAGTGGATTTAAACTCAAGAAGATCACTTAAACTTGCTAGAGATTTGATGTAGTAACTTACTACTTGAAACTTCTTTGCATAAACTTGGAGTTAAGAACAAATTATGGAAGATATGATGGTTTTATGCTATGAACGACCCAATTCAGTTTATGAGGGTGTTTAGTATGTATTTCACTTGCTATTTATAGGAGGGTAAGTTTGGTTAACCATATATTGGGTTAAATGTTAACCATAGTTAAGTTAGGACACATGTAATGATCTAAATGAACCATGGTTAGGATTATGCCACCAAAATGATGACTCCCCCCCCCCTTAGGTCGGCCATAACATGCATAGGTGGCTTAGATGATAAGTCTTGGTCTTATCTTGAGTTTAGAGCAAGATTTGGTTCCGTTAAATGCCAACCGTAAGTTGTTAAGCCATAAAGCGTAAACCGGTATCGTAAAAATCTGAAACTTGTAGGAATGATTAAACTCATCATTATACTCCATCTAAAAATATAAAATGAGTGATAAGTCTTATTGGGGCAGCGCGCCTAAAGTCGAAACGCGAGTCAAAAACGCGTATTTTGCGGTTTATCGAAAAAGAGCAGATTTCGGAAATGACCGTGAATTTATTTAAAGTAGACTAAAATTAGTCTATAAGTGATATGAGATGTCAAAATGTGGTTTTCGTTATCGTGGGATAACTTATGAGTTATATGTGAAGTTTAAAAGTTCTGCGATTTCAAGAAAATGTAGAACGTACAAGCTTAATTTCTTTATGGCCAAAGGAGGAGGGAAATATGTTTGACTTTTCTAAAAGTGTAAAAGTTTCTAAAAATTTTAGAAAATACCGTGCAGGAATGGTTAAGTCTAGGTCTACGTAGATTTGTTTAAAACGTAAGTTTAGTCTCGTACGACTCAGGGTTTATTTGGTAACATTTTAAAATGAAATCTTAAAATTTCTCTAATTGATTATGAGTGATCTAAAATTAATCGATGTGAGGAAAATTGTCGAGTTGGTTTCGTTATGCGCGGGATGTTTAAATGGTGTTCGACCAAAACGAAACTTTAAAACGATGTTTTCTTAATAACTTTTATGAAAATGATCTAACGATTATCAAACTCTCGGGATATTACTAAAATAATTTATCTTACGAGAATGTGAAATAAAATTTTACGGGATGAATAGTGAAAGTGAATAGTATTTTCTTGAGATGAATAGTAAAAATTTGAGAATGGATAGAAATCCTGAAAATGCGAATTGTTACACACCCTAAGCCAATCTGAAGTGTTATCCTCCATTTGCGACTTCCATAACGCCATCTGTCGAGTAGATAGGGAAAAAGTAGATTCAGCCGTTTGGGTAACACGTGTGAAATATATATCTGCTAGTTTCTTCATGAGTTTAGGGGCAACGATCTCACTTGGATTACTCAAAAGGTCAATCTCCATTTTCACATTAAAAGCACACAATGCAGCATCAAAGGAAGGCCCAGAAGTTACAATACCGGAATGTCGGAGCAACTTAGTTTGCAAGCTAGCAGATTGGAGTCTAGACGCAAGGAATGCATAGTTCAAGACATCACCTGCAGAATAAACACCAAGCCCTCCAAACACAAAGGGTAAGGTGGCAAGCCTCCATTGTCAATCACCAAAACCAGGTCCAGAAGCAGTGATAATACGCTCCAAAGAAGAACGAAGTGTCGTATCAAAAGAAATCTGAGCACGCTAAAAAACCCGGGGAGAGCATGTGCGCATAGCAAAATATAATTTGGAAATACCGGCACAAGCACGAAGGAGCAGCAACTCATACAAAGGGTCATTAATCTTAGAAACAACACTTATAAGCTCAATGGTTTTGGCAACCCTTTTCATAACAAGCTCACTACTAAAATCAAAGTCCACACTAACGGGCCCACCTAATAATTTAACTCCATACAAAGGTCGGGCAATATTATTATTATTATTTGTGTGTGAGATTATTATTATTATTATTATTATTAAATGTAGCAGATATATACAGGGAAAAAAGATGGGTAAAAAGTCGTTTTAATGTGATAAAAAGTCGTCTGTAGGTCATGTGTCAAACAAAATAAAAGTTATGTGGCAGACAAATAAAGGTCTCTGAGAGTCATTGGTGTGCTTGGTCAAATAAATAAATATGTTAGATTTTAAATTTGTGTGAACATGAAATACCGGGGTGAGCATGGTGCGAATTTTGGTAAAAACCGAACCACATCCGCAATTGCGGTTTTTAAAGATGATAATCCACAACCGTGCGGGTTTGCGGTTTGGTTTTGCGTCTTTTTTTTTTTTTTTTAATTCTATTTTGGTATATATTTATTATAGAATAAACATATCATAAAGTTACATAATGAGTAAAACATATATATACAAAATGTTGAGTACTTGTATAAAGTTATATATCTCTACAATAATAAAAGTCAATGAGATGATTTTTTTTTTAAAAATTTCGAAGATAAATTAATAGAAAAATAAATTATATGATATAAATAATAATTAACTAATAAAATACGCTTGAAATAACTAATTATGAAAATATAAACAAAAGTATTTAATCATACAAATATTATGAAATTTAGTTGGTTTATTTAAAAATATATTTGAATATGATTTTACGGTTTGGTGCGGTTATTGCGATACGGTTTTTTGTGGAAACCGAAATCGCACCGAAAATGCGGTTTTTTTATTTTCATGAACCACACCGCGATTTTTGTTGTGGTTTCAGTTTTTGCGGTGTGGTTTTTGTGCGGGTTTACGGTTTTCGGTGCCGTTTCCGCTCACCCTATTAAACTGAAACCCACCCGGTGACAACGCGGTGGCTAAACATACTAGTCGAGTGTTAGCGAAAACACCTCCCTAACACTGGAGTTACCAAAACAAGGGATCCTAACATTATTTCAGTCTTTTCTTCCTCCGTCCGCTGCTACTGGTCAGGTAAGCTATCTTTTATTATTTAGCCATAATTTACATCAACTATTTTCTTCGTTTATATCTATTTCCTTCATGTTATGCTTTCAAATTCATAAATAATATTCCGATAGTTATTTAATGAAAGTTTGGGAACTGGGATTTTTTTGTTTAACCCAAATTAAAAGGCTTTTGGCCTACGTTATGTATTTAGAGTGCTCGGTACCCATGGTGTTATACACGTCGTCACGTCAGCTTTTTCCCTTTAACATCCTTATAACACGTACGTAACCAAAAAAACACTCACTCCATTTTTACATTCAAATTTATTTGGATAAGGCTAGACACAGTGGCGAACTAGTTCGTCTGTGCCACATCAGCTTTCTCTCTCCGACGATCTGACGACGAACTAGTTGCCGCAGTGGTGACCTGAGATTTTTTTTTTTTTTTTTTTTAATTTAAATATTTTTAAAAACAAAATTAAACTTCATTGATAAAAATACTTAACATTACAACAATAATTAAAAACTTAAACTAATAAAACGTAGACGTTACAATACTTATTAAAAACTGAAAACATCACAAAAACTCTTCATCGTCACTTCGTCACTCCGTAAACTCGATCATAACTTCTTCCTCGTCGGAAGACGAAGAATTAAAAAATATCTCGTAAGACATAATTATCAAAATGTGTTTGAAAGTGTTTATGAGAAGTTGTTTGAAATTGTGTGTTTAAAAATGTGTTTGAGGTTGGTATTTATAATGTTGTAAAAGTCGTAAAGTTTTGAAAAAGTGGTAAAGTTTGGGATTGTGTAACTCGGTTGTGTGCTCAACCGACTCAACCCTCCTTCTCTCCTCAACCGACGACAACCGACGAACCCACAATGGGTCGACCTTGCTCAACCGATGCACTCAACCGACGAAGACCTGCTCCATTGTGGCTAGCCTAACACTCGCCTATGGTGCACGGTGCGGTGTCGATGGTTTGCCCTATAGCTCGCTTATGTCCTCGACCAAGAGGTAAGTTCGTCTTTCAAAAACTAGAAAACTTAGGTGTTTTGCAAAAGTTGTTTAATTTGGCAAACAATATTTCGAAAATGGTAATCATATTCATATACTTCTTAAATATTGTTGGATATCCTTATTTTGTAAGTACAAAAGAGAAATGCAATAAGCCTTAAAAAAATCATTCTTTTAGAAAGTTTTAACCCAATATATTTGTAATGTGCTTTAGATTAGACATGATGTTATAAAAGATCTAGCAGGCAGTTTGATAAAAAAAAAAAAAAAACATGTCTTAACCTGCCTTTCTTTTTTTCTTTCAAATCTGCTTAAGAAGAAATAGTTTGGATGGTTTTATCTACTTATAAGCCATCGCAAACACCTTCTTAGCTGAAGATGGATGTTAACAAGACCGAGTGTAGTCCTCACTTACCAAAAGCCCAAACACCCTCTTAAACGCACTGCAGCATTGATGTTGCTGCTGCTAGTTTGTTTTAATTGATAGTTGGGAACTTAGTGAATTACAGTAAGTTTTTTTGGTATGCTAACATCATAGTAGCCAATGATGCAATATGAACTTTTATGTAATATATATCTTTATGGGTGAAAATGGGATTGAGAAATTACTGAATTTCTATATTCATCGACTGTATTGACTATTGAGAATGATACTTGAACAAACCAAATTTTAATTCATCATACTCAGTCGCAGCCCACTATGTTGTTAAACTCATATATCTGTAGACTTGTAGTGATTCTATGCAACAAACCGAACGCCCCTATGCTAATAGCACAATATTTAGCGTTGAAGCTCTATCGATTAGAGATGACTTTTTGTATGCTTATATGGTGAAATTCACGATTGTGTCGAAAGCTAGATGTTGGCTTGTATGATTCATAGTTTATCAACTACTTCAATCGTTTAACCCGTTTTTCGTAACTTTGATTGAGTATGTTACGAACCCAAAACGTTTCCTAAAGAGATGTGTGTGACTGATGCATTGAATACTTGTGAAAATGGAATAGCTTAATGGTGTATTGTTCTATCAAATGTTTCCAGTATGCCAAAGATCTTTTTCATTGTCTGTACACTACAATTGGTTTCATAAACAGAGCCGTTAGCCCGTTACATCTATTAAATTTAATCCCACTCATAATATAAACTATTTCAACTATTTCATTTGATTCTATAATCATGTCGGAATATCGATATTGAGATCAACATATGGTCATTGCTGCAATGAAAGTTGTAAGATGTTTAATTAACAGCAAACGTTTTTTTTGGGCTTGTGACAGCACTAAAGTAGCATAGATGCTTTCCTTAAAAGAGATTGTGCCGTCAGCACAAAACAACATAAATACACAGTTCATAGTTTTGGATAAAGGAAGAATACAAGGAAGTCAAAACAAAATTTGTTTGGCACTCGTTGCAGATGAGACTGCATCAGTTCACTTTCAGCTATGGAATGAAGAATGTGATGTGTTTCAGCCTGGAGACATTTTGCGATTGTCTAATGGCATATTTTCTTACGATCGAAGCAAGAATATGGTCTTAAGGGCCGGACACAGAGGAAAGGTAGAAAAAACAGGAGAGTTTACAATGGCGTTTGTGGAATCCCCAAACATGAGTGAAATTTTATGGGTTCCGGATCCGAATAACTCTGGTAAGTATATACAAGAGTCTGTTATTTCTCCTCATTCACGAATTTTCCCGCCAATACTTTAGAGTATTATTCTTAACTAGTTTTTGTTGAAGATGCAAGATCTTTAAGTTACTTAATTTTATAAACGTACTTGTATTGCGAGTATTTAGGCGGTTCTGGGCTGACCGATGTGGTGGTCTTAACTGTTTTAATTTCTTGTATATGCAATTTGCAAAGCCTTAAAAGTGATAGTCACATTTGATTTTATGAGAAACTTGAGTTGTTCTGATACATAAACGACTAGAGACTATTAGCTAGTAATCTTATCAATGCAAGCAGTATGATATGTAATTGATTCTTTACCAAAAAAAAAAAGATGTAATTGATTCTTCAACCTCCTCGGCTATAAGTTTAATACTAAAATACAGGAGTGAAGCCACCTTAACCGAGGGGGTTCGATCGATCTCAGTCAGATTTCAACTTGCTTTTCATTCTATACATGGTTTGCCAATCCAAACTCTCAAATTGCGTTGTTGAACTTGAACCTACTGATGTTGATTGGATGAACCTCCTGGTTTGATTGTTCAGCTATACTGGTTAGAAAATTGGGGATGTAGATTGAGCTCGACAATTAGTTTTTTGAACCAGTTCCATTTTCGTCAACTGTTCTTGTTCATTAAGTACATGATATCTTGAATTGTTTAACATAGTTGTGGAAGTGCTGAAAATGACTAAGCATTAATTAGTGTTTACCCTAAATGTTTAACTGTGTTAAGTTATCGGCCTTCAAGTGTTTGATGTATTACCAGAAATCACTAAAAAAATCTAAACTATTGTTATTTTCTTGTGTTTGTGTTGCCAAGGCATTGTGAAAGGAAGGTTCTTCTCATTTTATACGTTCATGTTATGTGGAAATTTGTAGGAAACTTATGATCAGGTTAAGTATAAATTGAACAAAAGTCAATCGTATTTTATTCATTTTGTTCTTCGTGTATTGAATTTAGGTGCAGGTGTAGTACGGAGTACCATGTTATTGAACATAGAAAAACATAGCAGCAATGAGAAAGGGGCAGCTACAAAAAATATCCTCAAATTTTCATTTTGCTTCATAACTCATGAGATGATAGTAGTAGGCTGGTAGCTTGTAAAGTATTTCCCTTACAACAGCAAAAAGGTTAGAAATTATCAGTGTTACGTACCTCTAACGGCAAGCGAGCATTTATTTCATCTATTAGGAAGTTATTCAGAAATTAGAACATAACATGCAACATTTCGGATAAATACGATTGTAAATCCACACACTCCTTTGAAAATTTTTTTGGGAGTGGTTTTTCATACGATTGCAAGGGTCTTTGGTATACTGATCTATCAAATTATCCCAGGAGTTAGATAGCCAGATAGCTTCCATTTTGTCTTTCAAAGCTTCCCACAGAGTCTTTGAAAAATCACATTAAAAAAAATAGGTGATTATGAGAATCATTAACTTTGTTGCAGAGAGAGCATTTCATGTTAGGATCATTATTCCATCTCATAATCCTATCTTGTGTTTGTAGCCTACCTTTAAGAGCCATTCATAGGATAAAAGCCATCCTAGGATTACACTGAGTGAACCACACAACCTTATTCCACTTGACTTTATCATGCTTTTGACTAATATTTTCCCATGCTATTCTTGATGAGAAATCACTTAAGCTGCCATCATTACCCCTCCACTTATAGGTATCTTGCTTAATTGAGTTAAGATTAGGGACATCAATGACTGCAAGAACAGGGTATTGAGCCACCCATTCTGCAGGCCATCTCCACTCACCATTGTAAATCATTTCACATACTTTCATGTTCACTGGAAGTCTAGTGTTGTGGATGCTTCTGATGTCATTTATATCACTTAGAATCCTTTTTGTGCACCAGAAATCATACCATATATTTGTATTCTCACCATTTCCAATCACCCTCCAAACATTCATTCTCACTTTCTATCTTAGCTCAAGTAAAGATCTCCATAGCCAGCTATCATTATATTCTAACTGAATCAATTCAATTAGAAAGAGTAACAAAAGGATTTATCTGACCTCATTAGAAAAAAAGTTGCTTTTCCACGGGCGAAATGCTCATTCAGCGGATTTTCATTCTTTTTATTTATATTTATTATATGTATATACATAAAAAATTATTAAATAGTAATGAAGTTTTATTATTGTTTTAATTTTCACTAATATTTTTTTGGTGAGGTTTAACCACTCAAGTTTCACAAGTATTTCATTCTTATGTGATTTTTATGTTTGAGTGACCAAAACGGAACACTTTTTAAACTTTGTTATTATTTCGTGACTTATATTTTTCTAAGTGTGCGTAAGTTGGTTGTACATTGAGTTAGTTGAGATTACACTCTGTTAAGAGTATAAAATGGAAAGAAGAGAGATGGAGAGGAAAAAAGAGAAGTAAAGAGAGAGGAATAAAAATTATTTTTATCTTGTGTTAGAGTTGGAAAGAAAATAGAAGGATGTAACAAAAAGAACTTTAAAATCAACTTCACTCCATTTCATCCCAATTTGGGAAGTAAATTAGGAGAGTAATTTTGATGTAATTTACTACCTTACTTTCTTCTCCTCCTAAAAATCTCGTGAACACAATTCTTTTTATTACCATCCCAAACCTTTCCCTTTAACTCCAAAAAATAAACTCGGGAGCAGTGTGAAATTGGGGGGTGTTTATTATCAAAGTAGAACCAAACAATGCACTTATTTTTAAACATTTACACAACAATGAAACACTTTTTAAACTAAGATGATTTTTATGGTTAATATAAAGTTCGAGTGACTGAATTAGAACAATAATGAAACTTTGTTATTATTAGGCAACATTTTTCCCCTCTAAAATACCCGTAAATTAAACATAAAAACTAATTATATAGTGGAAATATTATTTGACCAAATCACAAATAACACGTTTTATTTCAAAACACGGGCTACCAAATCGACATATCCGAGAGAACAAGGTATATTCATTAACACATTCAGTCCTGAAATCAAATTCGTCATCTTCGTCGTTAACAAATAAAATAAAATTAAAGAACATGAATACAAGAATGTCTCTCTAGCAACTGATACATCCAGGTTTTATGATTTTCATGTTCAACCTTTTTATGTTGCATCTTTTCGATTTCTCCTTTCTATCACGTTTTGATATTTTCATATTCTCATAGTAAGTTTCATGTTTCCATGTTCATTTATTATGAGTGGTTTTGGGTTGGGTTATTGGGAATGATCACTGGTTTTTAGATTGACCCCTGTTTTTTTTTTTTTATTTTTTTATTTTTATAATTTTGTTTATATCAAAAGCTATAAACGCGAAAATGCGGGCGTAAATATAAAGTTTAATAAAGCCCAAACGCTTAAAGCTCGCTATAAATCTGAACGGCCCGATAAAATCTGCGTTGTCTTGAAAAAATGGAGACGAAGGAATATTCACTATGGATGTGACACATAGGAAGGGTTTATATAGTTCAACCCGTGGTTTTATCTGCACATCACGTGTTGGATAAGATGCCACATACATTTTCATAATATTAGGGCACATGAAAGTTAAATTCTTAAGAAACACACGGTTACTACCTTTCATGATGCAATATGCATTTTAAATTCTCATAATAAAGGTATCTGCATAGTGGACATGAATTGAATCTCTTTGTATTTACCTGTTTGATCTGCATGATTCGTAATTTACGAAAGTAAGTATTTAGTTTCTTAGGTGCGAGTCGATACCGAATCCCTAAGGAACACATATTAAAAGATGAGCAATGATACATCCACATAAAACAATCCACAAAATCAATCCACTCGCTGATGTGTGTGTCTTTGTGTTAACAATTTGCGCATTTAGATTATGAGGAAGATAGATTGTTACGTGGTTGGACCCTCATCAACAAGACAAGTTCAACAATATGGCTTTGCATCTTTCGATGACATTTATGTGTTTATCCACACCGTTAGCTATAATATGTAAAAGTGAATTTGATTGGATCCCTTGGATGAAATGTTCTAGATCGTTAATGTTGTAACTTCTCTAGCTTCTTGCTAGTTTTTTTATATTATTTGCCGTTTTGAAAAAAAAAATGTTTTAATTCAACCCTTATGTTACATTTTAGTTATTTGACAATTTGTTGGATCAAATGTAAATGTATATGTCATATGCAAACAATTCTTTTCAAATTATGTATACTTATTTGTTCCTTTTTTCCAAGCTTAGAATTTATTGGTTATTGTATAAACATGGGTGAGGATACAATGAAAAGTCTTTTAAAATAAAAAGTTTATAATAGCTTGCTTTGGTGCATTACAATTATAAAAGTTATTACATCGCAATTGAGAAGTTAATACATCACAATTATAATGTTAATGCATCACATTTATAAGTACTACTCACCATTATCTATACTACTTATAAAGCATTTAGCACCATCTCTTTTAATTTCTTTTAAGATGTCATTAATGTGTTTTTTAAGCATTACAAATTTTAATGCATAATGTACACAATACATAGCTTTTACTAATTTATCTTCCACAACATTTTAATGTTTCATTTATTATTATTTTTTGAATTAGAATAGTTTTAATGCAAAAATACACATATAAATGAATATGATGTTAAAATGCATGCAAAATGAAAAAGTTTCAAAACTATTATTATATCGTAAGATTGTTTCGAGAACCAATCTAAATAAATTTTGAATTATTTTAAATAAAATTAACCACAAAAAGTAAAAAACAGTTTTTTGTAAAAATCGAGACAATTTTTTAAAGACAAATGATATAAATGTGCAAAGTGCTAAGTATTAATTCAATGATTAATATATTAGTATGATAATTTTTATACTTTTCATGTATAACTCTAAATGATTGCTTAAACATGTAAGTTTTCTTTACGTTATAAGCATTCTTTTATTTATATCTTTTATCTATGTGGGACAAGTATTATAAACAACGAGGCTACCCTAACCCGTGCGATGCACGGTCTAGTGGTTGAGGGGTGATGTTTTTATACGTAATGTTGTATATGATGGTATTTAGATACCTATTAGAGAAGTTGCATTGTATTTATTATTTAGATGGCTAATAATGTTATTATTACTTTAGTTTATATTATTTTAGTGGAATCTATATTTAGATGCCTAATAATGTTATAATTACTTTTGTATTTACAAAAGTAATCCTATATATGGCACGTGCTTCGTCTCGGAATAAACCAAGGTCCAATTACATTGGAAATTTTTAGCTTGATATATAAGGTTTCTCAAGGACTCGTTCAGTAAAATGGCAAGAATGTATACGATAACACCAACTATAAGTATTATCACACTGTCATATCTGCAGTCACAAAGTATACGTTTAGTTAAGACCTAGGTTCATATTGGTAGGAATTCTTAAGGATACACGAATGCTATTTGGAAAGTTGGTAACTTTACCCCAGGAAAGAAGGAAAACCTTTTCATAAAATACACTCGAAAGCTCTGAATGTGCTAGAATGAACACAGAATAAAATTAGACATATATTTCAATTCTAGGAACTTCATTATAAATACTACATAATTCTTGAACTCACCTTAGAGCCCATAGGCGAAGGTAGGAAGCGAGTGTTATCTTGAACCAAGAACAAACTCAATAGTATGGATTAATATTATTTTGTTAATACCAAAAACAATCAAGATACAAAAATGCTTTAAACAATAAGCTAATACCAACATATGTTTTATGTTTTAAGAATCAATTAAAACCTTTAAGATCTCATTAATTCTCAATTGTGTTTGAGTATGAGGAGATGGGATTGTGGTTTCTTTGTAAATACATTTCTTATTTATAGTATTGAGATCATTATTTGTAGTAAGTGCAAATATGGTTCATATACTCGAAACCACAACAACAATTCATATTCCGCATCACTTGATATTCCGCATTAATTCTGTAATCATAGATGAATGTTGTAATTGATATAAGTTTTATGTAGCTTTATCTATGTTGTACCGTACATGAGTTTGTGCACAAACTCTCTTGCACATTAAATTAAGGGGTTCAACTTTTATATATAATAGATAGATAGATAATACACACAATGTAATAACTTAAAAATTTATACGTAAGGTGTTGACAAACCTTTTCTTGATAAATATCAACCATTTATATAAAACTTGTTAACCATTTCACACGTCAGTTTGGCAAACAAACGTTTACCCAACCAAGAGACACCACAATAACATGTAACATTGTACACTTCACATGTAATCATCCATGCAACACTACACGTGACCATGCAAAATTTCATTCTTGTTATATAAATCATTGAGAGCAATTCATGCAAGTGACTTTGTTAAGCATGCTATCACATGAGAAACTAAAATTTTGCATACCCAACACTCACGCCAACATGCTATTCCATTAGCTTTGCATACTTCACATCGTCATCCCAACTTTCAACTCGCCATACAAATATTATAAACTTCACTGAAAAAAATATAACAAAAGACACATTTTTTAATGACTGAAGAGTATTGCTGCTATGAACACTTTCAACTTCCTTGTCATCTAGAAAGTCAATAACTTATGTATGATTCTCTGCGAGACCTGTAGATTTCTTTTACCGCATTATTCAACTTCAAGTGACATATGTGCTCTCTTGCATGTCATCCTAAATCTTTCGGCCCGAGAACCACCTGGTACCATTGGCAGTTAGACTCGCAGATATGATTTCCTTTGAGACCGAAAATGCCAAGAACATATCTCCAATCTATTATGTGTCTGGTAACAAACTATTGGTTCTATGTTACTCTTGCCATCATCAGTTAGTACCATGCTTCTCTTGAGCGCATGATATGTCATAAAATCATATTCCTCGCTGCCAACATGAACGTGGCCCTGATATTAAAGATCATTCTTAAGCAACAATTGATCTAGTGATACCGTAAATTTCTAATATGGTTTCTCATTATCTCAGGTTTTTTTTGTTTGTGTTTAAAGTCCTTCTATTCGGAGTTCTCTAGAGTCATGAGCTCCTATTCACATTTTGTCACTAACTTGTTTTAAGATTGTAGGTAAAATATTTAACCATAACCATACTTACTGTAATAACGCAAATTTAATTACTATATGATCGAAAGAACAAAAAGAAACATAACCGTGGAGATATTACCCACTCCATCTCTACCTTCCACTTTGTTTTGTTATCAACATCTTGATATACCCGTTAGCGTCACTAACCACTTATCAATACCTGCAAGAATAACATTAATAAACTACTAACCAACATAAAAATTTATAATAGGTTAGCAAAACTAACCCTCGGTTCCTTCTCAGGGAAACTACACATCCATTTGTCTTCTATAAACGTCATCACTAAAGTAAAAAAGAAAACCTCATGGAAACGATAGCACTGGGCACAATCTTATTAGAGAAACAGTGGGAAATGTTGCTTTTCATTGTGCAGTGCATAATATTTTCCCGCAAAAAACAAACCAGATCAAGACATCAACCTATATGAACAAAAATAACAACAAAAACTCAAAGGCCTTTAATGACATGACCTAAAAGTCAATATTCTACATCTATACTGATACTAAGTAGAATAAAATAACAATAGATCTTTTAGTTCTATGAATCTAATTCAATAATACGTGTTAGCTCTAGTGCCTATAATGCCGAGTTAGGAGTTTTCTTCTCAGACCACATTTATTTTAAAAAGATACTCATTGCGTTTATTTATTTATGTTAGGACATCCCAAATGTGGCAAATCATAACCACAACTGGGCCCTCGTCTCCCTCTTTTAGCTGATCAAGGAAGTAATTCCGGGCTTGTTTTTGGTTTCGCTTTGACAGCACCACCAATTGTATGGCATATCTACATGCATGGTATTTATACATGAAGCTTTACAATTGACAATAAATGGGATGATTATTAAGAGTCATCCAAAAGTTCTAATAACTCCATGTTTCTTTGTATACCTCCCATGAAAACCATAACTCTTTCGTGTGCCTACATTGAAGGAGACCTTTCATGCGTATGCATTCAATTCACCATATTCATAAATCGATGTAATTTTGTGTGGCTTTAGATAGGTTGTACCGTACATGATTTTGTGCACAACCCCCCTTGCACATTAAATTAAGGGGGATAAGCTTTATGTATTATAGATATTAATGATACAAACATCTTCATAAATATATACTTTACAAGATATATACATTAATGTGTTTTTTAAGATGTCATTAATGTATTTTTTAAGCATTACAATTTTTAATGCATAATGTACGCAATATATAGCTTTTATTAACTTATCTTCCACAACATTTTAATGCTTCATTTATTATTTCTTTTTGAATTAGTATAGTTTTAATGCAAAAATGCATATATAAATGAATATGATATTAAAATGCATGCAAAACTACAAAGTTCCAAAACTATTATTATATCGTAAGATTGTTTCGAGAACCAATCTAAATAAATTTTAAATTATTTTAAGAATAAACTCCAAAACACATCCCCGTGGTTTACCCCGTTTCGCACCATACGTCCTCTCGCAAAAGTTTCAACAGATACATCACTCCGTTAGTAAAAGTTAACCTATATACATCCCTCAGTTAAAATAAAGACTAACGGTGCAAATTATTTCTCCGTTATCTCCTAACGAGATAGATAATGTTTACACCGTTAGTCCTCTGGGTTAACGGTATTTGCACCGTTAGTCCTTTTTTACGTTATCTTCCGTTTTTTACGTTTTTGCCCGTTTTTTACGTTTTCACCCGTTTGTTTACGTATTCGCCCATTTTTTCCGTTTTTGTCCGTATTTTTACGTTTTGGTCCGTTTTTTAATGTTTTCGCCCTTTTTTTAACGTGCTCGCCCGTTTTTTTACGTTTTCGTCTGTTTTTTTACGTTGTCGTCTGATTTTTTTACGTTTCGTCCGTTTTTCACGTTTTCATACGTTTTTATCTGTTTTCATACACTTTTATTCGTTTTGGTCTATTATTCTACGTTTCGTCTTTTTTTTTTTTTTTTCATCCTTTTTTACACATATAATATGTATGAAAACGGATAAAATGTATGAAAAAGGATAAAAATGTTTCTATATCAATTTTAAATCACGATTTTGACCCCTTTCTGACCTTAATCATCAAAAGTGTAAAACACGAAAGTTGTCCGAAATGATGTTTTACATCAAGATACCCGGGATTTTAACCTAAAAATTAAAAACAAAGGCTATTTACTACCAAAATTTAAACGGTTTTCGACCAAATTCATAACTTATAAACTTAAATACTTTTTTTAAAATTTTTGAAACCTTTTTTAAGTTTATAAGTTCATGACATAAAAAAGGTTTCAAAAAACTTAAAAAGATATTATAAGTTTATAAGTTATGAATTTGGTCGAAAACCGCTTAAGTTTTGGTAGTAAACAACCCTTATTTTGATTTTTCAGGTCAAAATCTCGCGAGTCTTGATGTAAAATATCATTCCGGACAACTTTCAAGCTTTACACTTTTGATGATTCAGACCAGAAATGGGTCAAAATCGTTATTTAAAATCGACATAAAATATTTTTATCCATTTTCATATGATTTTATCCGTTTTCATACATATTATATGTATAAAATGGATGAAAACTAATAAAAACATAAGAAAAACGGATGAAAACGATAGACCAATAAAAGTGTATGAAAATGGATAAAACTTATGAAAACATGAAAAAAGGACTAAACGTAAAAATATTGCATAACAACGTAAAAAAACATACGAAAACATAAAAAAGACGAAACATAAAAACAAGCGGCGTATAAAACGGACAAAGACTTAAAAAGCGGACGAAACGTAAAAAGCGGAAACGTAAAAAAGCGATTTAAAACATAAAAAACAGACAAAAACATAAAAAAGCGTACGAAAACGTAAAAAAAATTGACAAAAACTTAAAAAACGGAAGAAAACGTAAAAAAGGACTAACGGTGCAAATATCGTTAACCCAGACGACTAACGGTGTAAACATTATCTATCTCGTTAGGAGATAACGGAGAAATAATTTGCACCGTTAGTCCTTATTTTAACTGAAGGATGTATATAGGTTAACTTTTACTAACGGAGTGATGTATCTGTTGAAACTTTTGCGAGAGGGATGTATAGTGCGAAACGGGGTAAACCACAGGGATGTATTTTGGAGTTTACTCTTATTTTAAATAAAATTAACCACAAAAGTAAAAAACGATTTTTTGTAAAAAATCGTACAATTTTTTGAAGACAAATGATAAAAATGTGCAAAGTGCTAAGTGCTAATTCAATGATTAATATATTAGTATGTTAATTATTATACTTTTCATATATAACTCTAAATGATTGTGTTGTTCCCTATTCACTATCGTTTAAAAACAATTATGTACTTAAAACAATTTAACAGTGAATAATGACTGAAGGTAATGTAAGTAACACACACAAAGTAATTTTCAACATCATATTCTTATTAGAAGTAAATCAAAAGAATACGTTACCCAAGTACTTGCGGAATAGTACTTGGGATTGAAATGACAAAGTTTGGGTGACTCCTCTCTAAGCTCGGGCTAAGTCCGAGCACAACTCTTAGAACCCACCGAGCTAGCTCAAGGATAAAGTTGTATTTGGAGGAGTGAAAAGTTGGCTTGTGTGTATGTGTGTTTTACAATTCATGAGCTTAAACTTTTCACTCATTCTCTTATGCTATTTATACAAGTATGATTTTAACTTTAACCTAGAAGACAAATACATTGATCACGGTAATCCCGAATATAGATATATTCGATTCTTGTTTACTTTGCTATTAGTAGTCGATGATGCTTTTTCCTTAGCATAGAATCCTTTAGTATCGCCGCTTACTATAAATGGGAAGATATGGCTTTAGTAGATGGGACTTAGTTTTATCGGGTAAAGCACTTGGGAATTAGTTTTATCTGGGTAAACTTTTCCGCCTAGTCCCGCTCATTCTTGAGTCTTCAAAGCCTTGATCTCTTCCTTGGTTTGTCTTGATGCTAGCGAGTTGGAGAGAGTCTTAGGGATTAAGTGAGTTATTGTCATCACCTTTGAATCCACCATCTTCTTCTTGACTTAGTCTTCACCCATTAAGTTCCGCCTTCTTTGAGTGGAGGCTTCTTCTTCGCCTCGTCTTGAGTATCTCGAAGATGGCTCAGCGAGACTATGCACTCGGTGACCGATAGTGTTTAACGGATTGAACACTTAGGTTATTTTCTATTCAAATCCTAGATTAAGGGTTTGGGTATTTATTGAACCAACAGTCTCCCCTATTTGGATATACAAATAGCCTAAGTGTTTGATCGATGTAAGTGAGCAAATGGCTTCTCCTTACACCGAATGTACTAATGAATACAATAAGGAACTTTGAGTAATTTAACAAAACATACATCTTTTATTGATTTGATTACATAGCTCCTATCACTAGTACAAGAAAGATAATATGATGTCGGTCCGGATGGATACCCGGTGCTTGAGCTTCACTTTCTTGGTGATGAGTGTTTCCTGTCGGGATGGTCTCTTATCTTTGCATTCGGTCTTGTGAACACGATGTTTGCTAGGGATTGGATCCGAGAGGCCATCGGAATATAGGCGATCATTGCGGCCACACCACTGATCAATATCACTCCATCTTTGAAATCTTTGGGTTTCCATAGACATCAATGTGAAATAGCCCTCTTTAGGCTCTTCAATTACCAAACAGTTCACAAATTTTACACCCTCAGTGACTCTCATTGCATTCTAAGCCGTGCACTTTGATCTCGTGTTGGAACTCAACTCTTTTCCTTTTGCGGTGGATGCTTGTGGTTGAGATCCTTGTGGTGCGATCAAGGCGATTTGAATTCCCGTTGGGTGGTGCATCTCGACCTTTCATATCTTTTCTTGAGCATCTTCATCGACTCCTTGACCACCTTATTTTGCTTCTTTCCAATGATCGGACCAAGTTCATCGAGTTCGGTGATCCCAAAGTCGGTGAATTTTGGGGATCATGAACCTCAAAGTATCTTTGTCATCCCTCTATAAACATTCATAGCCAATGGTTTGGTGTTGGGAATAATCTTGACATCGTGATTTTTTCGGGAAGCCTTGGCTGGTCATTGTCGATTGTATTCCTTAACTCGCTTTCACGAGCTTCGGTTTCTTTCTCTTTTCTTCCAGCCGCTTTCTCATTTGACCATCCGAGCGACTGAGCTTCCTTGAACTTTTGTCCCGCTCGACCTTTTGGAGCTTGCTTGCATCTAATCCCATGTTCTCGCCTTCTTGGCGACAACCTTTGCGGTGCTTCTATGTTCCTTTTCTCTTCCTCAACTAGTTTCATTCTTCTTTCTTCTTTAGCAAGATGTTTACTCATTTGTTGTGGTGTGAGCGGTATTGATGTCGCCGATTTTAGTGGAATCTTCTCGGGCTCAACATTTGTCATTTTGCCTTTGCCTTTGTCCGGCACGAGGAAGATGATGCAACTAAAGGTGTTGTTGTTGTTGTGACCGTCGGTGTTGTTGTTGTTGATGTTTGTGGTGGTAGTGAGGATATGGGTATTGCGAGACCGGTGTAGATGATGTGGGGCTACTGACATCGGAGGTGTTTGCTCCCCTCGGGGTGAAGAGGAGTCTCTTGACAATATTCTCCCCTCAATTGTTGCCGGAGGCGTCGGTGAGGGCAAGAGTTGGAGTTGGTGTTGAGGGGACGGGCGGCTTGACCTGAAGGCCTGATAGAGTTCGGTGATCATGGCCTTAATCTCTGAAATATCTGCACGAATACGGTGACCTTTGCATCCGAGGTTAGCCTCGAGAGATCTCAATGCGGTCATTCGAGGACCAAGATTCCGAGCCATAGAAGACGAGGCTGAGCCATAGTAGCTACACGAGTGTTCAAAGAGTCCACTAAGGTGCGAAGAGACTTAACCGAAGATTGGAGACCACGAACATTGGCGATTGGAGCATTTCAATCAGTTCGGTTAGTCGAGATGAATTTTCACATACACCTCGGTGGCTTCAATGACTTTGGCATTGTTGTTGGGTCCTCTTTAACAACATCCCGATTTCATCAATTGTAACTCCACATGATCAAGATGCTTGAGAAACTTAACCAGTTTTCATCCGATCGATAAGGTGTTGGTACATGAGATCTCTGTGCTCATGAACATTTTCATTGAAGGTGAGCACATCGGATCGAAGATCGGTAGAATGGGTGCCGCTCAGTGTGTTGATCCCAAAATTGTTCAAGAACCCCAAAGGTACGCCTCCTCGAGGCTTTAGTGATCCATCGAACAAATTGTCTTTTCGTGACTAGAAGAATGTTGTCAAAATGGTTAAACTCCCGAGTGGATGATGAGGAGTCGAGTCATTATCTTCGGATGAAATGGTGACTCGGTATGCTCCTTTGGATCGGTGAGGCTCTTGTCTTGATTGAACTTCGGCGTCATTTCTTCTCCGGTGATAAAATTTCATCTTCGGTTTGACAAGTTCATCCTCCGAGAATAGAATACGGTGACATCAACAATTATGAGTAAGGGGTTGGTGATGGGTTCCATATCGGTGGTATATATCCTCCGAGTCTTTGTCCCCGTTGACCCCTCGGACATTGGTGGAGTTTCCAGTGCCTTCTCCCGAGTCGAGATTGGTTTTGGGTTCCGTATCGGTGGTTGTTTCTTTCCTCCGAGTCTTTGTCCCCAGTGACCCACGAGACACCGTGGGTGTTTCCAGTGCCTTTGGCGAGTCGATGATTGTTGTATCCCTATCGGTGGGTTGTTTGTTTCCCGAGTCTTTGGGATCGATCGGTGTGCCTCGAGACAAAGACTTGGATTTGTTAATGTCATCATCAGGCGTAGTGAAGGCGCTCCCTACCGGGTTGTTTGTTTCCTACGGATCTTGGGAGTAGTAGGTGTGACCAAGGGCACCGACTATGATGTATTAGTGTCCTTCGTTGTCACGGGGTGGTTGTTTCTGATGTCGGTGGGTGTCTGTTTAGTCTCGAGCCTTTTGTGCCTCTTGGTGTGGCCTCGAAGCCTCGGGGCCCCGAGACTTTGGTTTAGTCTTAGTCCCGATCGAGACTTCCTTTCTCTTTCTAGGAGCGGGGTTTGGACACCGATCCACTTTGATTGTTACTGACAATCATGTGGGCGTCAATTCAATGGGAGTGACAAGGGATGGGTCCTTTTGAAAATTTGATGGGCTCGGGATGCCGGTGAATTTCCAAATTTTTCATCCCGAGTATAATTTGAACCCGAGAACGATTGCAAAGCACAAGAGACAAAACTAGGATACTAAACGCGTGCCGTCCTAGTTTTGCTCAGTAGCTCGCTACGAGATCACCGTAAATGATCTCCTTATGTCGACAATGACCCCATTCATCGAGGCGGTATGCCATCATCAACTCGAATAGAGTTAACTTGTTCGGTGGATGAGTGGTTCCGCCAAGACCGAATCACAAAAGTGAAGAGGATCCTCCAAGCCACGGGAATGAGCTTTTAGTGTTGGGGTCTTGTCCAAAAAGTTTGATCCAAAATGATTTGTTTAACCCATCCTTCATCGTGGAGGGTTCGGGATGGGCGACATAAATACCTTTGTTATAATCTAACCTGTTGAAGTGCAAAAGCGTTTTGTAATCCAGGTGTATTGTTGCCCCATTAAGATCGAACACGATGAGATACTCCCGAGTGGTCTAAGGTTATTCTCATCGATAGAAGGTGTCGGGTCAAAGGCTTTAGTCAGAGCCCAAAACTCCCCGAGGTAGTTTGGGTATAATCTTGAGGACATTTACAAAGGCCGTTTGAGTGGGCGGTTGAATAAAATTTTATAATGTCTTTATAGGTTGGGACATTTTCGTGGTATTCAAAATTTCCTATGACATTATTTGTTTTAAATTCAACGTTAGTAAGATCCCCACCAATCGAGAAGCAACCGGAGAGATTGTGTTCTAGCCATTTTCCAAAAGAAGATATTAGGGTTAAAAAAATGTTTGACTAGAACAATCAAAGTATTTAGATCTCTCAAGTTTGTGATGAAAAACTTTGTAAATGTTTACAAGGAGGTTTTCCAAAGAGATTTAAAGATTTTGAGAACACACAAATTTTTCTCGGATTTGAGAAAGGATTTTGATGAGTTTTGTTGCGAAAATAATTTGTGTGTGTTTTGTGGTTTTGAAGAGGGTATTTATAGAGTAGTGAGAGGGTGATTTTGTATAAACGTGGATATGTAAAGACCATTTTTGAATTCGTTTGATATTCCACATTTAATGCCACCCACCACTTCACGCAAGAAAATCCGCCTTTCAAGGAAAAGCGATTGCAATGCACGTAAAAGTGCACTTTAGCAAAGAATAAAATATCCATAGGATATTTTATGTGAGAAGGCATTTAATGCCAAGTGGGGTGAGGTAAATGATGATACTCGACAAGAAGACATGTATTCTATATTAAATTGGTGGGATTACCAACCTAGGACATTTAAGTAACTAATACTTGGAGCATTTAGTTACTCATTCAATGCTACGTCGGGGACCCCGAGTGAGTCTTACTCATTCGGTGAGAGGTTTATTTTGGATGTTCAGGAGAATGAACCATTTCGTAGAACTTCTCGAGATTGGTTTTCGATACCGACTTTCAATGTCAAGCATTCCCAACTCGACTTTCGGTCTCCAAGGTAGGTTCATCCAAGGGTTTTGTGAAGATATCGGCCGGTTGATATTCGGTAGGGATGAAATGAAGTTCAATGTCTCCCTTCATTATGTGATCCCCGATGAAGTGATATCGATATCAATGTGTTTGGTTCTTTGGTGGAGGATGGGGTTGTTGGAATTGCAATAGCAATGGTGTTATCACGGAAGATGGGCACCATTTTGTAATGGATGTCATAGTCACCGAGTTGACTTTTCATCCATAATACATTGGCACAACATCCTGCTGACTACATATTGACTTGGTGAGGACATAGCCAACGATTGTTGCTTTTAGCACTCCAACAAACTAGTTTTCCTCCAAGAAATTGCGGGACCCTAAGGTACTTTTTATGTCCATGTTCTGACCCAACATAATCGAATCGAGTAACCCTTGAGATCAAACCCCGAGCATTTTGGATAATAGAGTCCAGGTTTGGGGTTCCTTCGTGTACCGAGTATTCTTTTAGGTCACGTGAGATGGGATTCTTTAGGATTGACCGATATCTTGCTATTAGGCATCGAGAATTGAATGTCAGTGCAGGAAGCGATTAGATACATCGGTGAGCCTACAATCCCTCTCGAAATGAGTTTGATTGATGATTTGCCGGTGAGATCGGGTCCAAGGTTGTTAGGTGGGACCATTGGAGTCTTCACCGAGGCACGATCGGATATCTCATATTTCTTCAAGATATTTCGGTGTATTTCTCTTGGTGATGGATATTCCTTTATCGGTTTGCACGATTTGTAGTCCAAGAAAGTATGTGAGTTCCCCATCATGCTCATTTCAAACTTCTTTGTCGTTAGTTTTTCAAACTGTTTACAAAGTTTGTAGTTTTTGAGCCAAAGATGATGTCATCAACATACACTTGGACTAGAATCACATCCTGTTGAGTTCTATAGACAAAGCAGTGTTGTCTATCTTTCCTCCGACAAACTTGTTTTGTATCGGGAAGGCCGAGAGAGTTTCATACCATGCCACAGGAGCTTGTTTAAGTCCATAAAGGGCTTTGTCAAGCTTGCAAACATAGTCGGGAATTCACTACTCTCAAAGCACTGAGGTTCTTGAACATATACATCTTCCTTGAGATCACCATTTAAGAATGCACTTTAACATCCATTTGGTAGACCACAAGTTCATGTATGTTGCATATGCAAGAAAGATCCGATGGCTTCCATTCTTGCAACAGAGCAAATGTTTCATCATAGTCAATGCCTTCTTGTTGATCGTAACCTTTGGCTACAAGTCGGCTTTGTTTTAATGGCAGTGCCGTTTCATCGGTTTTGTTTCGAAAACCCACTTCATTCCTATGACTACTACATCCACGAGGACATTTGATCAAGGTCATGACCTTGTTTTTATCAAACTCATGCGGTTCTTCTTGCATAGCCTCGAACCCGGCTTGGGTATTTTAGAGCCTCGGTGACACTTTTGGGTTCTATCTCGATAGGTAATCGACATATAGACATTCATTGGTCAAGTTGCGGTTAAGTTAGCGACCATGCTTCTAGTGAGCATTCCTCGCTGGGTTCACCAATGATGTTTACAAGCTCAATGTCCCGAGATCTTGTCCACTTACTTTGTGGTCTAGGATCCGAGCTTGAAGATGTCCTTGGGAGTTCGGTGTGGGTTCGGGTTCAAGAGCCACAGGATCATTTAGATCATCTGCTGAGGTGACTGCTCGTAGAGGTTCTTGAGTTATAGGATCGATCATTTGGATCGATGTTACCTATCCCAAGTGAGACGGGATCGATTATCAATGAATTCACCGTTGGGAGAGCTTTCTTGAGAACAGTCGTGCTCGATTGATGTGTTCTTTGAAGAGTTGACCATACGGGTTGACAACGAAGAGCTCACGTTGAATATCAACGAGAACTCCAAACCTCTCGTCAAAAGCAGTGTTGCCACAATTGATCAAAGATCCGAAGATTCAATGCAACACTCTCAAATTTCACGGTTAAGAGGAGTCACCAAAAGCGTCTTGAGTTAAAGCCTTGAAAATCAACCCGGTTCAAACAAATGGTTTGAAAGTCGTACTGTGGAAGTCAAGAGTGTTCTTGATGATGATGATGATCTAGAATCGAGACTTCATCGGAAGTGGTGGAAATTGCTAGCTCTAAGAGCACACCACTTGTCCCACCTCAGGAATCGTTTGTCGCATCGAGTTTGTTAACTCGTGGATGAAACCAAACTCTCTTCGTTTCATCCGAATTGGATGATGATATTTGATAAGGTTTTAAAAGGTACCATTTTGAGGGGTCATTTAAGTCCTTATTTGATCACTTTGTATCCGTTATTGCTTAATATCGTTCATTTTCACTTTTTAGGTCTCGTGAAGGCAAAATCTTCGGAATGGCACTTATTTGGACGAAAAGGCGAATATATGAAGAAAATGGCCAAAGTCGAAATCGAGACACTCGCGTCATTTGAATGTAGAAGCGACGGCGTCAGAGCTATTTGCGGCGCCGTCGGAGAATTATTGTGACGGTCGAACTCAAAACTCGTGTTTTCAAGAGGCGGCGTCTAGTTGTGAAAGAGTAGGCGTCGCTACTCGACGGCCTAGATGCGATCCGCACGACGTCGAAGTCAAGAGGACGGCGTCACGGACATAAGGTGACGCGTCGCAAGGTTAACGTGGCCAAGACGAAACCACAATGGCGGCGACACGGGCGTCACTAAACATAAGGTGGACGCCGCAATTGTAATCTTATATAGAATCCGAATTTTTCGGTCTTTGTGAGGAGAGTCTTTGGAGTAAAACCTAAAACCGAACCTAAGGTGTCTTGTACAAGATTTTAGGGTTTTAACCCTATCTTACACCAAGATAAGTCTTTGCTTCATTAATTCAATTATGTCTTTGATTATTTGTGTGTATGCTTGCATGTTCTCCATGTCCGGCTAATTTATTTGTGTGTTTGCTTAGGAAGTATGAAACTTAATTATTGAATATTGATTGGTTGTTTCTTATCTTAGTTGATTAATGATCTAGTAATGCGATAGGTCATTCGTTGTGTACTTAATGCTTGATTCATCTTTGTGAACCTTAGAGTATGATTACCTTAGAGTAGGAGTCTATAATCTCTAAGTGGATTTGTAGACAAGACCCTTTGGTAAGTTCAAAGAGTTAGGGAGAAACGCATACCCTACAACTTTAGAAACACAACGCAACTAGGAATAAGATGTGACACTCAACCATCAATAGGAGATAATTAAGGAGTAATACAAACTAAGTAAACACATCTTTAAACTATCATACGAGCACACATTAATTAGACATAGACTCCCACAACCTTAGTTTAGATAATTAGATAATAGTAGAGTAATCGGTAGAAATCCCAACCCCCAAATCCAATACCCGAGATTCGTACCTTTCCATTTTCATAAAATATAAAAGATAAAAATAATCTTCCTCAACCTTAACCTTAGCGTAGTAACTCCTACTAGCATTCCTATTCCCCAGAGAACGATATCAATACCCGTGGCTTACCCTAATTACTACACTACAACGATTAGGTTCCTTTGCCTAGGGTGTTATAAAACTGCTCAAGAAAAGGAAGTTCCTTTGACCCCGAACGACGCGTGTAGCGTTATCAAGTTTTAGGCGCGGCTGGCGGGAATAGAATAGCTAGTTAGTAGTCCACTTCGTTTAGGTTTCTTTGCTTGATTCCTATCAAGTAAATTTTTTATTTTTAGATTTCTCTTAGTCTATCCCCTTCTTCGTAACCTTTGTTCGTAACCTCGTCACTTTTCATCATGGAAGGTGATAACCACTACCATTCATCAACATACCACCAAATGACCCGCCAAGAGCCCGTACTCTTGGTGAATACTCAAGACCAAGCCACTTAGGCTATAGGAACACCATTGAGCTTCCCGACCAAGCCCAAACTACGGCCTGCGATCCGACACCATCCGGTTGGTGCAAAGCGGATGTGCATTCCATGGACTTCGTTCGAAGATCCAAATCGACATCTGAGGATTTCCTCAAAATCGTCGATTCCATCGACCTTGATGCTACTACTCGGGAGACCAGCGCTGCGTCTCTTCCAATTCTCTCACGGGACCAAGCTAGTAATTGGCTTGAGCGACTTCCCGCCGGCTCCATCTCAAGTTGGGATGATCTTACTTTCGCTTCCTTGCTCAATTTTTCCCACCGGGAGAACCACTAAGCTTAGGAATGACATCTTGATGTTCCAACAACGTCAAGGTGAATCTCTCTACGAAGGATGGACCCGATTCAGGACTTACTTCATAAAGTCCCTCATCACGGCATTGATCTTTGGCTCCAAGTCCAAATCTTTTATGATCATGTCAACTTTCCCACTAAGCGATCCATTGACCAAGCGGCCGGTGGAAAACTTAGTGATCTCACCGCAGAAGAATCATGGGAAATAATAGAGGACCTTGCCCTCTATGACAACGAAAGTTGGGATGACCCCGTGAGTGCCCAAACCGTCAAGGCAATCTCCTTGCCTCCTCCCGACCGTAGGATGATCGAACTTGAAGATCGGGTTAAATTTCTCATGAGTTCCTACGAAAATCCTAAGTCTTCACACCATGTGAACAAAGCTTCCTCTTCATGTGAGCCGTTTGTGATCCTCATAACACGCTGCAATAGCACCCGATCCCCGAACACGCTTACATTGACTACGCATCCTCGCGTATTAATGGAGCAGGAGGAAGATTCCTACAACACCGGACCTAGGAATTTCAATGAAACCCGAGAGGCATGGAAAGGAAAGCTCGATTTCTCACGGGGACAAACCAAAGAATTCACCTCTAATGATTTCTCATGGCCCCACCTAACGGTCCTAACCAACAAAACATCGAAGGATGTTGCAAAACCTAGTTACATCCCAAGAAACCCAATAGCTAAGCTCTCGGACCGCTTTAATAATCAACAAGCCGAGATGGATAGGAAAATAGACAACCTTTTGAAAGCCATAGCTAATAGTGATAAGAAGGTTAGTGCTATCTCAACTCCCGAGCCTTGTGCATAGAGATTAAGGATCCAAGCAAGCTAAAGTATGTCCAATTCGTCAATACCATCGCCTTAGTTGAACGATGAAACAAATGACGAAGAGGACTATACACTAGTGGATGAGGAAATACCCGAGGAAATAGATGAAGTAGACATTGACTATTTCAACGAATTTCCTACGGACGAAGAACTATCTCGCCACCCTCACTTAGTGCGTGACCTCCGTCACATGTATGTTAGGAAAAGTCCTCGAATTAAGTTTGGGAACCCTTGGAATCTTAACATACCATGTGTCATAGGACACCTTTTTGAGGCAAAAGCTTACATTGATCGCAAGTCCCAATCAACATAATGACTAGCACCTACTACAATTGGATATTGAAGAAGCCTATTCCAACTAGGCAAGACCCCAATGATCCTAATGTTAGTTGCAATTATCTTGGTAGAGTTAAGGGATTGCCCGTTTATGTAGGTAGTTTCACGTTTCCTACGGATTTCATAATTGTGGATGATATTAGCACAGCCATAGACCCTAGCTTATCCCATTATTCTAGGAAAACCTTTCATAGAAAGCACAGGAATGACCTATGACCCCTCATTAGGAGTAGTGTGATTCAAGAATAAGAACGATGACATAGCTTACCAAATGCCGTTTAAGATTGAGAAGTTTTCGTCACTCTCTAATGATGAAAAGGAACATAAACTATCGGTCTATTATAGGAATGATGAGGATAGGGAGAAAGGTGTTGATTATGTTATGGCTAAGATTTTCGGATTCTACAAGGATTGTTTGAGCCTAGGACGAATACTGAGGACCGAATGGGAGAGGATGAACTCTTAGAGAAGCGCATTTAGGGCACTTCTACAACATGGAATCCCCATTAGAGGTCGTCAAGAGAACGGTGGTGAGAAACGAGGAGCATGACTACGAGTCTAGCTACAAGACTCTTAAATAAAGAAAAGCGCTTCGTGGGAGGCAACCCATGCTTAATTGTTTGCTTGTTAGTGTCATATATCTTTTATTAATTGTTTATCCTCATGTTTAAATTTGTAAAAATGCTTTATTTTGTTTTTAACTTCGTCTTAATTACATATAAAGGTATTTTACATAAGGGATAAGTGTAGGGAGGATTACACACGTTTTCAAAAGAAACGTAAACACGAGAATAACAATTAATTAAAAGATATATAATGTTTGTTTGTTCGAGTCAAATGCTTGTATCGAGTCATAATGGATGTTTTGCGAATTTTTTCCGATTCTAAAGATGTAAATTTTCCGAAATTTTCCGTAAAATCGAGACCGTTTTGTCGGGATAACCGACGGCGTCGAGATTGCAACTTTGACGGGCGTCGGGAAGGAGTAAAAACATCATATTACTTTTTCTCGTTTTTGAGCTACTTATAAATTTTGGAATTTTCCGGTCTTAATTTTCTTAGAAATTCAGAAACATCCATTCCACAAGCATTATATCCTAGTTTAAATCGAGTCTTATATATATTATTACCGCCGATTTTACGAAGGTTTCGTTTGTTTTCTTCAAGTGTGCAAAGTTAGTTTGTCAAGAAGAAGTTACATAAGATTGGAAGGAGCTTTTCACTAATAATTCTTCTTGAAAAGAATTTAACCACCACTTTTACGGATCCTACCGAGCTAATCGAGGGAGTATTAGTTTCTTCGTTTTAATTACCTTCTTTATCATAACTTTGATACTTTCGGGAACATTGGGGACAATGTTCGGTTTAAGTGTAGGGAGGAAAATAAAGCGGAACTTTGAAACTATGCTTATCCTTGACTATTTGCTTTGTCCAATTGTGATTGTGTAATAAACCATGAGAAAATGTCGGTTAGGGTAATTTTGGCACCAAATTTAAAATTTTTCATGACATATAGGAGGGGGCCATTGGTCTTAACAAAAGCGTCTCATGGATAGGAAGTTATATGACTAGCACAAAAACCCTTACCACCCAAATTCCACCCAAAATGTGAGGATCGCCCTTAGATTAGTAGGAATTAAAGCATTCATCTTTAATGCTTAGAGTGTGAACCGGTAGTATATTAGATTCTAGAACTTGTTTTGTGATGCATTCCGAGATCGCAAGTGAGGCTACACTTGTGTAGTTAGGAATAACTAAATGATAAGAGGCATTAGGATAAACCCTTGTTTGATACCCGTAATATAATTACTTCTTCCACATCGGTTGAGTAATTCCCCACACCCTGCGTTGTACTCATCTTTAGTACACGATACCCTAGTTAACCCCTGAGCCTATCCTTTTCGCGGTTCTCGTGATGTTTCGATTTTTCCGGAATATCAATGAAGAGCATTGTTTACACCCCACCCCAAATATACACCCAAATCGCCTTAGCCTACCCCTTATGCACTCACTTTTAGTGCAAATGTTTGTTATCACCCTAAACCCTTAGTTCAATTATCTAGTTGCTTGCATAAGTTGCTAAGTCGAGTCATATCCTTTGTATCTGATTTTGGGACGATTGGGATTCATGGGAAAAGTTAAAGTTTATGAAATGACGGAAGGGCGTTAAATTCAAATTCCCTTTGTTTACGTAATAATGTACCCCAAGTGTTTTGATCTTTTCAAATCGGGTCAAATTAGTGTTAGAGTAATAAAAACTCAAGTGTAGGGATATGCTTATAAATCCCTAGTATTTTGATGTTATCTTAGAGGATGGTAGAGTAAAAGTGTATGAAAAAAAAAAAAAAAAAAAAAAAAAAAAAAAAAAAAATAGAAAAAGAAAAGAAAAAAAAAGAAAAAAAAAAAAAAAAAAAAAAAAAAAAAAACATACGGGCTACCATCCTACATCTATCCTTTAAATTTATGTTTGTTTATTTGGTTATCTAGAGTTTAGAGTGTCGAGTCTTGGCTTAGCAGCGCCATTCTTCATATGCGATTAACATAAAGATTTTGACTTACCACCACTAAATAGCCTATCCCACCAAACCCTTATTTCCCTACCGTAAGCCTAACATTACAACCCTTTAAAAGACCTCTTTGATAGTCTTTCCTAGGTGCTTACGCCAAAGCGATGGAGGTTTGATCTATTCTCAAGCCTATGGTAATCTATGTACTAAGACAGGTTAATGAGTGTTTATCTTCCATTTCCTATATTGTTATATTTCATTTATACACTGAGAGAGATGTGAGTATCCAAACACCCCATGTGAGGTGCTAGTATGTAATTTCCGTGCTTGTTATGACTTTCTTGGGCTTATATGTGTTGTGGACGTTTTGAATTAATCTTGAATGACCCCTAACTTATAAATTAATTGGCTAAAAGCACATTTGCTTGAGGACAAGCAAATAACAAGTGTAGGGATATTTGATAAGGTTTTAAAAGGTACCATTTTGAGGGTCATTTAAGTCCTTATTTGATCACTTTTGTATCCGTTATTGCTTAATATCGTTCCTTTTCACTTTTAGGTCTCGTGAAGGCAAAATCTTTGGAATGGCACTTATTTGGACGAAAAGCGCGAATATATGAAGAAAATGGCCAAAGTCAAAATCGAGACACTCACGGCATTTGAATGTAGAAGGCGGCGGCGTCGAGAGCTATTGCGACGCCGTCGGAGAATTATTGTGACGGGTCGGAACTCAAAACTCGTGTTTTCAAGAGACGGCGTCTAGTTGTGAAAGAGTAGGCCGTCGCTACTCGGACTGCCTAGATGCGATCCGGACGACGCCGGTGAAGAGGACGGCGTCACGGACATAAGGTGGCGCCGTCGCAAGGTTAACGTGGCCAAGGCGAAACCCTAATGGCGGCGACACACGGCGTCACTAAACATAAGGTGGACGCCGCGAATTGTAATCTTATATATAGAATCCGAATTTTTCGGTCTTTGTGAGGAGAGTCTTTGGAGTAAAACCTAAAACCGAACCTAAGGTGTCTTGTACAAGATTTTAGGGTTTTAACCCTATCTTACACCAAGATAAGTCTTTGCTTCATTAATTCAATTATGTCTTTGATTATTTGTGTGTATGCTTGCATGTTCTCCATGTCCCGCTAATTTATTTGTGTGTTTGCTTAGGAAGTATGAAACTTAATTATTGAATATTGATTGGTTGTTTCTTATCTTAGTTGATTAATGATCTAGTAATGCGATAGGTCATTCGTTGTGTACTTAATGCTTGATTCATCTTTGTGAACCTTAGAGTATGATTACCTTAGGTAGGGTCTATAATCTCTAAGTGGATTTGTAGACAAGACCCTTTGGTAAGTTCGAAGAGTTAGGGAGAAAGCATACCCTACAACTTTAGAAACACAACGAACTAGGAATAAGATGTGACACTCAACCATCAATAGGAGATATTAAGGAGTAATACAAACTAAGTAAACACATCTTTAAACTATCATACGAGCACACATTAATTAGACATAGACTCCCATGACCTTAGTTTAGATAATTAGATAATAGTAGAGTAATCGGTGAAATACCAACCCAATTCCCGTTTTGGCCAAATTTTTTTTTTTGGAGTAAGTGTTTTGCACTTACTCATTTGGATTATCGATCCGCCTTGTCTAATAAACAAAAGGATTGGCTAATCCAGAGCAAGCGGCTCTTGGTAAAGATATCTCAAATCAGTTAGCGGCTTGCAATTTGCCCAAAATTGTATGGTATTCACTCACCATATCTTTAATTAGTGAAGAGTTGGCTAGCCCGCAAGTTTATGGCTTGTGGTAAAGCGATGGAAAAACCATAATTGGTAATCAGCTCACCAAAGATAATATTGATAATTTATCTAAGAGTTGGCTAGTCCGAAGCAAGCGGCTTCGGTAAAGACAAATCAAACCGTTGGAAGGCGGTGGTTTGCTCAAAATCACATGGTTATCGATGTACCATGGTTCTTACTTGAACTAAAACATTTGGCTACTCCAAAAGTAATGGCTTTTGGTAAAGAGATGAAATCCATTAAGTTTTTCTCAAAAGATTGCTAGGGACTAGCAATAGTTTAGTGTGGGGATTGATGAGTGTGTAAATACTCATCATTTTGGTCAATCGAAGCGCAAAGCGTTTAAAATGCTCTAAATGCATCAAAAATGAAAATATCTCAAATTGCATTTTATATGTTTGGATATAAAATGTTTAAAATCGGATGAAAACGAGCAAAGTTTGCATAATTGGCGTTTAGGTCCCCGACTTTCAGAAAATGGCAAAATCAGTCCCTAGGCATTTATTCTAAAAGAAAAGTCACCAGAGGTCCCTTTGAAATCATATGTTGTCATATTTAGTCCTTTGGTGAAAAGTTCCAAAAGTTTTGAGAAATTTCAGTTTTGGTCCCTGGATTTTCAGAATTGTCATGTTTAGTCCTTGGAATTTCACAATTGGCAAAAATGGTCCTTATATTATTTGAGATTGGCAAGACCAACCCTTGGGCTACATTTTCAGAAGTTACAGTTTTGGTCCCTGGAGATTCGAATTGTACACAAATGGTCCCTAAGCTACTAATTTGGTTCCATATTAAATCCAAGCCCAAAATAAATACCAAAGCCCAAACCCAGTCCAATTCCCTTAACCCGTTACCTTTTAACCCGAAACCAAAAACCACCCACGGTTTAAAATAAACCATGAACTCCACTTTCTTGTCTTCCCGACCACCATGTCCCTCCTCACCTCCACCACCCTACTCCAACCTTGTTCCCCACCTCAACAACCTCCAAGAATGCATTTAATGCACCCTCCCCGTCCCAAGTGGCTTGTACAAGTTTGGCGCAAAACCAATTAATGGCCAAGATCTCTTTAAGACATCCAATGGCCAGGATTAAAGCTGGGATTTGCTCAGAGAGGTGAGAGAAAGAAGTTTGGTGTATAAAAGAGGAAGAAGAGAGGAGGAAGAAAGAGCACTTAGTTTTAATTTAAAATTTATGTCGTTTTTAATTTCTTAAGTCTAAATTAGATCATTAGTTGTTATTTAAAGTTTCATTGTATCAAACTATGTTGCTTAAGTGTATTACAACTCTTTTTAAGTGTTAATTCAAGTTGTTGTTCACATTTCATATTTTATGTCCACTGTTGAAATTTTCAATTTCAAACTCGATAATCAAGCTTTTTCCAAATCAAGCTTGTCTTTCACATTCATCTAGCTTTTAATTGGTCAAAGAAAGTCAAGTCGGGCAAAATGGAAATTGAAAATTTTCAATTTATAAAACTTAATCAAGCTTAAATTCAGTTTCTAGCTAGTTTAGCTAGTTTGGAAATTGGTCAAAGAAAGTCAAACGGGCAAAATGGAAATGGAAATGGGTTGATTTAGAATTCATTGGGTTGGTTTAGAATAGGTAGTGGTTACGGTTTCACGGTGTTTCAAGCCATAGTGGCTAAGGAATTCTTGTAAGTGTGCTCTAAATTTCATTTCTAGCTTATAAAAAGTAGCATTAGTTATTTCTATTAGATCATCATAATATTGATTATAGTCATTATATTAGCTTTGTTGCAATGCATTGGATCTGCTTTTAGGATAGAGTAGGCTTGAGTTTGTGTTTAGCTTTGATATATTGTATTTTCTGTCTTAAAGGGGTGTTTGGATTGCTTGATATAACTGAGTTTAAGGCTATCTTGGTTTAAGCTTTCTGTTGCATTAGTCTCTGTTAGTACTAGTTAAATCATTTCAATAAAAGTTTACATCAGTTTTTCATAAAAGTCAACAATTCATAGTAACTGATCTTGTTTGCATATCTGTGAAAGTCAGTTGCTATTCTCCTTCATATGGGTGTATAACTTGATAAGTGAGCTTGCTATAACTGTATTACATCATATTTCATCTTCATCAGTCCAACATTTGCATCTAAATCTCAAAAAAGTCAAAGTATCAAACTGATTTCAGAAGTCAAAATGGTGTCAACAGCAGTTTTCCTCAGATCTTGCAGCAATTGCACAGAGTTCATTTTAAATAGTTAGGGTCTCAAACTTGGCACATTTGCTCTTTGCTGGGTGGTCTTGAAGACCACCTATATGGTTTTCACATAAGTTCCTTGGATAAGCTGGTGCTACTGCTTAAACAGTAGGGTCAGTAGCTTATTTGCTCAAGTAGCAGTTAGCTCATATTCTTGGTAATCTGCTTATTAGGTGTTAGGAGTAGCTGTAATTAGTTGATTTAGAGTAATTATAGTATAAGTTAGCTTCTGTATTCAGTTGGTGCATTCTAGTGCTTATTAGCTTATCTTCAATTGCTTATTGAGAAACAGTTTGCACATCAGCTCTTAAATTCCCCACATAAGCCCATGTTTTTATATTTTTCATAGAATTAGAATAAGATTTTAGAATTTCCCTGAGTTTTTCATAATTTTTAGTCACTGTTTGGTATTTTCCTCAATTAAAATCAGTTTTTAGGTATTTTTTTAAATAGCTTTTATTGCAAATAATTAAGAAAAAGTTCCAAAAAATAATTTCTCAATTTTCCCAGTTTAAGAAAAATATAAAAAGCATAAAAAAGATTTTTCCTTATTTTTCCCCTTTTATTTGGTATTTTTCACAATTTAAATTAGATTTAAATAGTTTTAAATTAGTAGAAAATACAAAAATATTCAGAAAAATACAAAAATAGTTTTGAAAATTCTCTTTTGATATTTTAGATTTTTCTAAGTCATAACTTCATTTTCTAGCTTTATTTCATATTTTCTTGTGTTTTAGGTAATTATTAAATAGTTAAAATAGTTTTAATTAATAATAATTAGATAATTAGTTATAAAATAATTTTTCTTTTCTATAAATTTTCTTTTATCATTAGGTTTGTAAAAATATCATTTTCATATTTTTAGGATTAATATTGCTTCATTTTCACATTTTCTCTTGACGTGCGTAGTTTTAAATTCAAGTTTTATAAAAACATAAAATCAAAACATCATTTTGCAAATAGTGATAGCGTTTATTTAATATTTTTATCTTTTAATCCTCTTTAATTTGCATTTAAGCCTCTGTAATTTATTCACTTTTACGTAGTTATAATAATCACAATCCTTTTTACATTCAAATTTCTCGATCACTATTCGTTTGGTGATTCTTCAGCATAGCTCATTGGGACATAATGACCGGGAAACACTATACTCCCAGATCTTCATTGCATTAGTTTCGAACCGCTTTAAGTTTCTTACGGTCGGCCATTCACAAGTGGTCGGCTTGAGTGAGAAAACTTGACCTGCTTTGTGAATCAAATTTTAAGCGCCACTGCCGGAGTTGTCTTGATTATCTTCCGTTTAGCGATTAGTAGTTTGAATACTCACTCTTTGTTCATATCATCCATCTATCTATATATATATATCCATATTTTCTTATAAAAATCCAAAACCCAAAACATCCAAAGCGTATAAAACACAAAAATATTTTTCTTTTGTTTCTATATATGTATCAAAATAAAAATACAAAAGATCATCGTTTTCTTTAATAATAACAACATAAAGATTACCACCGCAAACCAAGGCAAAGGTACTACCTAACTGGGGTACGACCATAATAAGTTCGAACCAAAGATTTAAAACTTGCCTTTGTGTCCTTGTGATTGGTGTACCTTTTTCAAAGAAGCCATTCATCTTGTGATTATTGGTTAAGTTCACTGTTGTTTTGCCTCGATTTTGTTTTAATTGGATTTGTTGTTATATATAATTGTCAAAACCAGAAAACCCATAAAGATTCTTCTCACCCCATTTTTCATAATTCATCTTCATAATTCCCATTCCTCTCCTTGACTCTGAGGTCTCTTAGAGTTAACTCTAGTGCATGCGCACTCGTTCTTCTAGATCATTGAGTCCTTTGCGTGATCTAGCAGAAATTCCTAGAAGACGTTCTCGTAGGCGTGCTGCCCAAATAGTCGAACCCGAGATTCGTACTATTTCAAACAACAATATGGCGACGAGCGTACTATGGCGGAAATGCTCGAGCACCCACCGAGGGTTATGGAGATGCCATCGTTTCTGGGTAATCAATTCGATCACTTGAATTGAAGACACATTTGATCACACTTGTGTCACGAATCAATTCCACGGGTTTGATCGTGAAGACCCGTATGCACACATCCGTTGGTTTAACAAGTTGACTTCAACTATCAATTTCAAGGATGTGCCTCAAAAGTCGTCAAGTTGATGCTTTTCCCATTCTCACTGAGGGACCGCCGGATTTGGTGGAAAAGAACCCCTCGATCCATCGAAACTTGGGAGGATCTTGTTCAAAAGTTTGTCAATTATTTCTTTCCTCCATCAAAGACGACTAATCTTAAAATGAAATTTCGGATTTCGTCAAAATTCGATGAAAACTTTGGAGGCATGGGAGAGATTCAAAGATCTCTCGAAATGCCCCATCATGAATTCACGGAGCTTCAACAAGTTAATATATTTTATAATGGGTTGAGCAGTAGCGATCAAGATTCTTTAAATCAGCCACGGTGGCAATATCTTGAATCGTAGACCTAAAGATGTGATTGAGATTTGCGAGCAAAATCAAAGTTCTATTTCTCGCAACAAAGTCAATACTCCAAACACTCTGCATCTTCATCCGATAACTCTTACGAGTTAGCGCTCCGATAACCGCTCTAACGGACGCCATCCATTGTATGATTAAAGATGTAAAGGAAATCAAAAGCGAAATTCATAAGCGGAACCAATCAAAGCCGTAAACAAGGTGTGTGAAACTTGTAGTGGTCCACATGCGTATTATGATTGTCAAACAACCGATGCTTCCTTTACCAAGCTCCGTAGCCGGTAAACCACAATCAATACCGACCACAAGTCGATCCTCACTACGTGCACCTAGCGGTATGACACCACCTGGTTTCCTCCTGTGCAAAACCATGGCAATCAAAATCGCTTTGTTCGAATCAAGGACAAAATTTCAATAACTCTCAAAATTTCAATCAAAACCGGAACAATTTCAACCAACCATATCAAGCTCCAAATCATCAAAGTTATCAACAACCTTCTCAAGCTCCCATGCCAAATGACTTCATGAAAATTCTTGAGTCAAGCATCGTTCAATGCAAACTCGGATCAATAACATGAGAGTTGAGCTTAAAAGGAAATTGATACCACAATGTCTCGGCGAGACAAATGAGTTGAAGAATATGATGAGCGGTTTCATGAACATGAATATGAACAAAGCTTCATCATCTTCGGGGACTCCCAACAATACAATTCCTAATCCCAATGCCGAGTTGAAAGCCGTCACCACTCGTAGTGGTAAGGCGCACAATGGACCTTCGACTCCTATGCCCCTCCACCGTGGCAATGAGTCATGTTACCAAGGATACAACGGACAAGGTGCAATTCTCAAGCCCACGGCAAGACACGTCCACCGCCGGTGGTCAAGCTTTAAGTCCGGAACCCGGCGTTCGAAGAAAAATCCGAGCCGTAAATAACTTCCATCCCGGCTCAAAGTCTAATCGACTTCCTTACCCATCAAGAATGAATGATGAGAAGCTCAAAGACAAAAACAAAGAGCAAATGGAAAATTTTTCCAAATCTTCAATGAGCTACACTTTGATATAAGCCGTTGATGCTCTCGTTCTAATGCCTAAATTTGCATCCACGCTTAAAGGCTTACTCACCAACAAAGATAAGCTATACGAGATGGCTAAAACTCCTCTCGATGAGCAATGCTCGGTGGTCCTTCTCAAGAAGCTTCCCAAAAGCTTGAAGACCACAGCGATTTCTAATCCGTGTGATTTCTTGGGGATGGTTCAATGCTCCGCCTTGGCGATCTTGGCGCTAGCATTAACCTTATGCCACTCTCGGTATGGAAGAAACTGTCTCTTCCTAAACTTTCATCCACTTGTATGACACTCGAGCTAGCGGACCGTACCATAACTCGTCCGCTTGGGATAGCCGAGGATGTCGTGATGAAAGTGGGAAAGTTTCACTTTCTCTTGACTTTGTTGTAGTAGACTTGATGAGATCCTAGAGTTCCCTCATCTTGGGAGAGCTTTCTTGAGAGCAGTGGTGCTCGATTGATGTGTTTCTTTGAAGAGTTGACCATACGGGTTGACAACGAAGAGCTCACGTTGAATATCAACGAACTCCAAACCTCTGTCCAAGCAGTGTTGCCACAATTGATCAAAGATCGAAAGATTCAATGCAACACTCTCAAATTTCACGGTTAAGAGGAGTCACCAAAAGCGTCTTGAGTTAAAAGCCTTGAAAATCAACCCGGTTCAAACAAATGGTTTGAAAGTCGCACTGTGGAAGTCAAGAGTGTTCTTGATGATGATGATGATCTAGAATCGGAGACTTCATCGAAGTGGTGGAAATTGCTAGCTCTAAGAGCACACCACTTGTCCCACCTCAGGAATCGGTTTGTCGCATCGAGTTTGTTAACTACGTGGATGAAACCAAACTCTCTTGATTTCATCTCGAATTGGATGATGATATTTGTGATCCAATGGAGACATTCTTCCCATTGATGAATTGCTCAAAATGATCCATCATCTTCTAGTCCGATTATTCCCGACTCTTCCATCCCTTCCCTCACTCCCCGATGAGGAAGATGACAACTTTGGAATGAAGTCGATGCATTTCTTAGTGATGAGTCAATTCCAGCGGGAATTGATAATACTTACTTTGATTCGAGAGGAGACATCCTTTTCTAGAAAATACATTGATTGAAGAACCGTTTCCCACCCTCCTCCGGACATCTTATTGACAATCACCATATAAGCTTCAAGTTTAAGCTTAAAATGTCAAAATGGTGATTTGCTTCTTTCGATGAAGAATGGACTTGCATTCTCATGTACGTCTTTATTCCATTCTTCACGAGATGGTGTGGTTGCTCTTTCCCTTTTCTCTTTCGGGAATGAGGACACCATCTTTGACCCCGTATCATCCTTTATAGTTTCTACTATTAACAATACATGGTTATATCTCGTCGGTGTGGAACTTTCGATGTTCATATGTTTATTAACATTGTGAGCGAAAGTCCGATCGAGATTGGTTTTCCACGTTACTTTCCCATGAACAAATGAATGCGGGGATCGAGTCAAGCTAGCGACTCGGGAATCAAAACAATAGCATGCCATATGGGTTTTCACCCATATTTCGACTTCTTTCTATCTTTCTACCACCCTAGTGTGGGGGTTGCCCACATGTTTTGTATATCGTCTTAAAAAAAAAAAAAAAAAAAAAAAAAATCTCTAAATAATGGCGTAATATTTCCCTTTTCGTTCTTTGTTTGACATAACAGTAGGTACTTTGAATATTGAGGGCAATATTCATTTCTAAGTGTGGGGAATTCTCACGAATTTTATCATATAATTATACCGCCCAATTCCCGTTTTGGCCAAAATTTTTTTTTGGAGTAAGTGTTTTGACTTACTCATTTGGTTATCGATCGCCTTGTCTAATAAACAAAAGGATTGGCTAATCCGAGAGCAAGCGGCTCTTGGTAAAGATATCTCAAATCCGTTAACGGCTTGCAATTTGCCCAAAATTGTATGGTATTATTTCACCATATCTTTAATTAGTGAAGAGTTGGCTAGCCCGCAAGTTTATGGCTTGTGGTAAAGGCGGTGGAAAACCATAATTGGTAATCGGCTCACCAAAGATAATATTGATAATTTATCTAAGAGTTGGCTAGTCCGAGCAAGCGACTTACGGTAAAGACAAATCAAATCCGTTGGAAGTCGGTGGTTTGCTCAAAATCACATAGTTATCGATGTACCATGGTTCTTACTTGAACTAAAACATTTGGCTACTCGAGTAATGGCTTTTGGTAAAGAGATGAAATCCATTAAGTTTTCTCGAAAGATTGCTAGGGACTAGCAATAGTTTAGTGTGGGAGATTGATGAGTGTGTAAATACTCATCATTTTGGTCAATCGGGCGCAAAGCGTTTAAAATGCTCGAAATGCATCAAAATCTTGAAAATATCTCAAAATTGCATTTTATATGTTTCGGATGCAAAATGTTTAAAATCGGATGAAAAGCGAGCAAAGTTTGCATAATTGGCGATTTCAGTCCCAGACTTTCGGAAAATGGCAAAATCGGTCCTAGGCATTTATTTTAAAAGAAAAGTCACCAGAGGTCCCTTTGAAATCATATGTTGTCATATTTAGTCCTTTGGTGAAAAGTTCCAAAAGTTTTGAAATTTGATTTTGGTCCTGGATTTTCGAATTGTCATGTTTAGTCCTTGGAATTTCACAATTGGCAAAATGGTCCTTATATTATTGAGATTGGCAAGACCAACCCTTGGGCTACATTTTGAAATTCTGATTTTGGTCCTGGAGATTGAATTGTACACAAATGGTCCTAAGCTACTAATTTGGTTCCATATTAAATCCAAGCCCAAAATAAATACCAAAGCCCAAACCCAGTCCAATTCCCTTAACCCGTTACCTTTTAACCCGAAACCAAAAACCACCCACGGTTTAAAATAAACCGCCAAACTCCCTTTTCCTGTCTTCCCCGACCACCATGTCCCCTCCCCCTCACCTCCAGCCACCCTACTCCATCCTTGTTCCCCCCACCTCAACAACCTCCAAGAATGCATTTAATGCACCCCTCCCCTGTCCCAACTGGCTTGTACAAGTTTTGGCGCCAAAACCAATTAAACGGCCAAGATCTCTTTAAGACATCCAATGGCGGGATTAAAGGCTGGATTTGCTCGAGAGAGGTGAGAGAAAGAAGTTTGGTGTATAAAGAGGAAGAAGAGAGGAAGAAAGAGCACTTAGTTTTAATTTAAAATTTATGTGGTTTTAATTTCTTAAGTCTAAATTAGATCATTAGTTGTTATTTAAAGTTTCATTGTATCAAACTATGTTGCTTAAGTGTATTACAACTCTTTTTAAGTGTTAATTCAAGTTGTTGTTCACATTTCATATTTTATGTCCACTGTTGAAATTTTAAATTTCAAACTCTGATAATCAAGCTTCAAATAGCTTCTTTCCACATTCATACAAGCTTATATAAGCTGGTTATAGCTTTTTATAAGCTTAAATTCAAGTTTCTAGCTAGTTTGGAAATTGGTCAAAGAAAGTCAAACGGGGCAAAAATGGAAATGGAAATGGAAATGGGTTGATTTAGAATTCATTGGGTTGGTTTAGAATAGGTAGTGGTTCTGGTTTCACACGTTTCAAGCCATAGTGGCTAAGGAATTCTTGTAAGTGTGCTCTAAATTTCATTTCTAGCTTATAAAAAGTAGCATTAGTTATTTCTATTAGATCTGTCATAATATTGATTATAGCTGTTATATTAGCTTTGTTGCAATGCATTGGATCTGTTTTTAGGATAGAGTAGGCTTGAGTTTGTGTTTAGCTTTGATATATTGTATTTTACTGTCTTAAAGGGGTGTTTGGATTGCTTGATATAACTGAGTTTAAGGCTATCTTGGTTTAAGCTTTCTGTTGCATTAGTCTCTGTTAGTACTAGTTAAATCATTTCAATAAAAGTTTACATCGAGTTTTCATAAAGTCAACAATTCATAGTGGCGATCTTGTTTGCATATCGTGAAAGTCGGTTCTATTCTCCTTCATATGGGTGTATAACTTGATAAGTGAGCTTGCTATAATCAGTATTACATCATATTTCATCTTCATCATCCAACATTTGCATCTAAATCTCAAAAGTCAAAGTATCAAGCGATTTGAAGTCAAAATGGTGTCAGCAATAGTTTTCCTCGGATCTTGCGACAATTGCCTGAGTTCATTTTAAATAGTTAGGGTCTCAAACTTGGCACATTTGCTCTTTCTTTGGGTGGTCTTGAAGACCACCTATCTGGTTTTCACATAAGTTCCTTGGATAGTGGTGCTCTTGCTTAAGCAGTGGTCGATGAGCTTATTTGCTCAAGTGTGATTAGCTCATATTCTTGGTGTCTGCTTATTAGGTGTTAGGAGTAGCTGTAATTAGTTGATTTAGAGTAATTATAGTATAAGTTAGCTTCAGTATTCGGTTGGTGCATTCTAGTGCTTATTAGCTTATCTTGATTCTTATTGAGAAGCAGTTTGCACATCGACTCTTAAATTCCCCATAAGCCCATGTTTTATATTTTTCATAGAATTAGAATAAGATTTTAGAATTTCCCTGAGTTTTCATAATTTTTAGTCCTTTGTTTGGTATTTTCCTCAATTAAAATCGGTTTTAGGTATTTTTTAAATAGCTTTTATTGCAAATAATTAAGAAAAGTTCAAAAATAATTTCTCAATTTTCCCAGTTTAAGAAAAATATAAAAGCATAAAAAAGATTTTTCCTTATTTTTCCCCTTTTATTTGGTATTTTTCACAATTTAAATTAGATTTAAATAGTTTTAAATTAGTAGAAAATACAAAAATATTCAGAAAAATACAAAAATAGTTTTGAAAATTCTCTTTTGATATTTTAGATTTTTCTAAGTCATAACTTCATTTTTCTAGCTTTATTTCATATTTTCTTGTGTTTTAGGTAATTATTAAATAGTTAAAAATAGTTTTTAATTAATAATAATTAGATAATTAGTTATAAAAATAATTTTCTTTTTCTATAAATTTTCTTTTATCATTAGGTTTGTAAAAATATCATTTTCATATTTTTAGGATTAATATTGCTTCATTTTCACATTTTCTCTTGTACGTAACGTAGTTTTAAATTCAAGTTTTATAAAAACATAAAATCAAAAACATCATTTTGCAAATAGTGATAGCGTTTATTTAATATTTTTTATCTTTTAATCCTCTTTAATTTGCATTTAAGCCTCTGTAATTTATTCACTTTTTCTGTAGTTATAATAATCACAAATCCCTTTTTCTGTTCAAATTTCTCGATCACTATTCGTTTGGTGATTCTTCGCATAGCTCGCTGGGACATAACGACCCGGGGAAACACTATACTCCCGGATCTTCATTGCATTCGTTTACGAACCGTTTTAAGTTTCTTACGATTGACCATTCACAAGTGGTCGGCTTGGTGAAAACTTGATTTGTTCGTGTGAATCAAATTTTAGCGCCACGGAGGGGTGTCTTGATTATCTTCCGTTTAGCAGATTAGTAGTTTGAATACTCACTCTTTGTTCATATCATCCATCTATCTATATATATATCCATATTTTCTTATAAAAATCCAAAACCCAAAACATCCAAAAGCGTATAAAACACAAAAATATTTTCTTTTGTTTCTATATATGTATCAAAATAAAAATACAAAAGATCATCGTTTTCTTTAATAATAACAACATAAAAGATTACCACCAAACCAAGGCGTGTACTACCTAAGCTGAGGGTACGACCATAATAAGTTCCCGAACCAAAGATTTAAAACTTGCCTTTGTGTCCTTGTGATTGGTGTACCTTTTTCAAAGCCATTCATCTTGTGATTATTGGTTAAGTTCATTGTTGTTTTGCCTCGATTTTGTTTTAATTGGATTTGTTGTTATATATAATTGTCAAAACCGGAAAACCCATAAAGATTCTTCTCACCCCATTTTCATAATTCATCTTCATAATTCCCGTTCCTCTCCTTGACTCGGGGTCTCTTAGAGTTAACTCTAGTGCATGCGCTTTTCGTTCTTCTAGATCATTGAGTCCTTTGCGTGATCTAGCGAAATTCTAGAAGGCGTTCTCGTGGGCGTCTTTGCCCAAATAGTCGAACCGAGATTCGTACTATTTCAAACAACAATATGGCGACAGGCGTACTATGGCGAAATGCTCGAGGCACCCACCGAGGGTTATGGAGATGCCATCGTTGTCTGCGTAATCAATTCGATCACTTGAATTGAAGACACATTTGATCACACTTGTGTCTGAATCAATTCCACGGGTTTGATCGTGAAGACCCGTATCGCACATCCGTTGGTTTAACAAGTTGACTTCAACTATCAATTTCAAGGATGTGCCTCAAAAGTCATCAAGTTGATGCTTTTCCCATTCTCACTTGAGGGGTTGCCGGTTGGTGGAAAAAGAACCCCTCGATCCATCGAAACTTGGGAGGATCTTGTTCAAAGTTTGTCAATTATTTCTTTCCTCCATCAAAGGCGACTAATCTTAAAAATGAAATTTCGGATTTAATCAAAATTTCGATGAAAACTTTGGAGAGGCATGGGAGAGATTCAAAGATCTCCTCGAAATGCCCCATCATGAATTCACGAGCTTCAACAAGTTAATATATTTTATAATGGGTTGAGCAGTGCGATCAAGATTCTTTAAATGCGACCGTGGGTGGCAATATCTTGAATCGTAGACCTAAAGATGTGATTAAGATTTGCGAGCAAAATCAAAGTTCCTATTTCGCAACAAAGTCAATACTCAAACACTCCTGCATCTTCATCCGTAACTCTTACGAGTTAGCCGCTCCGATAGCGCTCTAACGGACGCCATCCATTGTATGATTAAAGATGTAAAGGAAATCAAAAGCGAAATTCATAAGCGGAACCAATCAAAGCCGTAAACAAGGTGTGTGAAACTTGTAGTGGTCACTGGCGTATTATGATTGTCAAGCAACCGATGCTTCCTTTACCAAGCTCCGTGGCTTGGTAAACCACAATCAATACCGACCACAAGGTGATCCTCACTACCGTGCACCTAGCGGTATGACACCACGGTTTCCCTCTGTGCAAAACCATGGCAATCAAAATCGCTTTGTTCGAATCAAGGACAAAATTTCAATAACTCTCAAAATTTCAATCAAAACGGAACAATTTCAACCAACCATATCAAGCTCCAAATCATCAAAGTTATCAACAACCTTCTCAAGCTCCCATGCCAAATGACTTCATGAAAATTCTTGAGTCAAGCATCGTTCAATGCAAACTCGGATCAATAACATGAGAGTTGAGCTTAAAAGAAATTGATACCACAATATCTCGGCGAGACAAATGAGTTGAAGAATATGATGGCGGTTTCATGAACATGAATATGAACAAAGCTTCATCATCTTACGGGGACTCCCAGAAATACAATTCCTAATCCCGATGCCGAGTTGAAAGCCGTCACCACTCGTAGTGGTAAGGCGCGCAATGGACCTTCGACTCCTATGCCCCTCCACCGTGGCAATGAGTCATGTTACCAAGGATACAACGGACAGGTGCAATTCTCAAGCCCATGATACGCACGTCCCACGCCGGTAGTCAAGCTTTAAGTCAGGAACCCGGCGTTCAAGAAGAAAATCTGAGCGAAATAACTTCCATCCCGGATCAAAGTCTAATCGACTTCCTTACCCATCAAGAATGAATGATGAGAAGCTCAAAGACAAAACAAAGAGCAAATGGAAAATTTTTCCAAATCTTCAATGAGCTACACTTTGATATAAGCCGTTGATGCTCTCGTTCTAATGCCTAAATTTGCATCCACGCTTAAAGGCTTACTCACCAACAAAGATAAGCTATCCGAGATGGCTAAAACTCCTCTCAATGAGCAATGCTCGTGGTCCTTCTCAAGAAGCTTCCCAAAAGCTTGAAGACCTGGCGATTTCTAATCCGTGTGATTTCTTGGGATGGTTCAATGCTCCGCCTTGGCGATCTTGGCGCTAGCATTAACCTTATGCCACTCTCGGTATGGAAAGCATCTCTTCTAAACTTTCATCCACTTGTATGACACTCGAGCTAGCGGACCGTACCATAACTCGTCCACTTGGGATGGCCGGGATGTCGTGATGAAAGTGGGAAAGTTTCACTTTCCTCGACTTTGTTGTAGTAGACTTGATCAGATCCTAGAGTTCCCTCATCTTGGGAGAGCTTTCTTGAGAGCAGTCGTGCTACGATTGATGTGTTCTTGAAGAGTTGACCATACGGGTTGACAACGAAGAGCTCGCGTTGAATATCAGCAGAACTCAAACCTCTATCCAAGCAGTGTTGCCACAATTGATCAAAGATCGAAAGATTCAATGCAACACTCTCAAATTTCATGATTAGAGGAGTCACCAAAAGCGTCTTTGAGTTAAAGCCTTGAAAATCAACCTGGTTCAAACAAATGGTTTGAAAATTTGTACCGGGGAAGTCAAGAGTGTTCTTGATGATGATGATGATCTAGAATCGGAGACTTCGCCGGAAGTGGTGGAAATTGCTAGCTCTAAGAGCACACCACTTGTCCCACCTCGGAATCGGTTTGTCGCATCGAGTTTGTTAGCTCGTGGATGAAACCAAACTCTCTTGGTTTCATCTGAATTGGATGATGATATTTGTGATCAATGGAGACATTCTTCCATTGATGAATTGCTCAAAATGATCCATCATCTTCTAGTCCGATTATTCCGACTCTTCCATCCCTTCCCTCACTCGATGAGGAAGATGACAACTTTGGAATGAAGTCGATGCATTTCTTAGTGATGAGTCAATTCAGCGGAATTGATAATACTTACTTTGATTCGAGAGGAGACATCCTTTTCTAGAAAATCATTGATTGAAGAACCGTTTCCACCCTCCTCCGGACATCTTATTGACAATCACCATATAAGCTTCAAGTTTAAGCTTAAAAATGTCAAAATGGTGATTTGCTTCTTCGATGAAGAATGGACTTGCATTCTCATGTCGTCTTTATTCCATTCTTCACGGATGGTGTGGTTGCTCTTTCCTTTTCTCTTTCGGAATGAGGACACCATCTTTGACCCAGTATCATCCTTTATAGTTTCTACTATTAACAATACCGCGGTTATATCTCGTCGGTGTGGAAATTTCTGATGTTCATATGTTTATTAACATTGTGAATGAAAGTCCGATCGAGATTGGTTTTCCACGTTACTTTCCCCATGAACAAATGAGTGCGGGGATCGAGTCAAGCTAGCGACTCGGGAATCAAAAACAGTAGCATGCCATATGGGTTTTCACCCATATTTCTGACTTCTTTCTATCTTTCTACCACCCTAGTGTGGGGGGGTTGCCCCATGTTTTGTATATCGTCTTTAAAAAAAAAAAAAAAAAAAAAAAATCTCTCTAAATAATGGCCGTAATATTTCCTTTTACGTTCTTTGTTTGGCATAACGACGGTACTTTGAATATTGAGGGCAATATTCATTTCTAAGTGTGGGAATTCTCACGAATTTTATCATATAATTATACCGCATGATTCCCGTTTTTGGCCAAATTTTTTTTTGGAGTAAGTGTTTTGCACTTACTCATTTGGTTATCGATCGCCTTGTCTAATAAACAAAAGGATTGGCTAATCCAGGAGAAAGCGGCTCTTTGTAAAGATATCTCAAATCCGTTAACGACTTGCAATTTGCCCAAAATTGTATGGTATTATTCACCATATCTTTAATTAGTGAAGAGTTGGCTAGCCCGCAAGTTTATGGCTTGTGGTAAAGGCGATGGAAAAACCATAATTGGTAATCACTCACCAAGATAATATTGATAATTTATCTAAGAGTTGGCTAGTCCGAAGCAAGCGGCTTACGGTAAAGACAAATCAAATCCGTTGGAAGGCGGTGGTTTGCTCAAAATCACATGGTTGTCGATGTACCATGGTTCTTACTTGAACTAAAACATTTGGCTACTCGAGTAATGGCTTTTGGTAAAGAGATGAAATCCATTAAGTTTTTCTCGAAGATTGCTAGGGACTAGCAATAGTTTAGTGTGGGGATTGATGGTGTGTAAATACTCATCATTTTGGTCAATCGGAGCGCAAAGCGTTTAAAATGCTCGAAATGCATCAAAATCTTGAAAATATCTCAAAATTGCATTTATATGTTTGGATGCAAAATGTTTAAAATCGGATGAAAAGCGAGCAAAGTTTTCATAATTAGCGATTCAGTCCCAGACTTTCGAGAAAATGGCAAAATCGGTCCTAGGCATTTATTTTAAAAGAAAAGTCACGAGAGGTCCCTTTGAAATCATATGTTGTCATATTTAGTCCTTTGGTGAAAAGTTCCAAAAGTTTTGAGAAATTTGGTTTGGTCCTGGATTTTCGAAATTGTCATGTTTAGTCCTTGGAATTTCACAATTGGCAAAATGGTCCTTATATTATTTGAGATTGGCAAGACCAACCCTTGGGCTACATTTTCAGAAGTTCTGATTTTGGTCCACGGAGATTGAATTGTACACAAATGGTCCACTAAGCTACTAATTTGGTTCCGTATTAAATCCAAGCCCAAAATAAATACCAAAGCCCAAACCGGTCCAATTCCTTAACCGTTACCTTTTAACGAAACCAAAAACCACCCACGGTTTAAAATAAACCATGAACTCCTTTTCTGTCTTCCCCGACCACCATGTCCCTCCCTCACCTCCAAGCCCCTACTCCATCCTTGTTCCCCACCTCAACAACCTCCAAGAATGCATTTAATGGACCCCTCCCCTGTCCCAACTGGCTTGTACAAGTTTTGGCGCCAAAACCAATTAAACGGCCAAGATCTCTTTAAGACATCCAATGGCCAGGATTAAAGCTGGGATTTGCTCAGAGAGGTGAGAGAAAGAAGTTTGGTGTATAAAAGAGGAAGAAGAGAGGAGGAAGAAAGAGCACTTAGTTTTAATTTAAAATTTATGTCGTTTTTAATTTCTTAAGTCTAAATTAGATCATTAGTTGTTATTTAAAGTTTCATTGTATCAAACTATGTTGCTTAAGTGTATTACAACTCTTTTAAGTGTTAATTCAAGTTGTTGTTCACATTTCATATTTTATGTCCTTTGTTGAAATTTTAAATTTCAAACTCGATAATCAAGCTTGAATAGCTTTCCACATTCATACAAGCTTATATAAAAGCTGGTTATAGCTTTTATAAGCTTAAATTCAAGTTTCTAGCTAGTTTGGAAATTGGTCAAAGAAAGTCAAGCAGGGCAAAATGGAAATGGAAATGGAAATGGGTTGATTTAGAATTCATTGGGTTGGTTTAGAATAGGTAGTGGTTACGGTTTCACACGTTTCAAGCCATAGTGGCTAAGGAATTCTTGTAAGTGTGCTCTAAATTTCATTTCTAGCTTATAAAAAGTAGCATTAGTTATTTCTATTAGATCATCATAATATTGATTATAGGTGTTATATTAGCTTTGTTGCAATGCATTGGATACATTTTAGGATAGAGTAGGCTTGAGTTTGTGTTTAGCTTTGATATATTGTATTTTATGTCTTAAAGGGGTGTTTGGATTGCTTGATATAAGCGAGTTTAAGGCTATCTTGGTTTAAGCTTTACTGTTGCATTAGTCTCTGTTAGTACTAGTTAAATCATTTCAATAAAAGTTTACATCGAGTTTTCATAAAGTCAACAATTCATAATAAGCGATCTTGTTTGCATATCTGTGAAAGTCGGTTGCTATTCTCCTTCATATATGGTGTATAACTTGATAAGTGAGCTTGCTATAAGCTGTATTACATCATATTTCATCTTCATCAGTCCAACATTTGCATCTAAATCTCAAAAAGTCAAAGTATCAAAGCGATTTGAAGTCAATTGGTGTCAATGATTTTCCTCGGATCTTGCGACAATTGCACGAGTTCATTTTAAATAGTTAGGGTCTCAAACTTGGCACATTTGCTCTTTCTTTGGGTGGTCTTGAAGACCACCTATCCGGTTTTCACATAAGTTCCTTGGATAGTGGTGCTCTTGCTTAAGCAGTGGGGTCGATGAGCTTATTTGCTCAAATGTGATTAGCTCATATTCTTGGTGTCTGCTTATTAGGTATTAGGAGTAGCTGTAATTAGTTGATTTAGAGTAATTATAGTATAAGTTAGCTTCGTATTCGGTTGGTGCATTCTAGTGCTTATTAGCTTATCTTGATTCTTATTGAGAAAGCAGTTTGCACATCGACTCTTAAATTCCCACATAAGCCCATGTTTTTATATTTTTCATAGAATTAGAATAAGATTTTAGAATTTCCTGAGTTTTCATAATTTTTAGTCCTTTGTTTGGTATTTTCCTCAATTAAAATCGGTTTTATGTATTTTTTAAATAGCTTTTATTGCAAATAATTAAGAAAAAGTTCAAAAATAATTTCTCAATTTTCCAGTTTAAGAAAAATATAAAAGCATAAAAAGATTTTTCTTATTTTTCCCCTTTTATTTGGTATTTTCACAATTTAAATTAGATTTAAATAGTTTTAAATTAGTAGAAAATACAAAATATTGAGAAAAATACAAAAATAGTTTTGAAAACTCTCTTTTGATATTTTAGATTTTTCTAAGTCATAACTTCATTTTTCTAGCTTTATTTCATATTTTCTTGTGTTTTAGGTAATTATTAAATAGTTAAAAATAGTTTTTAATTAATAATAATTAGATAATTAGTTATAAAAATAATTTTCTTTTTCTATAAATTTTCTTTTATCATTAGGTTTGTAAAAATATCATTTTCATATTTTTAGGATTAATATTGCTTCATTTTCACATTTTCTCTTGTACGTAACGTAGTTTTAAATTCAAGTTTTATAAAAACATAAAATCAAAAACATCATTTTGCAAATAGTGATAGCGTTTATTTAATATTTTTTATCTTTTAATCCTCTTTAATTTGCATTTAAGCATCTGTAATTTATTCACTTTTTCTGTAGTTATAATAATCACAAATCCTTTTTCATTCAAATTTCTCGATCACTATTCGTTTGGTGATTCTTCGCATAGCTCATTTGGGACATAACGACCCGAAACACTATACTCCCCGGATCTTCATTGCATTCGTTTACGAACCGTTTTAAGTTTCTTACGGTCGGCCATTCATGAGTGGTCGGCTTGGTGAAAAACTTGGTGTTCGTGCGAATCAATATCTCATATGGGGTTTTATTATGTCTTTTGACAATGATTGACTGTTTTGAGTGTAACAGTGTTTAGCTGCTTGATCCATAAATGCTTTGAAAGGGTGAGCCATTTAACATAGTTCTTACTGACCTCAATGAGAGTTACTGTTTTCCTTTCATTACCCATTTTGTTCGAGGTATAAGGAGATGAGAAATTTTGGAGATTCCTTCTCATCACGAAACTCTCAAGCTCGGCATTTCTAAATTGATTACCATTGTCGATTCGATTTGTTTCTTTGTAATGTCATTACGGTTTCAATGTTCACGATGAATGACATTATAGTATCATTGTCGACTCTTTTGGAAAGAAAGTATACCCAGTGTATCTTGAATACTCATCACCAATGACAAGTGTATACTTCTCATCTTGGATTGATCTAGGACCGGGCGGTCCAAAGAGATCCATATGCAAGAGGTGAAGGCAACTTTTGATAGAAATTTTGCTTGGTTTGAAAGATGCTCTTTTATGTTTGCCTTTTTCACAGTGAGCATGGTTTATCTTTAGCAAAACCGGTGATGGTAAGCCAAGGACCTTGTTTTGTTTGCCAAGTTGTTGATGTTTTGAAGTTTAAGTGTGAGAGTCTCTTGTGCCACGACGATTGATAGTTTTAGTGGCTTTGGCAAAGAGACAAGTTCCATCTTTAGAGAGAGTTGACATGTCTAAGACATAAACATCGTCTCTCTAGGAGCAATCAACACAACTTCCTTGTTGGCATTGAAAATGGTACCTTGTTTGTCATTGAATTGTACAATGTACTTAGAATCACATAGGTGGTGACGACACGATGAGATTGTATTTGAGACCATTGACATAAGCAATCCTAGAAAACTATTCCAATGCGGTTCTTGAACCATAACCTTACATGGGACATGATGAGTTATCACCAAATACTACCTTGGGCCTGGTTCCTTTACATACTTGTGCGGATATTCCTTCACACGGTCATGCTTCTTGAGCATCCTTTGTCTAGATGCGGATAGGCTCCTGGCATGTCTCGCACAAGTAGTAAAGCGAATTAGTTCTCTTCGTGACCCGACACTAGTGGCTTGGGTCTCATGGTCTCTTTGAATTGAGCAATCGATTCATGGTCGGTGGTGGAGTGCAATGAGCTACCACATGTTTTGCATTTAGAGGCGAGGATGACTCGGTGGATTTTGGTTGTTTTGAACTTCTCCTTGCATGGATGACATTGTCATCTTGAGATGTCTTATGAGTGTGTTACTGCAAATATCACATCATATGTTCATAAGACAATCATCAGGCGATGATCATTAAAAGCCATGTGGGCAAGGAGGAAAAGGCTTTGCTCTCAATTTTGAGCTTTGGATGAAGAAGCATCACGATGACCAACTTTTGTGTAGTTTTCTTGGTGAGAGAGCTCGCATATTGCAAGTGGTCGTGATCTGTGATCATCCTTTTACTGGATCATGCAATAAAGGATTCTATAACAATTGTCGGTGGTATGGCGGTATAGTGGCATAGATCACACTTACCTTGTTTTGGTGGTGGCTTTTGACTTTGAGGAACTAGAGGCGACTTTGTCTCCTTGATTGGTTCGAGGACCTTTTCAATAGATTCCATTTTGTCGGTTAGCTTCCTCACAAGTTCGATCGATTCTTGAATCGATCGACTTGATGGGGACCGAGGATGTGGAATTTTCGGTGGGGTGGATTTTTGTTGAGTTGGTTTTGATGGTCTTTTCAAAATGGTTCTACCAAGTCGAGACCTTTCTTTAGGAAGTGTGGATTGTAATGTAATGGAGTAAGCTTAGAGCTAGGATCGGCACCACGAAGAGGTTCCAAAGGTGGAAGTGGTGCTTGAGATTCATCTTGAGACTCGGAGATGTGTTCGGTGCTCTGGGCACATCACGGAATCAAGCATGCTCTTTAGAGCTTGACTTCGAGCTCTAGAATTCTTCGAGTCAAAGTTAGGAAGCTTACTCTCGGATTAAGTCTTTCAATCCAATCACCGGGCTTGGGATCGGACAACATATTGGTAATCATGCCACGGACATAAATGGTTTAGGACTACGGTCTTTGTTGTGAGAGTCGGAAAGATGATGTTCGCATATGACTCTCTTTTTGCTCTTGGTAGCACCATGACATCAAAGACTCTTGGATTCTTGTTAGTCCAACTATCAATGATTTCTTTTTCTTTCTTAAGTTCATCTTGAAGAGCACGATTTCTTTTAACTAATTCGATGTTTTGAATTTGTAAGGTGATAGCCTCAAGCTTGTTTTGTTTTAACACAAGTAACTCATCCTACACTTATTCAATTCAAAACTTAACTTGTTGTACTTAGAAAAAGATTTAGTCTTTGCTCCTCTACAAACCTAAGATCAACATTGATATAGTTCATATAGGATGCCAATCGAATCATCATCCATAGAAGTAGAATATTTACCTTCTTCATCGTGATGTTGACCCATTCTCCATTTAAGCAAGATTCTTTCCAACGACTAGCTTGTCTTCCTACGAGAGGGCCATCGGTCTTGTTGATATGCACCATTCATCATCGATGAGGCGGCTCTTCATCGCGATCGAAGGTTTCGACAACAAGACCTTTGTTTTACCACCTGCAGTTGAGCACTTTTTGGTTACGAGGGGTGGCCTCAAGTAATGCAAGCTTAGCTTTGATCTTCTATACTTGGCTTCAAAATCTATTGTTTTGTTACGGTCGATTTATTACGAAAGTTTTGATGAGGCCCGATAGATTTTAGGTTGAAATTTGCTAAAGCTTGAGGTGATTTGACCACGATGGTATGTAAGAGGGTTGAAGTTGTTTTGAAAAGCAGTCCTTTGCAAAATGACCTCTTTTGTGACACTTAAAGCATTCGGTGTCCACATTTGCTTTAGAGTTGAAAACTTTGTTTCTTTTAATAAACCTTGAGAGTTTGCAAGGTGCCCTTTCACGAAATTCAACATTCGGTCATTTAGGTACTCCTCCTTGATCTCTCATCGGGCTCATCATCGAATTTTCTTGAAAATCTTGAACCACGTTGTTAGAAAAGAAGGCGGTTGATATAGGTGAGGTGATGGTCGGGGACTTCTTGACTTCTGAGACTTCTTTAAGTCGGGTATCGTCTGTTGATGAGGTTTTCCTCATGACAAATTTCCATAAATTTCGGGAAGTTCAAGAGTTTGGATGTGATTTGCATTTCTAAGTCCACGAGAAGTTCAACCATTTCTCGTGGAGACAATTAACAAAACCAACATTTATCTCATGTTTGGATAACAACACCATCATTAGCGAGTTCATTTAAAGAGTTTTGTAACGGGTGTAAGTTTGAGAGAGTTTGAATCCCTAGCCACGAAGGTATTATACTCAAGTTTGGTCCATTATCTGTTTTCCTTGGTATCGGATGGACCTTCATGGCTATGGACCAGGTCATCGAGTTTATTTAGCGGTGTTACGACTTATAGCGACTTCATTATATCATCGAAGGCATGATATGATGATACTTTTGAGTCTTTGGTCTGGTTGACCACTCTCCTTTCATCTGAGTCCGCGAGCTTGAGTTTGGGCAAACCTTCGATCTTTGGGACAAATGGACCCTCGTTAATACACTTGATATAATAAGGTTCCATCGATCAAATAGCAAAACATCGCTTTTCCATTTGTTGAATTTGCCAACTTCAAGTCTAGGGCAACAGATTGAATAAGCTCCACCCTTTTATCGACTAGTTGGGGTACATCAATTTCGACCATAGGAATCTGATTTAAAAGCGTTTTAGAAGCGGCTTAAAGGTTTTATAATCGGCCTTGCTCTGATACCACTTTTGTTCCCTATTCACTATCGTTTAAAAACAATTAAGTACTTAAAACAATTTAACGATGAATAATGGTTGAAGGAATGTAAGTAACACACACAAAGTAATTTTCAACATCATATTCTTATTAGAAGTAAATCAAAGAATCGTTACCCAGTACTTGCGGAATAGTACTTGGGATTGAAATGACAAAGCTTGGGTGACTCCTCTCCAAGCTCGGGCTAAGTCACGAGCACAACTCTTAGAACCAGCTGAGCTAGCTCAAGGATAAAGTTGTATTTGGAGGGTGAAAAGTTGGCTTGTGTGTATGTGTGTTTTACAATTCAAGCAAACTTTTCACTCATTCTCTTATGCTATTTATACAAGTATGATTTTAACTTTAACCTAGAAGACAAATACATTGATCACGGTAATCACGAATATAGATATATTCGATTCGCTTACTTTGTTATTAGTAGTCGGTGATGCTTCTTAACCATGTGAGAGAATCCTTTAGTATCGCCGCTTACTATAAATGGGAAGATATGGCTTTAGTAGATAGGGACTTAGTTTTATCGGGTAAAGCACTTGGGGACTTAGTTTTATCGGGTAAACTTTTCCGCTAGTCCCGCTCATTCTTTAGTCTTGAAGCCTTGATCTCTTCCTTCGGTTTGTCTTGATTGCTACGGTTGGAGAGGAGTCTTAGGGATTGATGAGTTATTGTCATCACTCCTTGAATCCACCATCTTCTTCTTGACTTAGTCTTCACCCATTAAGTTCGCCTTCTTGGTGGAGAGGCTTCTTCTTCCTCGTCTTGAGTATCTCGAAGATGGCTCGAGAGACTATGCACTCGGTGACACGATAGTGTTTACGGATTGAACACTTAGGTTATTTTCTATTCAAATCTTAGATTAAGGGTTTGGGTATTTACTGAACCCAACTGATTGGTTAAACATGTAAGTTTTCTTTACATTATAAGCATTCTTTTAATTATATCTTCTATTTATGTGGGACAAGTATTATAAACAATATTAAGGATACAAACATTTTCATAAATATATACTTTACAAAATATATACATTATAAGCACTTTTTTATTTATATCTTTTATCTATATGGGACAAGTGTAAACAATATTAATGATACAAACATGTTTAAAAATATATTTTATTTACTTATTACGAGGTGTTGATTATTACATATATTTCATAAAAAAAATGTTTCTACTACTTGTATTCTGAATAACTATCATTAATTTATTGACCATAACCCCATGCGTTATTGAGTAGCATGACACAAAATCACGCCACTTTCAATTGTTTTATATGATTTAGTTTGATGTTATCCATCACTTTTTTTAAAGTTACTCAAACTTATAATGTTTTGGCTATTGGTAAAGTTATTGTAAGAAAACATAAAATTGAAAACATTTTTTAGAAAATTTTATTCTTGATCTTCGCGCCATAACGCATTGCAGAGTGCCTTCTTATAATATTCTAAAGAGTTAAAATATGTGACATTTAACTTTTAGCGTCCGGTAAATTTATCGTCACATAAAACGTTTCAGATTATAAAACATGGTTCATTGAAATTTTTTATTTTAAGGTATTTGTCGCCGCATCGCCCAAATACCTTGCTAATAATTTTAATGTATTATAGACTTTTTATCCTCCTCATTTAAGACCCTTTTATTGTATCCCATACCGTATAAACATTATACGGAGTAACTGTTTAATATTTCTTTTAAAATAGGGTGTTTTGTAGTGCATCTCACAATAAAAGTTTATGTCGCTCTTTTGCACATCTCACAATAAAAGTTGTTTACTCCATAGGTGTGTAGAGATTTTCTTCAAAAGAGATCCACACTTTTAAATTCAATTTAAATTGTATCGTACTATGGTAGGTGTAAGATATTTACTTCTCATACTACAAATATTTAAATTGTAAATAAGAAGTGGGTAAAAAAAAATATTTGATGTAAAAGTGGATAGAAATTTACTTCTCATACTTCAACTTAAATTGTATGGTACTATGCGGAGATTGTTTTATAAAAATATTTTATGTAAAAGTGGGTAGAAAAAAGATGAAAATTAAAAATGATGAAAGATGAGCGAAATGTATAATGTAATTAATACTATTATTAAAACATCAAATTAGTTAAAAATACAATGATTTATTCACATTGTACAACGAATTAAAAACATATCTACCAAATTAAATAGTACAACTAAATAAAACATCATTTACTAAAAAGTAAAATAAAAATTTTCACAATGTACAATTTAAATAAGCTACAACATAATCCAAAATATAAAATAATTAAACACACTAAATAATGTTATTTTTAAAACATCCTAAAATAAAAAGTACATATTATTATACACATTATACACATTAACAAAACACACAAAGCTTCATACAAGCTAATAAGTTGATGGTACATATAGTCCAACAAGGCCAAAATAGTCGGTTTGTGGTCCGGGATAGGACCGAGGACAGATGTTTAAAGCCTGAGGCAGGGGCCCGGACCGAATGTAGTCAGTGCGGTCCCGTCGGTCCCGATCGTTCGGGTCGTTTGCTCACCCTAGTTATGCGAGATCTGCGTCAAGTAAAGAAAATAGTAATTAATAAAAGATCCGTTATGAAGGAAGGAACTAGACATAAACGTTGCAGACTAAGGATCAAATGAGAAGAATCCTTAAAATAAGAAGAATGAGAAATAACTATAACTACACATTAGCGATGCATCGATTTGATTTAAATGCATCCTAATCTTTTAGATGCATTACAATATATTTTCTAGCTAAAATTAGATGCGTATCGTATATTAGATGATTTCATGAGTTATACAAATCCTATGTATTTTTCGTCCTCTCTGAGTCAAATTTCTTGTTAGTACTACTTTGCATCGTTTTGCACTTCAAAATCACTTTCGAAACTAATTGTGATGCATCTAAATGAATATAGATGCATCTCATTCAATCGATCATCTCTGAATATCGGTTATAGTTATTTACCGTTCTTACCGTTTTAAGTTTTCTTCTCATTGGATCCTTACCCAAATGTTGCATTGTAAATAAAAACACCTAAGATGACATTGATCATAAAATGCAAACATTAAAATTTATATATAGTTTCACAAGAACAGTGGCCTTTAAAAAGTACACATCGATTCAATTTATTCATTTTAAAGCCATTCAATTTACTCATTTTAGAAAGCTCAGACCATTTGGCAGGCTTAGCCCTGACCGGACCGGGCTTTGGTAAAAATTATAAGGACCATTTAGGCTTGTTGAGCCATACCGGGCTTAGGTAAAGCTTTTTCGAGCCGACGTTTTTGGGCTTTTCTGGACCAGGCCCAAGCTCAAGCTCAAGCTTTATCTCATCTGAGCATCTCTACTACAAACATACAACATGATCAATATTTAATCTCTTTTATCTTTAAAGCATCAACTAGTCAGCTCTCCGTCTTCGTAAGAAACAACTCGTTTAACCCTACTTTATAATTCTTCTAATGATCTCTAAACTAAGATGTTGTGTTAACACCGCAAATAGACTAAACTACCTTCATAAAAATAGGAGGTTAGTTATTTTGTTTGTTTGTGTTGATTTTGGTTATTGTTATTTTAAGGTGAATATTATAAACACACTTTCTTACATATATCTAAAGCCATTTCACCTTGTAACATCTCATTAAAGAGTATACTATATGTTATCACTATGTTTTCCAACATATTTTCAACATGAAACATTTATCGAAAAAATTATATATATAATAATATAAACCAAATAGAGGGTTCACAACTTATCTTATATGGTGTTGATGTGTATTTAAATATAGGGGAGTGATTTATACACCAAATCTTTTTGCCATCCACCACTAATTATGCATCTGTGTGTTGTACTGTATGCATCAGTAGTATAATTTAGTGGTGTGCACACCACTTTTTAGTGGTGTACATATCACCTCCCATAAATATACATCATTTTATATCTAAAAAATATGTTAAATCGGACTAATAACCTTTAAATACATTAAATTATATTACAAATATGTTTGGTTTGTGTTATTATGTCTTGCAGGTACAGGGGTTTGAAAACAAGGTAAAAACGGTGATTTTCTAATAAGTTTTGACGATGTTTTCGTGTTTTTCGAGGTTCAAACGAAGTCGTAAAATTCCCCGCGCACACCATTGAAAATTGCACGAAAAAAAGTCCAAGGTACCAGCCGCGCTCCAAGAAACGGTTCAGTTCACCCGGCCCAACGGTATCAGCCCAAGAAAAAAAAAAAGATAAAAGGAATATGTATGGAAGCATTGACACAAAATTGGGCTCGGTCCAGTGGGGAGTTGTTGCCTTGTGAATCTCAAAACTCATGTTCGAATCCCACCTGGACCAACTTTTGGGATTTATTTATTTGCCTAATCAGCGTCCTCGTCAGCAACATGTGGCGACACATCATTGTAGCACACGCGTTACATACGAAGACACATGCCTAGCATGCATTGGACACACGCTTGAACACGTGAAAAAATCAAGGGATGCCACGTGGAAGATGTAGGCTGACGTGGCAATAACGACAGAGTTATTGCAGTTTCTGCTGGGGCCATTTTTGCCAATTCGCGAAAGTAGAGGGGCTGATTTTGAAAAAAATGTAAAACTCTAGAGGGCCAAATGTGTAACTTAAAGGTTTTATAAAACCCACCTCCCACTCTTCATTTTTTATCATTTTTTTTCATTACTTAGTAACTCTTGTATTTTTTCTTTATGATTATTTAGTTTTTATAAATGTTTGATTTATTTATGTTATGCAAGTAAATCTAGTTTATTTCTTGTATTTGCACTTCTATTTTCATCACCTATCTCTTTTCTCTCTTATTTTATTTTATAGAACTTTTTATAAAAATATTCCATGAAAAGTTGAGTTATTTAAGATTGTGTGAGTGTATTTTATACACTTTATTGCACACACTCAACATATCATACCTATATTTTTGTAAAACTTTACCTTTTTATTGTTTTATTTAGCTTTAAAATAGCAAATATTCTCTAAAAGTCTTGTCCTTTTCATGAAAAACCCAAAAATATATTTTGTTTTCGTCATAAAATTTTCAGATTTTTCTGAGTAGTTTTAGTATTTTAAAAAAATCAAAAACGGTTTTTGCGTTTTTCTTTTTATTAATCTGTTACGTATTTTATTATAAGAAAATATCTAAAAACGTCAAAAATATAATTTTCTATTTTTTGGTACCGCTTTATTAGTATCTTTAGTGGTGTAAAAATTTATATAATTTTTGAAATTCATTTACTATTTTTTATGCATTTTTAAACATTTTCAATGAGAAAATATTGAAAACTATTTTCGTATGATTTAAAAATCTTTTTTTTAAATAGTTCTTAATATTACAAAGTTTCTGGGAAAGTTTAGATTTTACTTCATCCATTTTGCATTGATTTTGATTTTTAGAAAGTTTCTAGTAGTTTAAGTTTACATTTTTTTAGTTTTTACTATTTAAAATTGCTATTTGCTTATAAATCCTTAACCTTTATACTTTATAACTAGTTTACATTTTTGTGAATATGACTCCTTGAGAGTTGGGTGGTTGTAAGTTATTTATATATTAGTTGGTATAAATTATTTGCTAATTTCTAGCTTATCTTTATGCTTATTTTTTATCAGGTAAGCTTTCCTTATAGCTTATCTTGATCAGGTGTTTATACCATCATATTTGTAACGTGTATCTTCATTGAATTTGTTATTAGTAATAAAAGTGCTTTGTTTACAAAAAAAATAAAGTCTTGAAATGTTGATTTTTCACATATGTTTGATGAAAGTTCTAACTTAGTGGCTTCGTTCTCTTTTTATATTTAAAACCAAAACACATTAAGTAAGCAACAACATTCATCGATTTGGAACTCAATTATGTAAAAATATTTAAAATCAACGGTTATTGTAATTTTATACAATGTTTTGTTTTTCACGGATGTACTTTCGGCTCGGGTTCTAATGATCTTTGAAAAGCAGTTTGCTATCTTGATGCGCTCTTATTTGAACCCTTTATTGTTGCAAAATTAAAGTAAATTGTTTGAAATTATAGCATATTCAGAAAATGGATCATATGCCATGATAGAATGTTGTTCATGTCTCAATTTACGTGTGCTTATATGAGGTTTAATCACTAATATAACGAGAATTAAATGACATGTGCTTGCTAAACTAGCAAAAGGAAAATGGATGGTTTAAAACTAAAATCATTCATATGATAATATATTTGCTCTGCATTTTTGGGGGTTGGAACTTGCAAGTCGGTTTTGGCACTTGGTCTGGATACTTATTAGAAGTTATCAATGTTTCATTGCTGCTCCGATTAACTAGTAGCCATTTTCATCTAAGAGCCTTAGTTGATATGTATAAAATTGATAACAAAAAGTATCACATCTGATCTTAAACAATGGCTTAAATGGGTGTTTGGTGGTGAGAGGTAGCTTGGTGGGACATATTGGGTGTTTGGGAGTGGGGGCATCTCCCATGGGTGGTACAAGTTGTTTATTTATTTTTTATTATGTGGAAAGATAGATATAACTGGTTTAAATAGAGAAACTTTACGAACATAGTAGTGTTTATCTAATATGAAATTTTAAAGTCGAAATTTTTTAGCTTATATTTCTTAACTTTTGTAGAGACACTTTTTTCGGTTTAAATGTGCCAAACCACCCTTCTTTGAGATCTCTGAGACAACTTGCGAACCATACCTAAAAGTCGCGAATCACGCATCACATATGTTACTAGTCTGAGGCTCGCTCTTCTTGAAGTAGCAACAAGATCTTTTGAGGAGACACTAGCCAAAGTTGCACCCTCAAATGGATCGCCGCCTATAATGGGCTTGCCTTTTGGGCATTCCAAGGTGCCATTTTCTTATAAAATGGTGTTTCATTTGAAGTATGGGTGTTGATTTGATTGACGACCCACCATGCTATCGTCCAATATCTTATCACGTCGGTCGTCTATCCCGACTGTGGACCGGAACTTAACATTCTTTTTTTGTCAGCGATGCTGGTTTGCATGTACGAGCAATGGCAATGGCAATGGCTCCAACGGGGTGTGGTTGAGAGGTTTGTAGATAGGTTTTGAGGCAACCTCATTAGTGACAAAATGAACCAGTAATGCTAAATTGCAAATAATTTCTAAATGTGAATATATGATAGGGCACTATTGTTTACAAACTAAAAGTCTAGCAAATACTACACCCAGTTACATAATCTAGAAATTATTTTTATTTATTTATTTATTTTGTCAGCAATGTTGGTTTGCATGCACGAGCAATGGAAATGGCTCCAACTGGAGGTGGTTGAGAGATTTTTAGATAGATTCTCGGGGTGTAACCTCATCAGTGACAAAATAAACTAGTAATGCTAATTGTGAATAATTTCTAGATTATGTAATTGGGTGTAGTATTTGCTAGACTTTTAGTTTGTAAACAATAGTGCCCTATCATATATTCACATTTAGAAATTATTTGCAATTTAGCATTACTGGTTTATTTTGTCACTGATGGGGTAGCACTAGCCACACCCCGTTGGAGCCATTGCCATTGCTCGTGCATGCAAACCAACATCGCTGACAAAAAAAGAATGTTAAGTTCGGTCGCGATCGGGATGAGCGGCCAGGCGTGATAAGATATTGGACGATAGCATGGTGTGTCGTCAATCAAATCAACACCCATACTTCAAATGAAACACCATTTTATAAGAAAATGGCACCTTGGAATGCCCAAAAGGCAAGCCCATTATAGGCGGCGATCCATTTGAGGGTGCAACTCTTGGCTAGTGTCTCCCCAAAAGATCTTGTTGCTACTTCAAGAAGAGTGAGCCTCGTACTAGTAACATATGTGATGCGTGCATTCGCCAGACTTTTTAGGTATGGTTCGCAAGTTGTCCGTGGGATCTCAGCAGGTGGGTGTAAGAAATATAAGCTAAAAAATTTCGACTTTAAAATTTCATATTAGATAAACACTACTATGTTCGTAAAGTTTCTCTATTTAAACCAGTTATATCTATCTTTCCACATAATAAAAAATAAATAAACAACTTGTACCACCCATGGGAGATGCCCCCACTCCCAAACACCCAATATGTCCCACCAAGCTACCTCTCACCACCAAACACCCATTTAAGTCGTTGTTTAAGATCAGATGTGATACTTTTTGTTATCAATTTTATACATATCAACTAAGGCTCTTAGATGAAAATGCTACTAGTTAATCGGAGCAGCAATGAAACATTGATAACTTCTAATAAGTATCCAGACCAAGTGCCAAAACCGACTTGCAAGTTCCAACCCCCAAAAATGCAGAGCAAATATATTATCATATGAACAGTATTTTTAGTTTTAAACCATCCATTTTCCTTTTGCTATTTTAGCAAGCACATGCCATTTAATTCTCGTTATATTAGTGATTAAACCTCATATAAGCACACGTAAATTGAGACATGAACAACATTCTATCATGGCATATGATCCATTTTCTGAATATGCTATAATTTCAAACAATTTACTTTAATTTTGCAACAATAAAGGGTTCAAATAAGAGCGTACGAGTATGTAGCAAATATGTTTTTCAAAGATCATTAGAACCCGAGCCGGAAAGTACATCTGTGAAAAACAAAACATTGTATAAAATTACAATAACCGGTTGATTTTAAGTATTTTTTTACATAATTGGAGTTCCAAATCAGATGGATGTTGTTGCTTACTTAATGTGTTTTGGTTTTAAATATAAAAAGAGAACGAAGCCCTAAGTTAGAACTTTCATCAAACATATGTGAAAAATCAGCATTTCAAGACTTTATTTTTTTTTTGTAAACAAAGCACTTTTATTACTAACAACAAATTCAATGAAGATACACGTTACAAAGATGATGGTATGAACACCTGATCAAGATAAGCTATAAGGAAAGCTTACCTGATAAAAAATAAGCATAAAGATAAGCTAGAAATTAGCAAATAATTTATACCAACTAATATATAAATAACTTACAACCACAAGGAGTCATATTCACAAAAATGTAAACTAGTTATAGAGTATAAAGGTTAAGGATTTATAAGTAAATAGTAATTTTAAATAGTAAAAACTAAAAAAATGTAAACTTAAACTACTAGAAACTTTCTAAAAATCAAAATCAATGCTAAATGGATGAAATAAAATATAAACTTTCCCAGAAACTTTGTAATATTAAGAACTAATTTTAAAAAAAAACAGATTTTTAAATTATACGAAAATAGTTTTCAATATTTTCTCATTATAAATGTTTTAAAATGCATAAAAAATACTAAATGAATTTCAAAAATTATATAATTTTTTACACCACTAAAGATACTAATAAAGCGGTAGCAAAAAATAGAAAATTATATTTTGACGTTTTGGATATTTTCTTATAATAAAATGCGTGTGATTAATAAAAGAAAAGCGCAAAAACCGTTTTTGATTTTTAAAATACTAAAACTACTCGAAAAATGAAAATTTTATGACTAAAACAAAATATATTTTGGGTTTTCATGAAAAGGACAAGACTTTTAGAGAATATTTGCTATTTTAAAGCTAAATAAAACAATAAAAAGGTAAAGTTTTACCAGAATATAGGTATGATATGTTGAGTGTGTGCAATTAAGTGTATAAAATACACTCACACAATCTTAAATAACTCAACTCCTCATGGAATATTTTTATAAAAACTTCTATAAAATAAAATTAGAGAGAAAAGAGATATGAGATCGATAAAAATAAATGTGCAAATACAAGAAATAAAACTAGATTTACTTGCATAACATAAATAAACCAAACATTTATAAAAACTACATAATCATAAATAAAAATTACAAAAGTTTTGCTAAGTAATGAAAAAAAAAATGATAAAATTTAGAGTGGGAGGTGGGTTTTATAAACCCTTAAGTTACACATTTGGCCCCTCTAGAGTCTAGAGTTTTACAATTTTTTCAAAATCAGCCACTCTACTTTCGCGAATTGGCAAAAATGGCTCCAGAACAAACTGCAATAACTTTGTCGTTATTGCCACGTTAGCTGACATCTGCCACGTAACAACCCTTGATTTGTCCACGTGTGCAAGCGTGTGTCCAACGCATGCCAGGCACGTGTCTTCGTATGCAACGCGTGTGCTACAATGATGTGTTGCCACAATGATGTGTCGCCACATGTTGCTGACGAGGACGCTGACTAGGCAAAGAAATAAATCCCAAAAAATGGATCCGGACATGAGTTATGAGAATAACAAGCCAACAACTCTCCCACTGGACTGCGCCCAGTATTATGTTAATAATTCCGTACAGATCCCTTTATCTTTTCTTTTTCTTGGGCTGGCATACTTAACAATTAACACTTATATAGACTTGTGAACTTGGGCCGAGGGTAAACCGAACCGTTTCTTGGAGCGCGGCTGGTACCGTTGGACTCTTTTTTCGTGCTATTTTCAATGGTGTGCTCGGGGGATTTTTACGACTTCGTTTGAACCTCAAAAACGCGAAAACGTCATCAAAACCCATTCGAAAATCACCTTTTTGCTTTGTTTTCAAACCCTTGTACTGCAAGACATAATAACACAAACCAAACATATTTGCAATATAATTTAACGTATTTAATGGTTATTAGTCCGATTTAGTATATTTTTTAAATATAAAATGATATGTATTTAAGCACACATCAACATCATATAAGATAAGTCGTGAACTCTATTTGGTTTATATTATTATATATATATAATTTTTTCCATAAATGTTTCATGTTGAAAATATGTTGGAAAACATAGTGATGACATATAATATACTTCTTTAATGAGATGTTACAATGGAAGAAAGTGTGTTTATAATATTCACGTTAAAATAACAATAACCAAAATCAACACAAACAAACAAAATAACTAACCTCCTATTTTTACGAAGGTAGTCTAGTCCACTTGCGGTGTTAACACAACATCTTAGTTTAGAGATCATTAGAAGAATTATAGAGTAGGGTTAAAACGAGTTGCTTCTTACGAAGATTCAGCTGACTAGTTGTTGCGTTAAAGATAAAAAAATATTAAATATTGATCATGTTGTATGTTTGTAGTAGAGATGCTCAGATGGGTTAAGCGGGAGTTGAGCCGGCTAACTGCGCAGGAAAACCCAAAAACCGGCTCGAAAAAGCCTGACCTAAAGCCCGGTATGACCCAACAGGCCTAAATGGTCCTTATATTTTTCACCAAAGCCCGGTCCGGCCAGGGCTAAGCCGGCCAAAAAGTCTGAGCTTTCTAAAAAGCCCACAAAAAAAGCTCGGGCTTATTGCAGAAAAAAAAGACAGGTCTTTTTAAAATGAATGCCTAAATTATGTGTTAGTTTTTTATAATATCATACAATAAATAATTACTTTTCAATGATTTACGAAACTACAAGAAAAATATAATCACTAATTAGATATGACTTGTTTGAACGGATAAAAATTAATGTTTTTGTTGAAGTTTTTCATTAATGTCATAGTTATTGTAGACTTCAATTAAGGTGTATTTCGATAGAAGAAACTGACAACTTTTATGTACACTTCAATGGATATGTACTTTTAAAATTGAGTAAACTGAATGACTATAAGGGCCCGTTTGTTTTGAGGGTACAGAATGAAAGTTATGGAATCACTTCTCAAAACAATGTTTGGTTTATGAATTTTGATGGAATCAAGAATGAAATAATTTCGGGAAACCCATAGACCCATTCCACAAAAGATAGGTAGGTCTGTGACTTTATTTTTATCTCTCTTCTTGTCAGCCATATTTTCTATATAAGCTAGAAAATTTCCTGACTTTTTAGTTGTGCTTCGTGGGTTGTCTGTTGGAGCAGGTGGATGGTCTCACACGTTTAAACCGAAAAAGTGTCTCTACAAAAACTAAGAAATATAAGCTAGAAAATTTCCACTTTAAAATTTCATATTACATAAACACTATTATACTCATAAAGTCTCTATTGAAACCAGTTATATTTATCTTTACCCATAATAAATAAATAAATTAACAACTTTATCACCCACGGGACATGCCCCACAACCAAACACCCAATATGACCTACCAAGCTACCTCTCACCACCAAACACCCATTTAAGCAGCAGTTTAAGATCAGATGCGATACTTCCTTTTACTGATTTTCTACATTTCAACTAAGGCTCTTAGATGAAAATGCTACTAATTAATAGGAGCAACGGAGAAACATAGATAGCTTCCAATAAGAACCCAAACCAAGTGCCAAAACCGAATTGCAAGTATCAACCCCCAAAAATGAAGAGTCCTAAGATATTATCACATGAACAATATTTTTAGTTTCAAACCATCTATTTTCTTTTTACTAGTTTAGCAAGCACATGCCATTTTAATTTATGCTATATTAGCAATTAAACCTCATATAAGCACATGTAAATTCAGAGAGGAATAACATTCAATCATGGCATACTATCCGTTTTCTTAATATGTTATCTAGTTTCTTACAATTTACTCTAATTTTGCAACAATAAAGGGTTCAAATAAGAGCGTACCAACATGTAGCAAATATGTTTTTCAAAGATTATGAGGACTTCGTACACAAGCGAGGCCAGGACGACACAATAGTCGTACTTGTCAGCAACAAAAAATGGCTAGTGCATATGCCAATAATCGAAAGATGGGACGCCACAACAAAAAACGAATAAAATATAGTATCGAGCGCCTTCCAACAAGTGGACTGAAGAAATAACATACCAAGCCATAGAAAGTAAATGAACCGAGGTATTGCGCAGTCATGTGTGATGAATCGATAGGATTTGCTGTTTCATTAACCCCAAGGAGTCCAATGGCTTTGACTGTCATGAACCTCTTACCATCATCCATGACTTTAGCTAAGAGTTTTTCGACTCTCGCGCTTTGGCTGAAAAAGAATGAAATGATTTTCTTTATTAACTTCTAGATTTTATTTGGGAAATTATCTATTAATAATGCAATAAACATAAATAAAAATCATCAATCTGCTAGCATACCAAGAGAGAAACACCATGTAGCCAAGAAAGATGGTTGTGCACAACCATGTCAATTTAGCATACAATGTTGTAGACTTGTAGGTCCTACAATAAAGATGAGGGGTACTATCACTATAACTTTAGCGAGGGAGTACATTTGTGAAAAACAAAACATTGTATAAAATTAAAATAAATGGTTGATTTATGTATTTTTTCACATAATTGGAATTTGAAATTAGATGGATGATGTTGCTTACTTAATGCGTTTTCGGTTTAAATATATAAATAGAATGAAGTCTCTAAGTTAGAACTTTTATCAAACAAATGTGAGAAATCCGCATTTTTAGACTTTATTTTTTATTTTTGCACGTTTATTACTAACAAATTTTAATGAAAGATACACCAACAAAAGAGTAAAGAAAATTAAAATGAAAGTAGAGACAAAATAAATTTGGAGGTGTATTAATTACCAAAACCAAAACGAGGGAGTACTTTAATAATAAAAACAGAAGTGTAAGACGATAAAAAGAAAATACACAAAAAAAAACAAAAAGTGTTTTTTAATAGGGACAATCATTTTTTTGGAGGGGGTATTAGTAAGCAACCCCCTTGTTTTTTTTTTGTTTTTTTTTTTATTATAAACTTGCATAACATAAAGTACGGAACATAAAATATAAAATTTGATTAGTAAAAAGTAGTAAAAGATATAAAATTCGGAACATAAAACTATTAAAAAACTGTATTGGCTTGCTAATAAAGTGGGTAAAAGGAACAGAAAATCAGGAACATAAAACATAGAGTTTGACAGGCCAAAAGTAGTAAAAGACAAAAATTGTGGAACAAAAACCATAAAAAATTGGTTTATCATGTTTATAAAGTGATTAAAAGAGGGGGTAGGAGGGGTAAGGGGTACCAATAACACGTCCTTTTTAATTATGTTAATTGTTCTCGCGTATATACACATATTAAGATTTTAATTATTACTAAGCCGTTAGTCACAAAATGGAACCTCTGGTGCATTTATGTCTTTGAGATCGTTGAATATAGGAGATTGATATATAACTTTGATGTCGTTGTTCGCCCCAGTAACACCAAAGGAAACATGTCATATCAATAAGTCTTGTGACGCAACAACTTCCAGCAAAATGAATGGATTCAAACCATGATCGCGTTTACAATATTTCCCGCAATATGCATTTGGACAACCAAACCACTCCCAATTCGTACTATAACCTTTAATTTGAATTTGAATTCTAAAATAGAATTTAAATTTTGAATCTTCCCGCTCGTACTGTTTCAAACGGCTATTTTCCCTTATAAATAACATACCATAACACACTATTTTTCACACACTTCTATATCTAACCATTTTAAAAAATTGTTTCACAGTCCAAGCATCGGAAGTCAATACTCGTTGGTCAAAGGAAGAAAAAAGTTGTTGGCGGAAGTTTGGGTCGAAATTTCCCAAGACATAGACATTAGAAATGACCATTGCGATGAGTCCTTTTAGAACCAGGTTGTGGACATGTTCAACAGTCAGTCTGACGGTGACAACCGTACCAAAAATATGGTCACAGGTAAATGGACAAGACTTAATAGTGAATGGCAAAAATTCAACGCTATTTACAAACATTTGCAGCGTACAAGCGGGGAAAATGACAATGAACATCTCGAGAATGCAAAGACCATTTTTGAACAACGCTTTGGTGGGAGAAGCTTCCAATATGTTCACGGTTGGGAGGTTTTGAAAAATTACCCCAAATGGGAGGATTGAAGATAAAGCGTTGGGGATTGAAGATAAACTAAGTATCGGTTTTTCCCGTATCGTTTTTATTTTTCGCTTCTTTATTGTAAGTTTCGTATGTTTTAAATATGTTGTATTGTATTTTTAATTTAATGAATGAATTTTGTTTTATTTGAAAATATGAAAAAAAACAATAAAATAGAAAGTGATGGGACCCGAATGAGTAAGTTGTGGTTAGTTGTGATAAGAGGGTTGTAGAAGGAGGTTAGTTATAGTGATGTGGCACCCCGTGAGACCCAAATGAGGATATTTAGTTAGTCACCACACTCATTCCTCTAAAGGGTGTTTTTTTGTGTTAATGTTGAAATGTTAAAGTTGATAAATTCAAATTCTATTTCAGAATTCAAATTCTAATTTAGAATTCAAATTCAAATTAAAGGTTATAGTACGAGCAATTTTATCTTATAAATAACATACCATAACAAACTATTTTTCACACACTTCTATATCTAACCATTTTTAAAAATTTTTTCAAAGTTCAAGCATCGGAAATGAATACTCGTTGGTCAAAGGAAGAAACAAAAGTTGCTAGCAGAAGTTTGGGTCGAAGTTTCCCAAGACATAGACATCGGAAATGACCATTCCGATGAGTCCTTTTGGAACCACGTTGTGGACATGTTCAACAGTTAGTCTGACGGTGACAATCGTACCAAGAATATGGTTACGGGTAAATGGAAGAGGCTTAACAGTGAATGGCAGAAATTCAACGCTATTTATAAACATTTGCAGCGTACAAGCGGGGAAAATGACAATGAACATCTCGAGAATGCAAAGACCATTTTTGAACAACGCTTTGGTGGGAGAAGCTTCCAATATGTTCACGGTTGGGAGGTTTTGAAAAATTACCCCAAATGGGAGGATTGAAGATAAAGCGTTGGGGATTGAACATAAACTAAGTATCGGTTTTTTCCCGTATCGTTTTTATTTTTCGCTTCTTTATTGTAAGTTTCGTATGTTTTAAATATGTTGTATTGTATTTTTAATTTAATGAATGAATTTTGTTTTATTTGAAAATATGAAAAAATAAATAAAATAGAAAGTGATGGGACCCGAATGAGTAAGTTGTGGTTAGTTGTGATAAGGGGTTTGTAGAAGGAGGTTTGTTATAGTGATGTGGCACCCCGTGAGACCCAAATGAGGAGATTTAGTTAGTCACCACACTCATTCCTCTAAAGGGTGTTTTTTTTGTGTTAATGTTGAAATGTTAAAGTTGATAAATTCAAATTCTTTCAATTCAAATTCTAATTTAGAATTCAAATTCAAATTAAAGGTTATAGACGAGCAATTTTATCTTATAAATAACATACCATAACAAACTATTTTTCACACACTTCTATATCTAACCATTTTTAAAAATTGTTTCAAAGTTCAAGCATCGGAAATGAATACTCGTTGGTCAAAGGAAGAAAAAAAGTTGCTAGCAGAAGTTTGGGTCGAAGTATCCCAAGACATAGACATCGGAAATGACCATTCCGATGAGTCCTTTTGGAACCAGGTTGTGGACATGTTCAACAGTTAGTCTGACGGTGACAATCGTACCAAGAATATGGTCACGGGTAAATGGACAAGGCTTAACAGTGAATGGCAAAAATTCAACGCTATTTACAAACATTTGCAGCGTACAATCGGGGAAAATGACAGTGGTCATCTCGAGAATGCAAAGACCATTTTTGAACAACGCTTTGGTGAGGGTAGCTTCCAATATGTTCATGGTTGGGAGGTTTTGAAAAATTACCCCAAATGGGAGGATTGAAGATAAAGCGTTGGGGATTGAAGATAAACTAAGTATCGGTTTTTTCCCGTATCGTTTTTATTTTTCGCTTCTTTATTGTAAGTTTCGTATGTTTTAAATACGTTGTATTGTATTTTTAATTTAATGAATGAATTTTGTGTTATTTGAAAATATGAAAAAATAAATAAAATAGAAAGTGATGGGACCCGAATGAGTAAGTTGTGGTTAGTTGTGATAAGGGGGTTGTAGAAGGAGGTTTGTTATAGTGATGTGGCACCCCGTGATACCCAAATGAGGAGATTTAGTTAGTCACCACACTCATTGCTCTAAAGGGTGTTTTTTTGTGTTAATGTTGAAATGTTAAAGTTGATAAATTCAAATTCTATTTCAGAATTCAAATTTTAATTTAGAATTCAAATTCAAATTAAAGGTTATAGTACGAGCAATTTTATCTTATAAATAACATACCATAACAAACTATTTTTCACACACTTCTATATCTAACCATTTTTAAAAATTGTTTCAAAGTTCAAGCATCGGAAATGAATACTTGTTGGTCAAAGGAAGAAAAAAAGTTGCTAGCAGAAGTTTGGGTCGAAGTTTCCCAAGACATAGACATCGGAAATGACCATTCCGATGAGTCCTTTTGGAACCAGGTTGTGGACATGTTCAACAGTTAGTCTGACGGTGACAATCGTACCAAGAATATGGTCACGGGTAAATGGACAAGGCTTAACAGTGAATGGCAAAATTCAACGCTATTTACAAACATTTGCAGCGTACAATCGGGGAAAATGACAGTGGTCATCTCGAGAATGCAAAGACCATTTTTGAACAACGCTTTGGTGAGGGTAGCTTCCAATATGTTCATGGTTGGGAGGTTTTAAAAAATTAACCCTAATGGGAGGATTGAAGATAAAGCGTTGGGGATTGTGTCACACCCTCGCCGGAGACGGAAACACGAGGTGTAACGGAAGGGAACATAAGCACAAGATAATAGAACATACCAACATTAAGATTAAAAAGAAATAATACTCCATTACAATACTAGTTTAGCCGTCATCGGCAAATATATTACAAAGTTTAGATTCCAAAATATTGAGTTTTATTACATACGACTTGTAGCGACCGGTGAAAACTTCTTTATACAAGACTTGATAGAAAAGCTTACTAACGATCACACGAAATGCATGAGAGAAAACGGTCAACTATGAAAATAGTTGGTGAGTAAACACGTTTAGTGAAATAAGAAAACTCATAAGAAATATACAAATCTTCGGTCAACGAAAAATAGTTCTCAAAGCAAAGGCATTGTGTATCCACTCGGTTCAAATTCCGCCCATACAAAACTTGCAACTTTGTGTGTACACAACCCATTGCACAAAAATTATAGCACGTCAAGTAGTCAAGTGTAAGTGGTCATAATAGTTCCCAATATAGTACCACGAATATAATAATTCGAGAATGCTACCGATGAAACCGAATTAAGTCGGGTGCCACTACCCAAAGTTATACTGGTGCCTCTTCCCAAAGACCTCTTGGTGCCTCTTCCCAAAGATACTTTGGGTGCCTCTTCCCAAAGATACACTGGGTGCCTCTTCCCAAAGATACACTACGAACAAAGGTGTCTATATAGTGATGCTCCGAACATGGGAGACTTTATAGTGATGCTCCGAACATTGGAGACTTTAGGACAAGGTCATAACATGTACGGTTCAATAAGTTCTAACAAGTCATAATTTCGTACTTAAGTTCAAGGATTTGATTCGAGATCAGAAGTTCTAGTCAAACAAGTTAAAAAAAATAGTGATCAATTTAGCTCAATAAAGGTTCATGCATTTCGCCCCAAAATATAGTAAAAACGGAAAAAGGGGGTTTGTGATTACTCACTTGGTGAATAGATGTGATGACAAATGTGTGTACACTGAGGTATAATGTGATGCGTCAACCGGGACCTATTACGAATGATATGATATGTCATGAGTTGCAATGTAATGTTATGCATGCACTCCATATGTTATTTATACCATTTACGGGTTTTGAAAATATTACTCGTCGTCGAAAAATACTCTTTTGACGTCTTGACCCTTCAAAAATGACTTTACAAGTATTTACGTCAAAATGTCATCCTACAATGGTTTTATAATGATTTATAGTGAAATTACTACTTTTCGTCGCAAAACAATGCCGTCGGAATTTTTATAAAAGTAACAAAAATGGCTTTGGAAAACTAGTCGTAAAAATTGTGTACGTCGATCGTTAGAGAACGAACTCGACGGTTTTGGAAAGTTTGTATCGATATCTAGAAGTTTCAGTTCAGGAGTTTTCGTCCAAAAGGTCTCGATCATAAAGATATTAAGGGCTAAAGATAGTGATTTTTGCTAATTGTGTGCGAGAAAATAAGTTTCGCCAAGTTTGAACATCCGTAAATAATTTACCATAACTCCGGCTTGACAAAGCGATTTTTGTTTTGAAAAATATGGTCGGTGAACTTGATTTTACTAGAAGACATTTTGTTCCAAAAGTTTCACATCATGGTTAAAAGCAAACGCAAACATGGACGTTACTGACTACTAAAATACTTGTATCGAAAATAATATAGTTTTCGTAAAATAATAGTTTACAGAAGTTTATAAAACGTTTCAAATCCGTTTTCACGTATAATATGTCCTTAACCGTATCAAGTAAACTAATATATTTTTGATAAGTCGAAATAATTTGTGAAGCTTAAGGCTCGTTTTGACCCAAACAATGTAAAAGCAGATGCTGAATTTTCGAGAAAAATAAACATTTCGTCGTCAAACTTTAAAAATTCACCACGGCTTCGTTATAAGTCCGTTTTTATCCGTTCAAAAGGCCACGGATTCGTTTTAAAGTATATTTTCTAAATATCAAGGCCAAAATGTCGTGACTAAAGTCGGATTTTCCAGAAAAATGAAACAAGGACAGAACATATAATATACGTATCGAAAATAGTTTTTCTCGGACAAAACCTATTCTAATCCCTTCAAATCAACTCCAAAGCTAATCTAATCCTACCATACACCTTCTTAGGGTGTCATGGGTTCCTAATCACCATCAAGACCAAGAATACCATGGGGATAATTATAGGATGACCATAAATATATATATAACTCTATAATCATGTTAAAAATGGTATAAATCACATATCATGCATGTTAGCTCCAAAAATGAAGAGATAAGTATAAAATGAAGATGAAACATGTAAAATGGTAGAAATATGCTTACAAGTACTATGATGAGGTGCAAAGAACCAGGTTTAGCCTAAATACTCTAGATTTTATTTCAAAATCTTAATAAGAGTATTAACTAGATTGTTATATAACTTGAGCTTGATCAAAAAATGGTGATCCCTTTGAACCTTAATGTGGTCGGTTTGGAGGAAGGCAAAGAGAAGAAAATGTTTTATGAACTTGTCAATTATTTGAGAAGAAGTCAATGAATGTGTTTGAAATAATTGGAGTATAAATCTAGCTTTCAAAGAAAATGGAGACCAAACCATTTAATGCATACACTCCCCTTAGAACCGGTTTTGGGGAGTTATGTCCATCAAATTTCATTTTTTTTTTTTTTATAAGCTAGTGTATATACTTGTATAAATTTTAAGAAAGTGTAAGTAAATAGGTGATTAAATGCAACTTGTAAGGTAAATGGTAATTTTTGATACAAGTAAATTTTTAATAGATCAAAATAGAGTATAATGATTTTATAAAAATTGTAAAAATACATTCCTTGTGAAATTTGAGTGATATAAAAATTATCGTATAGTTTTTAAGAAAAACGTCGTAATAATATAACTTTAACGATTTATATACCAAATAAATTCAAAACACTAGTTAAACTCAAAATATAGTTTTTATAAACTAATGTAAGTATAAAAATATGTAGGGATCATTTTTGAAAGTAACGGATTAAATATTTAAAATAATAACTCACGCGATAACGTTTATTAAATATAAAAATTCACGCGATTAAAGTGAAATGAAATGCCATGAATGAACTAATATGATGCATATATAATTTAAGAAATGACCGGAATTTGAGAATTGTGACATTCTTCCCATGTCAGCGGAATCATGTCCTCATGATTCGATTAACGATACTATGGTCCGAACCTCGACAAGAGTTCTAAAAGTTCATGATCGTACGAATAGTCTAAGTGATCATATCAATGCCCATGCGTCGGCTTCCCCATTCAACTAAGTGCGTGCCCGTGATTAGATTGGATAGGTAAACTTGCCCAATATCGAACGTAGCTCTCAAAAGACTTTTAGGTAGTCGATTCTAATTTAATCCCACAACTCATCAAACAAGAACCGCCATGAGATTAAACTAAACCGACTTGTGTAAACTTGTCTCTTAGCTTGATTTTCGCAACTCATCAAACAAGAAGCGTCACTAGATCAAGCTAGGAAACAAGTTGTTAGAAAGGTAGGATGCCACATCCTTGAATGAAGTCTTTGAAAGATTCACTCGATATTCGATTTGCTTACACAATCAAATCCAATCAACAAAATATATAACAACTAAGGTCGATATCAATAGGTCTCAAATTAATCAATGTCGTGAACGTGTAAAGATTGGAAGGAAGCTATGCACTCAAAATTATGTCGCATGTAAATAAGGTAGTTGCTCGAAAGAATGTACCCGTTAAGCGTTGCGGGCTTCCTCGGTACCGAGATAGAATGCTCGACCACGCGGGAGGAATTTCAATGTTCGATCTTGTGGGCCTCTATTGCCAACGCCGTGTTTGGACGATTACCTCCTTGATTGGGAGTTCTTTTCAACTTTGGACGTATTGCGAAGGTGATCTAGACTTCCACACTCGTAACATGCTTTTCTCGTCCTTGATTTCCGCCTGCTTGAGCAATTTTTCGCGAAGCCCGTCTGTCCACATTTGTCGCACCTTGGCGATCTCTGAGTGATGATAATTACATCAGTACACAAAGGATGTGGACCTGCGATATCCTTTGCGCTCCGGGTGGTCGCCCATAGTTACGAGTTATTCACGCCTCTTGTTTTCTTGATTCGATCTCGGCTTCGGTGATCCTCCGTCGCTTTCGTCCATTGTCGCTTGCTTTGTTAGTTCTCGGCACTGATCACATCATTTGTTAGCGATCGCCATACTCGCGTGACTTGCTTGAGTGGTTGGTTTCGACAGTGACATCCTCCCAATTCCGGTATCAATCCCCATATATATCGGTCAATCAACTTCCACATGGAAACCATGTGAGAACCATCCTAGTTAGCTCGTGGAACCGGATCGTACTTGTCGATCTCTACTCCTACCATCAAGTGATTCCAAAATTCTTCTTCCGGTTTACGACTTCATCTTTTCTGCAGTACTCATCGGTTAGTAGTTTCTTGAATGCTTCCCAAGATAATGCATTTGCGACCCTCTTCCTCTAGTCTGTAGTTGATTGTTCCACCGTGTCAATGCTCGACCACAGTAGTAGACCGCCAGAGAACTCAACCTTGTTTCCTTCAAGACATTTCGTGATACTAAGCTCGACTCAACATTCTCGAACCAAGTTAGCGATTCAATGGCACCCTCGGTACCATGAAATTCCATTGGCTTACATGTCATGAAAGTTTTGTATTGCATCCTTGACCGTGTTTGAAGTACCTTCTCCGTTGTTGGTTCGCCTAGCATCGAGTTGTGTTATAATTTGAGTGAGTAGATCCGCTATTCCAAAGTAGCGTTGTTGTTTGGATTGTCATTGTTGTTTGAGTTGCCGTTGTTGTTACCTCCCGCGTGTGTTTCTTGCGGCCATGATCCTCAGAGGACCAAAACATCGGGTTGAGTAAACGATATTGAACGAAGTCGATGAGGTGCGAGCGGTGGTAATGTGTTATAGTGATCAAGTATGATAGAATCGGGGGCATGCTATGTCTAACAAGTCGAAGATGGAAAGAGAAGATATGAACAAGGTGCAGTAATGTAGACGTGAACGTAAAACATGCCATGCCTACCCACCCGACCAATGCACTTCCCGGTGACGGACTCAAAAGACTCGACTAAACATGATTTAAAACTACCCTCTTATCATTAGATGGTTCTTCATAAATTAGACATAGTTGATCGGGGCTATGTATAATTTATGATTAACGATGCAACGATAGGACTAGATGACTCGAATGATGTTCAATGCTTAATAAAATAAAATAAAAATTTTTCCGGTTATAGCTGTGATTTTTATTTTGAAAAATCGGCATTCTCTATAACCTTTGGCTCTGGTACCAACTGTCACACCCTCATGGGGCTGAAACACGAGGTGTAACGGAGGAACATAAGCACAAGATAATAGAACATACCAACATTAAGATTAAAAAGAAATAATACTCCATTACAATACTAGTTTAGCCGTCATCGGCAAATATATTACAAAGTTTAGATTCCAAAATATTGAGTTTTATTACATACGACTTGTAGCGACGGTGAAAACTTCTTTATACAAGACTTGATAGAAAAGCTTACTAACGATCACCGAAATGCATGAGAGAAAACGGGTCAACTATGAAAATAGTTGGTGAGTAAACACGTTTAGTGAAATAAGAAAACTCATAAGAAATATACAAATCTTTCGGTCAACGAAAAATAGTTCTCAAAGCAAAGGCATTGTGTATCCACTCGGCCCAAATTCGCCCATACAAAACTTGCAACCTCGTGTGTACACAACCCATTGCACAAAAATTATAGCACGTCAAGTAGTCAGTGTAAGTGGTCATAATAGTTCCCAATATAGTACCACAATATAATAATTCGTGAATGCTACCGATGAAACCGAATTAAGTCGGGTGCCACTACCCAAAGTTATACCGTGCCTCTTCCCAAAGACCTCACGGGTGCCTCTTCCCAAAGATACACCTGGTGCCTCTTCCCAAAGATACACCTGGTGCCTCTTCCCAAAGATACACTACGAACAAAGGTGTCTATATAGTGATGTTCGAACATGGGAGACTTTATAGTGATGCTCCGAACATTGGAGACTTTAGGACAAGGTCATAACATGTACGGTTCAATAAGTTCTAACAAGTCATAATTTCGTACTTAAGTTCAAGGATTTGATTCGAGATCAGAAGTTCTAGTCAAACAAGTTAAAAAAAATAGTGATCAATTTAGCTCAATAAAGGTTCATGCATTTCGCCCCAAAATATAGTAAAAACGGAAAAAGGGGGTTTGTGATTACTCACTTGGTGAATAGATGTGATGACAAATGTGTGTACACCGAGGTATAATGTGATCGTCAACGGGACCTATTACGAATGATATGATATGTCATGAGTTGCAATGTAATGTTATGCATGCACTCCATATGTTATTTATACCATTTACGGGTTTGAAAATATTACTCGTCGTCGAAAAATACTCTTTTGACGTCTTGACCCTTCAAAATGACTTTACAAGTATTTACGCCAAAATGTCATCCTACAATGGTTTTATAATGATTTATAGTGAAATTACTACTTTTCGTCGCAAAACAATGCAGTGAATTTTATAAAAGTAACAAAATGGCTTTGGAAAACTAGTCGTAAAAATTGTGTACGTCGATCGTTAGAGAACGAACTCGACGGTTTTGGAAAGTTTGTATCGATATCTAGAAGTTTCAGTTCGGAGTTTTCGTCCAAAAGGTCTCGATCATAAAGATATTAAGGGCTAAAGATAGTGATTTTGCTAATTGTGTGCGAGAAAATAAGTTTCGCCAAGTTTGAACATCCGTAAATAATTTACCATAACTCCGCTGACAAATGACTTTTTGTTTTGAAAATATGGTCGGTGAACTTGATTTTACTAGAAGACATTTTGTTCCAAAAGTTTCACATCATGGTTAAAACGACCGCAAACATGGACGTTCTGACTACTAAAATACTTGTATCGTAAAAATAATATAGTTTTTAGGAAAATAATAGTTACGGCAAGTTTATAAAACGCGCATATATTTGTCGCTTCAAATCCGCTTTCACGTATAATATGTCCTTAGCTTCGTATCGAGTAAACTAATATATTTTGATAAGTCGAAATAATTTGTGAAGCTTAAGGCTCGTTTTGACCCAAACAATGTAAAATCTGTATGCTGAATTTTCGGAAAAATAAACATTTAGTCGTCAAACTTTAAAAATTCACCACGGACTTCGTTATAAGTCCGTTTTTATCCGTTCAAAAGGCCACGGATTCGTTTTAAAGTATATTTTCTAAATATCAAGGCCAAAATGTCGTGACTAAAGTCGGATTTTCCAGAAAAATGAAACAAGGACAGAACATATAATATACGTGATCGAAAATAGTTTTCTCGGACAAAACCTATTCTAATCCCTTCAAATCAACTCCAAAGCTAATCTAATCCTACCATACACCTTCTTAGGGTGTCATGGGTTCCTAATCACCATCAAGACCAAGAATACCATGGGGATAATTATGGATGACCATAAATATATATATAACTCTATAATCATGTTAAAATGGTATAAATCACATATCATGCATGTTAGCTCCAAAAATGAAGAGATAAGTATAAAATGAAGATGAAACATGTAAAATGGTAGAAATATGCTTACAAGTACTATGATGAGGTGCAAAGAACCAAGGTTTAGCCTAAATACTCTAGATTTTTATTTCAAAATCTTAATAAGAGTATTAACTAGATTGTTATATAACTTGAGCTTGATCAAAAAAAATGGTGATCCCTTTGAACCTTAATGTGGTCGGTTTTGGAGGAAGGCAAAGAGAGAAGAAAATGTTTTTATGAACTTGTCAATTATTTGAGAGAAGAAGTCAATGAATGTGTTTGAAATAATTGGAGTATAAATCTAGCTTTCAAAGAAAATGGAGACCAAACCATTTAATGCATACACTCCCCCTTAGAACCGGTTTTGGGGGAGTTATGTCCATCAAATTTCATTTTTTTTTTTTTTTTTATAAGCTAGTGTATATACTTGTATAAATTTTAAGAAAGTGTAAGTAAATAGGTGATTAAATGCAACTTGTAAGGTAAATGGTAATTTTTGATACAAGTAAATTTTAATAGATCAAAATAGAGTATAATGATTTTATAAAATTGTAAAATACATTCCTTGTGAAATTTGAGTGATATAAAATTATCATTATAGCTTTTTAAGAAAAACGTCGTAATAATATAACTTTTAACGATTTATATACCAAATAAATTCAAAACACTAGTTAAACTCAAAATATAGTTTTATAAACTAATGTAAGTATAAAAATATGTAGGATCATTTTGAAAGTAACGGATTAAATATTTAAAATAATAACTCACGCGATAACGTTTATTAAATATAAAAATTCACGCGATTAAAGTGAAATGAAATGCCATGAATGAACTAATATGATGCATATATAATTTAAGAAATGACCGGAATTTGAGAATTGTGACAGATTGAAGATAAACCAAGTATCGTTTTTTTTCCCGCATCGTTTTTATTTTTCGTTTCTTTATTGTAAGTTTCGTATGTTTTAAATACGTTGTATTGTATTTTTAATTTAATGAATGAATTTTGTGTTATTTGAAAAATTAAATAAAAAAAATGAGTAAACTGCAAAAATCGTCTTTGTGGTTTGGCCAAATTGCACGTTTCGTCCTTATGGTTCATTAAATGCAAAAATCGCCCCAATTTTCCATTACGTTGCACTTTGGTCCTCATCACTAACTACGTTAAGTGAGTTAGTTAATAGTTACCGTTAGCCTTTTGGCTAACTGACCGCTTAAATACCGGCCTTTAACCGTTGCAGCGACAATCCTTTAACCCAACAGCCGTTTATATTTTATAATTTTTCACCCGTTTTTATATGTTTTCATACGTTTTTATCCGTTTTCATCCTTTTTAGTACGTTTTTGTCTGTTTTCATCCGTTTATGTATGTTTTATCCGTTTTTCTTACGTTTTGTTCGTTTTCTTCTGTTTTTGTCCGTTTTCATTTGTTTTTATCAAGGTTGTAAAATCCCTAGCGCCGTGAGGCGGTTGGGTAGGGCCTAGCGATTAATCGGTTAGGCGGGGATTAATCAGATTGGAATTTTTATACACAAAAATGTAATTTTAGATATTATATTATTTTATATGTATGAGATAAGCGTATGCGTCAAAAGCTCAAATATTTCAAGTGTTCAAATATGTACATAATACATAATTCTTCAAAGTTCAAAGTCAAACATAAATATTACTCGGTTTGTTGAGCATTTTTAAGCGACCTTTGACCGATTTTGTCTGATTTTATCGGTTTGTTGACCGATTTTTAAGTGATTTTGTCCGATTTTTAAGCGATATTGTTGACCGATTTTTAAGCGCTTTTGTCCGATTAGACCGATTTTGTCCGATTAATCGGTTTGTAGACCGATTTTTAAACGATCTTTGACCAAACCGATTAAATAGGCCGATTATGACAAATAAAGGCGCTTACTGAGCGATTAGCGATTATGCGGAGATTAATCGGCCGCCTGGGCCGATTTTTACAACAGAGGTTTTTATTACGTTTTGTCCGGTTTTCTTACGTTTTAGGTCGTTTTCATCCGTTTTTATTCGTTTTCATCCATTTTTGTCAGTTTTTACGTTTTTGTCTTTTTTATTCGTTTTGTCCGTTTCATCCGTTTTTGTTACATTTTGTCCGTTTTTCTTATGTTTTTGTCCGTTTTTCTTACATTTTTTTTCAATTTTTCAATATGTCGAAAACTTTTTTTTTTCAAAAAGAATAATAAAAAATCGAATTTTTTTTCTTATTTTTTTCAAAATTTTTCTTTTGAATTTCTTTTTCCAAAATTTTTGTTTCAATTTTTTTCAAAATACTTTTTTTCCGAAAAAATTGGAAAAATAATTTTTGGAAAATAAGTTACGAAAAAAAAAATTGGAAAAAAAAAATCCGAGAAACTTTTTCATTGAAAAAAGAGTTAACTATTGAAAGTTTTGAAAAAAAAAATCCAAAATTTTTTTGTTAAAAAAAGTTTTCAAAATTTTGTAAAAAAAAAAAGATTTTTTATTTGAAAAACTTTTTCCTTATTTATATATTTTTAATATTTTTCTCAATATGTCGAAAAAGGAGAAAACGGAAAAAAAATGTAAGAAAAACGGATGAAAACGGATAAAAACATAAGAAAAAACGGACAAAAATGTAAGAAAAACGTAGTAAAAAGGGACAAAAACAGACGAAAACGGACAAAAACATAAAAAAACGGATAAAAACGTATTAAAACGGACGACAACGGATAAAAACAGATGAAGAATGAAGTGGATAAAAACGTATGAAAAAGTATAAAAATGAACGAAAAATGTTAAATTTTAAACGGCCGTTAGGTTAAAGGATTGCCGATGCAACGGTTAAAAACGACCATTAGCCAAAACGACTAACTGTAACTATTAATAGAACTCACTTAATGCAGTTAGTGATGGGGACCAAAAATGCACGTAACAGTGGAAAATCCGGACGATTTTTGCACTTAATGAACCACAACGACGCAACGTGCAATTTGGCCATACCACAAGGATGATTTTTGCAATTTACTCTAAAAAAATATAAATAGGAAATGGTGGGACCTATATGAGTAAGTTGTGGTTAGTTGTGATAATTGAGTTGTAGAATGGGGTTTGTTATAGTGATGTGGCACGGACGGACCCAGGATTTTTTAGAGTGTGTTGCACAAAAGAAATGTTGGTCTAACTAAAGTTACATCGTAAAAAATAAAAATAGCAAAAATGATTTTGGGGGTTGCACATACCACAAAAACGAAAGTTTTAAAATCTTTTTGCACTTCGTGACCGGTGTGGCAAATGTACACACCCAAGAGATACACGGGTGGGCCCACGGTGGCACCAGTGGGGCTAAAATGAGGAGATTTAGTTAGTCACCGCACCCATTGCTCTAAAAGGTGTTTTTTTTTGTGTTAATGTTGAAATATTAAAGGTGATGTGGCACTGACGTGGCGGGGGTGTTATTTCATAACCCAAAGTTATAAGAGTACCCGGTGTGATTCTCGTCTTCGCTCGCCGTGCCACATGGCACCTTCGTCTTGGCTCGCCGCGACCCCCTCCCCCCTTTTACCTCGTCGTGGATTACCTCGTCGTCTGCATGGCGAAGTATTTTTCTGACATTGGTGATTTGTTTTTTCTTTTTATTCGTTTTTTGATTTCAAGTGTATATGTGTAGTGTGTGAGGATTGGGGAAGAAGACACATTTTTTTTTTCTTTTTTTCGTTTTTCTTAATTTAGTGGGGTTAAATTGGGGTAGTTGATAACGTTTTTTTAACATTCAAGATTAGTAGTTGGATACCTGCGCACAACGGCGGCGATAAATATAGTTATATAATAAATATAGTAAATGAATTGCTAACCCAACTCTCCTCGCGATTCCCTACCCGCTTAGTGAATTCATTTCACAACACTCCAAATATATATGTGTTAGTTGTATGTGTTTGTTTGGGTTTTCCGTATCTTTCCCGTGACATCATTATTCCCGCATATAAAAAGACTTTTACAATCTCTTACCCGTCAAACACTTTCCCAAAAGTAAATGATTTTGATAAATAAAGTTTGTATTGATTGAAATAAAGGTTAAAGTTATAAAAATTTGAATCAAAATAAAATAAACCTACTAAAAATGTAAAAACTAAAAACTGATAAAAATATATCAAAATGGATGTTGAATTAAAGAAAGACAAAATTTTTAAAAATATGGTGAAATTAGATTATAAAAATTAAACAATTAAAAGATATTTAAATTTAAAATAAAGGTGATTAATTAGTTAAGTCGACACGCACACCCCATTATCGGAAATACTTATTTTGGTTTGAAGAAATTTCTATTTTTATTTAGTTAGAGAAACGACATATCCACTCAACGATTGAACTTATATATATATATATATATATATATATATATATATATATATATATATATATATATATATATATATATATATATATATATATATATATATATATATATATATATATATATATATATATATATATATATATATATATATATATATATATATATGACTTTATTTTCGTAACCCACTTTAAGTCACGAGAAGCTGCGAACCACCTTTTACAACTAATAATACATAATGTACATCATTTAACGCCCATAAGATTTGTTATTTTTATTTAATTAAAGGGTATAATAGTAAAAACATTTTCATATTTTTTTTCTTTTGTTTTTTTATAATTCCCGTTTTTATTTAATATTAAAATTCGTTTTTTTTTTTTTTTTTTTTTTTTTTTTTTCAAATAGTCATGGTGCATACTTGTTTTTATACCCAATCATTATTATTATTTTTAAATCTAAAGGAGCACGCATTTTTTTTAAAAGGCAAAGGTGCATACATGTTTTTTTTCCCAAATAGTCGAGGTGCATACATGTTTTCAATTAGTCAAACTGCATACATGTTTAGCTAACATTTTTTTATCAAGCTACCAATATTTTTACATGATCATTATTTTTTTTTTGAAAGTTTGAAACACAAAAATTAAAGAATATAAAGCATTATAAAAAGGAAAACAAGATTGATATACTTAAATGTTACATTTCACTTTATTACAAGTACAAAAACACATGCAATAATCATATATATCCAAAAGTCGCAAATTATCTTCATGTCTAATCGTGTTCATCCACTTCGGTGCCTGAACGATATCATCATCTTCATCAATCAATCGAAGCAAGACGCACGAAAACAATTAAACAACAAACAAATAAGAAACGAAAATTAATCACAACAACTAGCATAACGCATATACACAATCTTGCGTATATTAAACTAATGATGTAAACATGTTTTTTTAATCATAAACACAAAACATATATGTTTATAACATATATGTTTTATACATAAACATATATGTATCTTTCCAAAACATATATGTTTTATAATCCAAACAGAAAAACATATATGTTTTCCAAAACGTATATGTTTTTCAAAATGTATATGTTTTATAATCCAAACACAAAACACATATGTTTTAGCATCGGGTCGGGTCGAGATGGGTCCATTTGAGCATAATTTCCTTAGTAGTACGTTAAGGTGTTTAGAATTGATTCTTTTTAGCTTTCATAGTTTGAAAATGATTCATGATTTCTTATTAACGATAAGCAATAATTTCATTATAGTTTAAAGTGAAGATGTTATAATCAATCGTAGAATAATTTTTTTTAACACATTCAAAATTAATACTACCTTAAAAAAAGCAAACCCTATTTATTAATGTAGCTATTTTATTTAACGTAAGTACTTAACACAAAACAAAACAAATAAAATTAGAAAGACTCATATAAGAGAAATAGAAACAAAATGACTTTGACTTGGTCTTTATTACTAGTAAAAAATATCATCCTATTATTGGACCCGGCAATTTACAATTCTTCCAACAAACCTCGACCTTATATTTTGGGCCCACAAAAATTTCAACTTGAATGAAACTTCATCTTCTTCGTAAGTTCCGGCAAATATGTCCGGCTATATTTTCACCCCTATTTTTTCTTCTTTCTTTTTTTCCTTTTCCTTCTTTTAAACGATTCTAATGTGGTTCCTTATATATTTTTAAGGTAGATCCCAAAATATCTAATACATCAATTGTAAACAAATCGGTGTCTAGCAATTAATCACTGTTTATGGATCACTAATTACAATTTAAAAGGATCACTAATTACAAAATCGGTGTCTAGCAATTAATCACTGATTATGGACCACTAATTACAAAATCGGTGTCTAGCAATTAATCACTGATTATTCGATCATATGTATCCAACTAGCAATTAATTTTTTATGTTCAGATTACAATAAGCACATATGAAATCAAGATAACTATTTACGTGATCTTAATAAATACCAAAAAGCCACTTATGGTGAAAAAAACTTACTCCTTGTTGATGGTCGACTATGATCTGAAAAGAGGGGGCGGCTAGGGTTCTTGAGGGAAGAGATATAAAAAATGAAAGAGAGAGATCTGAAAAGAGAGAGAGAGATCTGAAAAGTGAAAGAAATACGTTTTTGATATTAAATCCCTTTTTTTATGGAAAAATTAATTCCCATTTTGCCCCTAATTTAATTTTTCTATCAAATTAAGTTTATCAAATTAAGTTGCATATATTTTCAAAAAGGCTATTATGCATTGACATGATGTACATTATCGTTATTAGGAGTAAAAAGGTGGTTCGCAGATTCTCGATTTAAAGTGGGTTACGAAAATAAAGTTATATATATATATATATATATATATATATATATATATATATATATATATATATATATATATATATATGTATGTTAATGTTTAATTTATATTTTTTTAAATATGTTAGATTGTATTTTTATTTTAATAAACGAATTTAGCTTTATTTGGAAATTTGAATAAAAAAATAAAGTTGGAAGTGATGACCCCAAATAAGTAAGTTAAAATTAGTTGTGAGTGAGAAGTTACTTGTGAAGGTTTGTTATAGTGAGGTGGCACTCCGTGAGACCAGAATGAGTAAGTTGGACCTAGTGCTCTAATACCTTTTGGTGTAACTACATTTGACCATCTCCCTCATCTAGTTATACGCACACACTTGCTTTTCATTCATTTCATTTCACACACACTAATTACACCATCAAACACACACACAATTATCTGTCAAAGAAACCCAATTAGAATCAGCCGTCACTTTCAATGATCTGATCTTGTTCACTTTCAAGAATTTCATTCGAACAAAGTTTCGGTTTTGAGTCATTTGTGTTTGCACGCCAACTGTTTGATAAAATGTCCCATTGACTTAAATCTTTTATTTTTATGGGGTTTTGATTAGGCTATGCTATTGTTTGTTATAAGATGAAAAAGGGTTAGTTAAGCTGTTTAGTTAGCCTTTTTTCCTTGAATTTTGGGATTTTTTAAAGATTATTATAAGTGTTAAGTGTTAGTTGGTTGAATTTTGAAACCTTAAACCAAACCAAACTTTAATGGCACGCACCAAACATAAGCTCGAAAAAACCAACGTGGGGGAGGAAGTGTTAGACTTAGTTATACCTTATATACACAATGCTGAGGACCGAAACTGTGTTTCGTTAGTTTCCCGTAAGTTTTGCGAGATTGATGGCATTACGCGTAAGCGTGTAACTATTCACACAGTTTACTACCCAAACCCTGCCTCTTTAAGTAAAAGATTCCCATTCATCGAGTCGTTAACACTCAAAGGTCCCCCATCTGATTTTATACGCACATGTCATCATGATAACCGAATCACCCCGTGGATAGAACAATTAGCTCTCGAGTTTAGGTGTTTGAAAGAACTTCATATCCGTCGTCTGGTTGTTCATGATGAAGATCTCGAGACATTGGCAAGAACACGTGGTAAGGATTTAAGGATTTTGAAGATTAAGATGTGTAAAGGGTTTTCGACAGATGGATTAATGCATGTCTCTAAGTATTGTAACCAATTGAAAACTCTGTGTTTAGTATCTTGTGTTTATAATGCACTGAAAAATGACATTTGGATACATCAATTGGCATTGAATAGCACGGTTTTGGAAAGGTTACATATAAGGAATACGGATATTTCTAATATAGAACATCTTACAATTCTTGCAAAAAACTGTTGTAACTCATTAATATCGTTGAAGATTGGATCGTGCTATCTACGTAAACTAGTAGATGCCTTTAGATATGCTGCTAGGTTGGAACATTTTGGTGGTGGATTAATCTTTGATGAGGAGAGTGTGCTTGTTGGTTTCCAGTTTCCCCCAAATACGCATTCATTAAGTATAGGGGATTTGCCAGTAACTCGATATTCAACTGTACTCCCTTTTTTGAATCAGATAAGGAAATTGAAACTTGGTCATTGCTCATTGGATTATGGGTGCCATTGTTTATTGTTTAAGAGGTGTCCTAATTTAGAAGTTCTATATTCCCAGGATGTATGTGAAGACAGGGGATTGCAAGTTATTGGTCAGTTTTGCAAGAAATTGCGTAAATTTACCTATACTTTGGAAGCGACCCACGTAGGATTGATTGCTCTGGCGAAGGGATGTACTAATTTGGAGTCTTTAGATGTTAACTTTACAGATATTTCAAATGAAGCTCTGGAGTGTGTAGGAACTCATTTAAAGAATCTGCGTGATTTCCGTATAAGGGTGGGTAAGGAATATGGTATAAGAGATTTACCACTAGACAATGGGGTTAGAGCTACGCTAATGGGTTGCAACAAACTCGAAAGACTACATATCAGTCTCTGGCATGAACGATTGACGGATGTGGGTTTGGAGTATATCGGAAAGTATGGTGCTAATTTGAGGTCTTTATGTCTTACTCGTATAGGAAATTCTAATGCAGGACTTGTGAAGTTATCAGAAGGGTGCCCAAAATTAAGAAAGCTAAATCTGAGAGGTTGTCCCTTTAGGGAGCAAGTTGTTACCACTTATGTGTTTAATATACCTTCTCTAAGGTATGTTTGGGGTAACAGTAGTGATCGCACTGTTTTGACTCTCATTCGTCCAGAGTTTCAACTTTGAAACATTGGTATGTACAGTTCTTTATTATTTACTTCCAAATTATTGTTCTTTTCCTATTAATTTTGCTTTGTATTACTTTCTTTTAATAAGGTTGTCTTACTTTAAGAGTTATATTTTTTATGAGTTTTCTATTAGACCAAATAAGGGTGTCTCATGAGCCAAGACACATCCAGAGTGAGACTGTGTATAAATGAATGCTCCATCCCATTTTTTAAATATTTCTGGCAACTTGGGACCAAATCTTCCAGCTGAGAGGTGATAAATAATGCATAAAGACAATGAATTAAAAAGTGGATAAAGTTTAAGTAATTGTTTCCAAATATTAATGAAGATGGCCTTAAAATTACAGGAAATAGGCACTACTTGAGCATAGTTGCAGCACCATACTGTCTGATGGTGAGTGCATAGTCATCCATACTTGGAGTGCGGGAGGATATACAATTATGAGCTGTGTACATTCGAGGGAACTTCGTGAATGTGTTGATGAGAAAGAAATTTGCCAGCTTTGAATTGTCAATTAAATATATGTTTCCACCTTTCTTACTATCACCCTCTGAATTTGTTAATCTTTATTGCTCATATAGGAAGGAGCAAGTCGAAAAGGAAGTCTCCAATGAGTGACGGAATTTAGAAAGGAAGGTAGAAGTTGATGTAATTGCATGAAGAAGAAATGGCTAAAATATGTAGACTCAAAATCCGCATCTGGAATGACTTATTTGTCAAGACTGATATTAGCTTATTTCGTTGTAGGTCGTGACTTGTAAAATTTTAACTCGTTTAGCATTGTATGTCATGCACTTCCTCTTCCAATTTTTGGTTATCACTTCATGTGTGCATTCTGTCACTCTTGCAACACATTAATGCATGATGGGATCAAAAAAGAGATTTTAAAAGTATTACTCCGTATTAGATATTCATTGTTTATATGGTACAGAGAGAGACACAAGTGTTTATGTGCCGATCTAACCCACTTTTGACGTGTGCTGAAAAAACCTACCCATTTTGACCCAGCAAGAAAGGTTGAAACATAAGAATATATGGTTGCAGAAGGAGAGTTGGATTTTTTAGTCTGTTTATTTTGCTGCTATTCTTGTTGCTGCTTTGAAGATGATTTGACTAAATAAGACATATATGATTTATACAATAGATATTATGGTGCATCGAAACGTTCTTTACCGTTGTACCTGCTTTTGAAAATTCCAGCAGACTCCACCGTGTTAGCTTTGGCATAACTAGTAAGTTAGAAATTTGCTTATCTTTAAACGGTTCGTTTCTTTGGTTCTCGATAAAGATCTCGATCCAGAAGGGAAACAAAATAGTTGGTAGCCATATCTTGTTGGCGGACGGATCTTGATGGTTGCCGGAATATATCAAATCATAAATCTTCTAGTTTGATTTTATAGTTATCTTTAAAGAAGTTAAGTGGTTAAACAATAAGTTGGTTTAAAGTTAAGAGATTAAATCATTATTTTTACCCTTTTAAACTTGGTGTAAATATCAAACAAGTTTATAATTTCATAAGGAGGGCGTCCATCCTCGACAAGAGACAAAACTTACACAAAAATAAACAGACTTGAGTTAGGGGTGAAAGTGTTCAAGTAAAAAAGATGTCACCTGTTTGACCGTTTAATAAACGAATTGTGTTTGAGTTCAATACGGTTAAATTACTAAATTAGATCAAGTCGTGAAACCTGTTTAGGTATATATTAAAAGAAAAAAAGAAAAAAAAGAAGAGTAGTAAATTGCATAAGCCAGTCTCTATGGTTCGCACATATTGCGTTCTTCCTCTCGGTCTTTTGAGAGTGCATGAAAGTGTAGGCGGGCTCCGTGTGAGAAACTTTTGAGTTCATTTTCTTCTGTGACAAAATTGTAATGAGCAAACCACAAGAACGATATTTGCAATTTACTCAGTTTAGTCATTTGAAAAGAAGTAAATTACAACTACATCCTTATGGGTTTTACATACAATCACATCTTTCGCAAAATAAGTACATTAGGTGTCCAAAAATCTTGTCAATTGTTACAGTTTTTGTCCTATCGGCTTAAGGCCGTCACACTTGTCTTGTTAAATCCATCGTTTTAAACCGGCGATAATCGATCGGCCGGCCGAAGTCGCATCACCGAAGTCAACTAGTTCGACAATGGTCAAACCTTGCCCATTAAAAATAAAAATAAAAATAACGGTCAACCCAGGTCAACGGTTCAACCGCAAGGTCAATCCAGTCAACCGGTTTTATAAAATATTTTGTAAAACCAAACCCGACCGGTTTCGAGAACTGAAGTTGACCGGGTCACTAAACCCGATGGTTTAACGGTTAACCCGACGGTCTAACCGCTAACCCGATCTTAGAAACCCGGTTTTTGACCGCTGTTTTCGGAACCGTCCAACCGGGTTAACCCACGGTCGACCTGGGTTTCAAAACATTGGTTAAATCTCCCCATGTGAAGGCCACGAGAGGGCTTTTCCGTCATTTTACATTTCATGTTCTAATTATTTCTTTGATTTTATTTTCTCTTTCAATGAAATTTAAGAACACTATAACCTCATTTGTTTCTTGAATACTTTTAATCAGATGAAGTCTTAAGAACAATAAATTTTTAAACAATAATCAATTATCACGCCTTATATAGCTTTATGCCACTGGAGAAACACGTTTGAAGGTTCAAACATTTTTCAAGAAAATTGGTTTTAAAATAAATGTGATTATTCAAATGAATTGTTTTTACTCTAAATATAACAACCGCGTCAACAGGAGCAACATATGAAACTTTAAAGATAACTAAGCAGCCTCTCTACCTTTGGTAGGGGTAAGGCTGTCTACCTCTCAACTTCCCCCATACACCGTTGAAGACGGTACCGAGACCCATAACCCGTGAAAGACGGTATTAAGAGTTACTTTACTTTACTTTTATAAAATCAAACAAGAAGATTTATGATTTGATATATTCCGGCAACCATCAAGATCCGTCCGCCAACAAGATATGGCTGCCAACTATTTTGTTTCTGATTCGAATGCTAACTCTACATGTTTATGATTCGAATAAAGAAATGTTAGTTGTAAAGTAGGTGCTCAAAAAATCGAAGGAACTAATATAATATTAACTAAAGACCTTAAAACAAAAAAGTGTCTCAGAGGCGTGTCGATTCGGGTAGCAAAAAAGGTAGATACCGTTTGTAGCCGATACCTCATTTTATCGACCCAATCCGCTATGTTCGTTATTTTTGGTTCGGGTACCCGTCGGCTTTGGGTCGGGTTCGGGTTGGTAGATATGACACCTGCCCCGTGAATATGATACTACATGAATTTACCTGAAACCGTGAACATCCTAGATCGTACCGATCTAAATAATATGTCAAAAGTTAGAGATACAAACTGTTGGAATTATATAACATGACATTCAAATGAATAACCACAAAACATCAAAGTATTCAAGCGGAAGCGTATAAGATTTATTAATGAACAATTAATTAACATAAAAAATACGCGATCTTTTCGATTCAGCGAAACGAGAATCAAATCCACAAACTAAAGAACGGATGAACCCTAATTTGATTTAGTTAGGATTATATGAATTACCCCCACTGCTTTTGTAATTCAATCCAAGATAATAACAAAAGTATGTTATTCTTATGTTCTTTGCATACACGCATTTCAAACCAAATTAAAGTAATGCTAGTTTTTATCAAACAAATAACTTGGTTTGTGGAAAAGTGTGGATCGACACCCACAAAGGTGTTCGACCGGTTTGGAGAAGAAACACACACAAAACAATTTTAGGGTTTATCTAACGAAGACTGGAGATGGAAAAAATAAAACCCCTGGCATTGCTTATATATCCAACTAAACTTGGTGAACAAGTTGGTTTTCTTTCCTTGTTTCTCTCCTGGTCGATCGGTTTGGACTCCCCAAAGGGATTCCGAACCTTCCCAAACTTTGCAATTAAGTCCTTTTCCAAATACCTTTAACGCCCGTTAGTCCATTACATTAATTACTTAACGTTCGTTAGTTATTTCGTTTAATAAATAAATAAATATAACATTTATATTTAATTACTCCCTCCGTCCCATATTAAATGTCCAGTTTGATTTTTCAAAGTCTTTATTTCTTAGCTTTGACCATAAATATTTTTTGTTGTGTTATATAATATTTGATGCAAAATATATGAATAGATCGAGTCTCAAATGTATTTTCACTATGTATTATTTTTATCTAATACTATATAACACAAGTAAAAATATTTAAGGTCAAAGTTGTAAAAGAAAGACTTGAAAAGTCAAACCTGGACGTTTAATATGGACGGAGGAGTATTAACTTTAAATTCTCATACGTAAAGTGTGCAATCCCATAGTCTCGAAGTTCGATCCTAACTCACGCCTACTAATTTATATCCATAAACTAACGGCCCCACTTGGATATATCTTAATAGAGTAATCACATTCGGTTAGCGTCAGCAACACTCGATGCCTCTAGTACAACTCGAGCAAGGCTCCGGAAAACCTTTTAATGATTTCTCATTATTATTATCATTTTGTTTCTAATACCACGTTAAATAAAGATATGGAATTAAGTCATTCTTTATATAACTATTATGTTTCTCGTTGTAAGTGATTGACCAAGATTACAGAATCATCTAAACATATTTAGGGAGATTTGGGTGCGGCAAGACAAACATCTTGTCAACCCTACGAGGGCTCCAAGAAGATTAAACTCCAAATAAATTGAAGGAACAAATTCTATCTTGACTACAAGAATAACCCACAAACTTTGTAACATTTACGAAAACAACCCTTATGACTACCGCCACGATAACGTTAAGTTGCTTCACGAAATGCACTACATTCATGACACTTATCCGGTATCTCAAGTCCGAGGATAACTATTCATAATTTACTTATAACAATATCCACAAAGTAAATTATGTAGTTGGGATAAGTCCTATATTCAATTCATTGAATATCATCCGAAATTGGTATGCATTCTCATCAATATACTTTCAAGTATATTCTACCACATCTCTCGATTTGTCTTAATTTAATGATACTCCCATATCATTAATCGACAACGGACATTTAGAATAACTTAGTTACTCACGGATTAAACATGCAAATATAGGACAACAATATTATAAATGAAAATAAACATAATCCAAACTTTATTTCATCAAAATAATAAATGTTTTACAATATCCTTTATCTAAATACTAATCAGTTATGCATGAAACTATTAGCTAAACGAAGTCCAATTCCATTGGCAAGTCCAATAAGCTTGTCTTTAGCTAAAGCCTTAGTGAACGGATCGCCTAAGTTATCATCTCGTGTGAACTTTCGAGAGATTTATTTCACCTTCCCGAACTTGTTCCCGAACATAGTGATACTTCAGAAAATGTCGGTGCCCTTCATGACCTGTGTTCATTGGCAAATATGATTGCAAATGAATTATCACAATACATATCAATAGGTGATTCAATTGAAGGCATAACACCAAGCCACGAAATGAATTTCCTAATCCAAACACCTCCATTGCGACTTCCAAGCAACTATGTATTGAACCTGGTCATCGCGAGACATCGTGAATCAGACTCGCTTCTTGCTCTTCCAATAAGCTGCTCCTCCATTGATGACAAAGACATAACCCGTCGAGACTTCATTATCATCTTTATCATAATCGCCAGACGCATCACAAGAATCAGAACACCAAGTTACGTGTCCGGATTTCCTCCATACACTAAAACATATCTTCAGATTCCTAAGATACTTCAGAATATGTTTATGACAATCCGATGAAGTTCACCCGGATTACATTGATATTGATCGTCATGTTTTGAGCGAACGCCACATCCGGCCTTGTGCATCTTACCGCATACATAATAGATCCCTACACCAAGCATAAGGAACTTTCGCATGCGTGCCACCTCAAAGGTGTTGAAGCACACATATCGCTACATAAGCCATGCTTTACTTCCATCGGCAAATATCCTTTCTTGGAATTTTGCATACTGAATCTCTTCAATATTTTAATATGTCATCGACATAAAGAATTAGGAAAATTACATCACTCCCACTAACTTTGTGATATACACATGGCTCATCAAGATTTTGAATAAATCCATACTTTTTGATTTCTTCATCAAATCTTTTATTCCATTGCCTTGATGCTTGCTTCAATCCATAAATGGACCTTTGAAGTTTGTATACACGGTTTGGAAATTGTGGATTCACGAACCCCTCAAAGTTGCTTCATATAGATGTCTTCATCTGGCGACCATTTAAGAAAGCGGTTTTGACATCCATTTGCTATATCTCATAGTCATAGTATGCGCCTATAGCTATGAGAATTCTAATAGCTCTAATATCCACTACGGGAGAAAAGGTCTCCTCGTAATCAATGCCATAAGTTTGAGTAAAACCTTGTAACTAGACGAGCTTTATAGACGTGTACATTGCCATCCATGTCGGTCTTAATCTTATAGAGCCACTACTTCCAACCACGCGTGGCGTTTGGAGGTAAGTCAACCTCTACCAGACTTCAATTTCTCTCATGGATTGCATTTCCCAATTCATTGCAACCCGCCATTTTTCCTTATCGACTTGCCATGGCAGCTTTATAACTAGTAGGCTCTCCAAGATCTCCTAACATAGTTTCCTCAACCTCCACGTTAAGACATAGACGTTCAGTGCATGCGTATTCCTTACGGATCTCTGAACGGAATCACTTCAACTTCGTGGAGGACCCAGACCATCGTGTTCTCTGGGAAGACGTTAGTGTTTTCGAAGGTAATGCATCTTCTTGATCATCTTCCGATCATAAACTCTCCCACTGAATTCTTGAGATACGAGATCTCTTTCAAGAAAATCTCCATACCTAGCAACAATTACTTTATTTTCGGTTGGATAGTAAAAGTAGTAACCCATAGTTTCCTTAGGGTATCCTACGAAGATACACTTTACGATCTTTGTTGGAGTTTATCCGCCGAGTACGCCTAACATACGCCTCGCAACCCCGCACCTTTAAATAAGACAGGGTTAGAGCTTTACCATGCCATATTTCATATGGTGTCTTATCAACCTTCTTTTGTGGGAACCATATTTAGAATGCGAACAAGCGATTCCAAAGCATAATCCCAAAAGGATAAAGGTAGAGTGGTAAGATTAAACATAGATCGATCATGTCCAACAATGTACGATTTCTTCTCTCGATACACCATTTTGTTGTGGAGTATATGGAGAAGTGAGATTCTGGACAATTCCATTCTCGCCTAAGTAATCTTTAAACTTTTGGCTTAGATACTCGCCTCCTCTATCGATCAAAGAGCTTTAATCTTCTTTCCCAATTGCAGTTCTACTTCACTTTGAAAACCTTAAATGTTTCAAACACCTCATGTTTATGCTTAAGTAAATAAACATATCCATAACGGCCGAAATCATCGATAAAGGTTAAGTAGCTAGCACCTCTCTTTGACACATGTCTAAGTGGTCCACACACATCGGTATGAATAAGACCAAGTAGATCGAAGCCTCTCCATATTGCTATGAAAAGGTTTCTTAGTCATCTTCCCGATATGCATGACTCACATTTATCAAATGATTCATCATTGATATTTTGCAAAAGCCCTTCTTGTTGCAACTTATGCATGCCACCTTGCCTATATGAGCAAGTCTACAATGCCAAAGATAAGAAGAATTCAAGTCTAACTTTATCTTCTTGTTAATGCTAAACATTGAATTATTATTATTTTTAGATTCATTTCAATCACATCAATTTCAAACACACCATTCACACGAATTGCTTTAAAATAAAATACACCATTTAAAGAAACATCAATTCCATTACGTGAAATAGTATGAGTAAAACCATCATCCAACAAAAGCGAAAAGGAAACAACACCTCTAATTATAGAAGGTGCGTTATGACAATTGTTCAATAACGATTACTAAGCCCGAAGGCAATACTAAACTAAACGTTCCTATGGCTTCAACAAATGCATGCGCCATTTCCCACGCAGTGATATTGCTCCCATAGCAAGCTTCCTTTCCACTCTAAACCCCTCGCAGTATTACAAATGTGAATACCCACCCGTATCATATACTGTGAATTATTATGATTTAGAGTAAATAATTCAATGACAATAAATTACCAAGGCACCGGCGCCCATGGACCCTTCATACTTCTTCTTATTTGCCCCAATTCATCAAGATAGAGCACAATTTCTCTTCCAATGCCCAACGCCTTACGTTGGTGGCATGCTTGATCCTTTAGGATTTTCCTTCCTAGGAGTAGGGTTCTTCTTGGGTTGAGGTTGATAGGCCATCACCGTTTGCCTTTGTCAACCTTACCCTTACCCTTCACCTTCTTGTTGTTCGCACGACGCGGTTTTGGCTTATTAATCCTTCCACCCCGAATAGCAAGTACCGGGCGTAGGAACCTTTTGAGGCAACCTTTCTCATAATCAATAAGCAATGCGTGTAGGTCAAGAATCGCTTGTCTTCCCACGCATGCATATTGAAATTTCGACAAAACCATTAAAATCCTTGTTATGGATCTATTAATCGATTCACAACCATGTCATCATCATAAGTTTTGCCAAGTGCTTTGAGTGGTCCATGTAACCTTTCATTTCCAAGACATGAGCACTTACGGGTTTACCTCACCTTGCCTCACATACCGTAACGCGTCGGTCAAGTCATAAATCTCGACGGCATCTGGTTTCTCAAACATAGTCCAAGTTCATTGAGCATATTATATGGGAAATAATGTTCGAACCGCTTTGAAGAGCAGATTCCATTGTTCCCAACATAAGACAAGCCACATCATTATGACGCTTATACTCAAGTTGCCAAGCATCAATTTGAGCTTGAGTAGTATCGGACTAGTTGGTTGTTCGGGGCAAGGTTCATAAAGATATTTCAACTCACAAGAACTCTCTGAGACAATTCTCAAAGAGGTGCCAATCATTGAAATTTTAGAGCCAACCAACTTTTCTCGATCAAAAAGCTTTTGAACGCAGAACTTAGTGCGATGTTAGTGTTATCGTTATTTTGAGCCATTTCTACGTAAAAAGTTCAAGTATTAGTATTTTCGATAATACAATTTTTCAAGAAAATAAAATATACACAACGGTAATATAAACATATAACCATATAATTTTCTCGAAAACTAGGATCCAAATTATCATAGGTTCATTACATCATTGATCCGCTAGCAACGAACGATATAATAAGGTAATCATCGAACATTAATTGGCAAACAATTTCCAACTCCTAGATCATTATGGGATTTATATTTTCCAACGCTATTGCAAATATAAACATGTTTCATCCCATCTTATGCCATTGAGTCCGGTCTCACTTCCTACTCAACTTAAGTGTCTAACTTAAAGAACTCGCAAATATGTCCATGTAAGGTCGACTTTACATAAGATTTACCTCTCCATCACAATCTAGCAAGCACCGTCATGACGTAAATTGCAACTTCAAGTGTTCCTTTTAATTAGATGGCATATTCTTAATTTAAAAGGGTACTAGTTTTGATTTTATGTGGTCAAATAAAATATGTACAAAGATGTCATGCATTCATCTTGTAGCATAAATTTAATAAAAAAAACTTTTTATTACCAATTCATAAAGATCAAATTATCAAAGTTTTGATTGGGGTATTTGGTTCACCAATCAAGGAAGTGATAATTATCGTCCATTATACCGTACTTTTGCATAAGTGTAAACACTTAGTGTTTCGGTAATTACCACAAGTTGGCGCATGGAATTAAAACTAATTCGCCTTAAGATGAGCTTGTACATATTATGGCTTACTAAGTAGCTCCATTCGAACATGTGGGGAGAGGACCGGTGTAAGCCAAGCATAACCTAGACATCCTTTCGGCGATGTGTGCGCACTTCTTTATTAACCCCTTTATAGTTCATTCTAATGGGTGAGCTGCTCGCACCATTTGTACCAAAGTCACCAATCAATTAAACTATTGAAAACTTAACTCTTTCAAAACAATCAAATTTCGCCATTGTTTAGTCCGTATTATTTTTCTATTCAAAATTACCCTTTGCTTAAAACTATCTAACATAATAAACAAACAAGTAACAAATAAAAATAAACTACTAAAAACAATGCTATATAATAAACAATTTATACGTGTAAACAAGTAGCCACATGCAACTTATTCGATAAAACCCTATTAATAATCAATATCTAGGTTAAATTAATGTATATATTAATTAGGGCTTTCACCTCTCAATTGAGAGAGCCACATACATCGATCTAATCGATCATGTAAACCCATAATTAATGATATACCAAATTGCACATAATTGATTCATTAATATATATAATTGGAGTCTTCCCCAATTCAAGATTTATCGTAATTAAATATGTCTCAACAATTAAACAATTTATCAAAGCAACTTATCCATGACTAACATGCATGTATAATCATGGATATCATAAAAATTGTACAAATAAGTCACAAGATCGCATATAAAAATTCCATGACACATAACAAATTATTCACGAATTAATCACGTAATCAATATTAATTATAGGTTTTAATAAGGTTAGCAAACAATTTTCAAAACCCTAAAAAATGTATACCTGTGTCGACATAAAAAATTAGGGGAACGCCCCAATTAATTAAAAAAATCGACCAACCATAAATTAACATAAACCCTAGATTAACATATCAAACAACATACAAGTATTTGTTTTATTACGTTGCTTATGTAATTAATTACTCATTAAACCAATGACTTGTGATGCCCTTGTTGGAATTATATAACATGACATTCAAATAAATAACCACAAAACATCAAAGTATTCAAGCGAAGCGTATAGGATTTATTAATGAACAATTAATTAACATAAAAGAATATGCGTCACCTTTTCGATTCTAGCCGAACAAGAATCAAATCCACAAACTAGCAACGGATGAACCCTAATTTGATTTAGTTAGGATTATATGAATTACCCTCACCGCTTTGTAATTCAATCCAAGATAATAACAAAAGTATGTTATTACTACGTTTTGTACACGCATTAAACCGAATTAAAGTAATGCTAGTTTTATCAAACAAATAACTTGGTTTGTGGAAAAAGTGTGGATCGACACCCACAAAGGTGTTCGACCGGTTTGGAGAAGAAAACACACAAAACAATTTTAGGGTTTAGCTAATGAAGCACAAGAGATGGAAAAATAAAACCCCAAATTGTTTATATACTCCAACTAAACTTGGTGAACAAGTTGGTTTTCTTTCCTTGTTTCTCTCCTTGGTCGATCGGTTTGGATTCCCCAAAGGATTCCGAACCTTCCCAAACTTTGCAATTAAGTCCTTTTCCAAATACCTTTAACGCCTGTTAGTCCATTACATTAATTACTTAACGCTCGTTAGTTATTTCGTTTAATAAATAAATAAATATAACATTTATATTTAATTATTAACTTTAAATTCTCATACGTAAAGTGTACAATCCCATAGTCTCGAGTTCGATCCTAACTCACGTCTACTAATTTATATCCATAAAACTAACACAAATTCAGAGTTTTTGACCAACTTATTGTCTTTTAAAAACTTATTTACCATTGTATGGGTATCACAAAAATATTGACAAATGTATAGTGTCACTTTCCAATCTTAATAATACAAGTTAGTTTTATGTATTTTTTCATTAAACGCAAATCAAAAACTGTAAAATTAAAAGAAGAAAAAAAATAAAAAAAATCTACGTCTACTCCCTTCGCCACTACATGTACGTGCATCCTCATCTTTAAATAGTCTTTATAAACAAAGGTACAATTTTATTTACATGCATGTTTTGAGTTTAATTTGTTTTGGTTTGTAATCTTGATATTGTGCATAAATCTACTGGTTTGTTTGATGACTTTTAAATACGCTTTTTGTCAAGTTCTATAACAGTTTTTAGTAGCGGGGTGTGCTGAATTCGGGTTTCAACAAAAAAAATCCCAAAAATGAAACGGAACCAAACCAAAAAAATAGAACCGAATTTGCTGAACCGAACCAAACTAAATTAAATATTCGGTTTTTGGTTCGGTTATGGTTTTAGCAAAATGAAAACCGAACCAAACCGAAAACCGAATTCACATAAATATATACTCCCTCCGTCCCATATTAATTGTCCAGTTTGACCTTTTATAATCTTTCCACTTAAAATTTGACTTTAAATATTTTTGTTTATGTTAAACAATACTTGATACAAAATATATGAATAAATTGTGTTTTAAATGTATTTTCCATAGTATAATTTTCATCAAATATTATATAACACAAACAAAAATATTTAAGCGAAATACTACAAAAAGTCAAACTGAACAATTAATATGAGACGGAGGTAGTATTATTTATATATTTATATTCAAAAAACATTAAAACTCTTTCATAGTATAAATACAACATTTTTTAAGCTTGATTTTATTTATTTCAAAAAATCTATGTAATTAAAAAATAAATAATTAAAATAATATAATTTGGGTTATTCGGTTCGATTTTTTGTTTTACCCAGAAAAAATGTAATTCGAACCGAATAAACCGAACAACCTGATAACCGAATCGATAAACACCTTTAGTTGCGTTAATAAAATAAAGTAATAATATGACCATGATATAAAGTGACAATATTAACTATCAACCATTTTCTTAATGATATACACGCATGGGCAAAACTTGGGTAAAAAAAACACCAAAGTTGATTCTGGTACGTTAAAAAACACCAAGGCAAAACTTGGGACACAATTTAAAAGTTAAGAAAAACATAGAATAGTAAAGTTTTTGAAGAACAATTAGTTAGTGAAAAACTCTAAAAACTGTCATGCCGTTTTCTAATAGGAAAGTGATCCTTATATTTTGTGGATATTTTTTTTAAAAGTTTTGTTGATGTAGCATTGTTCATTCTAGGGGATGATCCATTATGTAGAGGCTTACAGGATTGACCCGAATTGATGCGAATAAATATTGAGCCGAGTAACTGGACTCGAATAAGTTTTATTGGGTTCGAGTCCAGGTCGGGTCGGTCTTTTTGACGCCCCTGATAAAGTATCTCTTTATTTAGTCATTTTATATTTAAACATGACTTAATTTAAAATATTAAACAAACAAGCTCTAAGAGATATGTACACATTCCTGGACATGAGAAAAGCAAGAAATGTAACGAGAATACCTCATTTAAGCAATGTGATTTTGAGCCAAAATAATCACCCTATTTGAATAAGCTAAACAAGAAAAAGTCTTAGTCGTCCGTTTTAATATTTCTTTCCCCTTATCTTTTTAGTCTTTCTTTTATCCTCGGCCGCTCCTTCCTCAAATCTTGCTGGTTCTCTCTTTTCTCTTTTTGCAATGATTTGCTCTTTTAGAAAGATATCACGAAAGTATATAAATAAATAATAACAATTAATAATTGCTACTTTTATTTCTCTTTTTAGAAGAACAATTCAAGAGAAGTTCGTAAGCACTTGCATATAGTTGGACGACTTTCCATTAATTGACTCGTTACATATTTAGCAAAGGGGGTGATATGCACACCACTAAAGCTGATGTCTTGACATCACCAATCACGATAATGTTGTAGACATTAATATAATTTAGTGGTAAAAGAATAAAAAAAATATGATGTGCATATCAATACTCATATAGTAAACTCTTTTTTTTTAATATATATTTTCATAAATAATGGCATGCTAGTCGATAAATTTGTGAGTATTGTGAAAATAAAGAGGATAAAAAGAAGATAGGATGATAAGAAAAAGAACAATTAAGAGCAAACCGAGAAGTGCATTTTTATTTATTTTTTCTTGCAAAAGTTAACATTATATTGATACAGAGATCAAATATCCGAAATGGATAATACATGTGAAATTGCAACAACGTAGTAGATGTTTTAAGAAACTAATTCTAAACAGTATCAGAAACAGAATCGAATGTATGTTGTGAAGCCAGAAACATTAACATTACCATGTCGTATCTTTTTAATAATGTTTGGTAAATTAGTTGTTAAATGTAATTATAAGATGTAAATGACAAATCTATAATTGTAAATAAATGTTTGGAGGGTATATAAGTAATTTAAAGTTTTAACAATTTATACCATTTTAAAGTTTCGTGAATCATTTTTCATTTTGAAATATTTATTTGAAATAAAAACAGAAAGAATGCATCCAAACGAAGTTTACTTAGTTTATAGGAGGTTATTTTATAACAAAACTAATAGCCTCTAAAAGTTCTCGCCAAATGCGCCTGTAATGTTATATATATTAAGTGTATAACTACAAGAGACAAATAAAACCTAATATGGAAACATAAAAAATTTAGAGAATGATATCGTAAGGAAATTGTTGAGGTCTGTGATGCTCACAGCTTTTTTAAGGCAGTTTTATTTTTTTTCACAGTGCTTGAGAATCATGAACATCTATTTCTCAGGATACAACAACAACAGATAACTCCGTTAGCACAAACGGGTTATCAAGGCGAACCAAAACCGTGCCTTCCCTCTATGACGAACCGGATACACAAGAAATATGAATGGTAACACAAAAAGAGAAGAGTGATGAGTTGTGTATTTTTCGGTGTATGTAGACAAATGAGAAAAACTCATTTATAGGTAAAACGGGATGAGGAAAAGAAATTGTAACAATTAAATTCTACTAATGGCTCATGAACACAAACTTAATTTGGTCGTTACAATTGACCAAACATTAATCTTGTTCTTAACTCCCATTAGTACACATGATGACCATCAATTGTCATTCAAATCTAAAAACTTTGACCATAATTTCTAACAATCCCCCACATGAATGAAATTAATAACGGAAAACAAAATACAATGTCTCGATATCGTAATAGATTTTTGCAGTTGATATTTTCAAAGGATAGGTAGGTGTACCCTTTGAACATTCCCTCGTGAAATATACTTAGACTCCTAGAATCCAGTAGAACTCGATTTCTTTGAACTGTCTAATGTTTGTGGAGACGACAATATAAATTCACACAAATATCTCTTTGAGACTTTTTGGTGCTCATAGTTATGTTCCTTATGGTCATGAACATTAGCGTGGTTCTCATAGTTATGTTCGTTATGTTCGTTGTGGAAACCGTGAGGGAGGGGTGAATACGTTTCTGTTTAAAACTTAAAACTTTTGTATCAAATTAACCGATCAAGCTTGACGTAATATGTAAAGTGTCAAATATAGTCTATGACTATATGAATACTTAGAAAGCATAGAATAAGACAAGTACACAACACAATCATAAACATCAAGCACAAAGACAATCAACAATATAAAGAAAGAATAAAAGTAAAGCGATAAGTAAAAAGGATATGTAAAACGACACGATGATTAATAGTGGTTCGGTCACGAAGCTCCTCTTCGCCCTACTCCACTCCCCGAGTACCCAACTCGAGAGTTACTTCACTAGATCAACAAGCTTCATTGTCGGCGGAGAACACCTTACACAACGTTTCTTACACTTTCTACGCTACAAAGCTAGATACCGGGTTCTTCCACAAGGTAGAACCAAACCTACTGTAGAAAACTAGAAGGGGGGTTGAATAGTTTACCAATTAAAACTTTGTTTTGAAACTTATTGAAAGATCAATTGATATTGATCTTAGATATGTTAATGAAATATGCAAGCAATATGTAAGGAGTAAATAAGGAAAGAAATGATCAAGCCACAACAAGTTGTTTATAGTGGTTCGGCCCACAAGGACTCTTTTCCTTGCCTACTCCACTCCCCGAGTCTCACACTCGAGTTTAACTTCACTAGTCAACAAGCTCCTTTCACCGTGGAGAAAACCTTTACACTTCGCTTACACTATTTTCGACACTAAGCTAGATGTCGAGTTCTTTCCAAGGAACAACCACTCCCACACACAATGTATTTTGAGGACTAAAATACTAACCACTCACACTCACAAGATTATGATGGTTTAATACAACAATGAAGTATGAATCAACACAAGATCATACAACACTAAACAAACAAGACTTCCAACTTCTCGTTTGAAGCTTGAATGTGACTTGATCTTCTTTGCTACAAAAGAGATCACTAATATGATATGAAACTGAGTTAGAAAGGTTAGAGAGAAGATATGTAAGAGAGTATGATGGAAAGGGATGAAAACTACTTGGTTGGTCTTGCTATTTATAGCCAAAACCATCGCTAAAGATCTACGGACCGCGGACCCTTAAAGGGTTCCGCCGTTGTGGATTTTGGTGCCGCCAGTCCGACAAAGAAGATATCAAGATCTTGCCAAAGTCAACCATATCTATGTAAGATTGTGTAAGATATGAAGAGTACAAATCCACACAAAATATCTAATGAAATCTTCCAATGATTTCCATGATGCATCACATGATGTCATGTGTTGTTTTTCTATTTTTAGAAATATGCAAATACATAAGTAGTGTTTAGTTTTTAAGAAACTAAAACATTCTAAAAACTACTATCATACATTATGCTTAGACTAATATTAAGATATGATTAGTCACAATGTAAATGCTTAAATGATGAAGATATTGTTTGAGAAAGCTTGGTTTAATATCTATTAAACTTGACAAGCTTTAAGCTTTTATACAAATTAAATTTACTTTTGTCGTTAACAAAACTTAGGTAAAGATCAAAAATATAAATAACGTTTAATGACGATATTTGTATTAACAATCTCCCTTTTGTCGAGGACAAAATATAAATTTTATTTTATAAAAGATACAAAGTTTGTGCAAGAGTTATAAAATATTAGTTTTAGAACTTGAAAAGGAAATGATAATGCAAGTGTATGATGTTTGACTTTTTCGAAAGTCAAAGTATTCACTAGTTGATGCATGATGTTGACTTTTTAGAAAGTCAGTATGCGATTGACTTTTAAGAAAAGTCAGTATAAACAAGTTCTATATTTTCTCCCTTTTGTCTCAACAAAAGGCGAGGCGATGCGGAATGTAATGAGCGAGTCATTATCTCCCTTGATCAAAGCTCCCCTAAATTGGGTGCTTAATGGGAAGATACATGGATTGTGAAAATAAAGCTACAAAAAAAATGTTAGTAATAATGATCATTCACAAGCATTTCCAAACACTATGTAAAAGCACCAACAATATAGAAAAACACCATTCATTAGCTAAAATTTTTCATGAATAAAAATCATGAAAAGAGAACACAATGATGTGTTTTGAGTACAAGAAAATAAATAATCCTAAGAAAAAGAAAGACTTAGAAATGCTAATCTATGACCATCCTAATGAGATGGTGGATGAGAAAAGAGCGTTGAGGCGCTCGAGGATGTGATTGAGGATGAACCTCATTTCTCTTGAAAGTCATGGACCATAACCCGGTCCGTTTCATCTGTTGGGCCGTTTGCTCACAAGTTGAGCAACCATGCCTAGGAGGATAGTATGTTTGGTGAGGTTGTGGTGGTGGTATGGTAGATGTGTTGGTGTTGGTGGGAATGTTTGGGGTGGTCATGATGGATGCTAGCAAAGCATTTTGCATTTGCATAGTCTCACTGGTGAGAATCCACCATGCCTTTGAATTGGTGGAGGTTGTGGAGTTCGCTGAATCTCTCTCTGTGGGATTGGCATCCCATACACTCCTCAATGTCCCCAAGACGAGGGACATTGATGTGGGAGTGGTTGGTCCCATACAAAGGACCATGAATGTCTTTGCGAATGGGGTGGAAGAGAAGAGGTTTTGGCCCTAGTGGGGCGTTTGGGTCAAAAGATGACCTAGGTGACTCATGAGCAATTCGCTCAATTGTGCCAAAGGATGGAAATGGTGGTGGATGATTTGGCCTAGGAGGCAAGTCATCCAAGAAAGGATTTGGAGAAGTGGGTGGTGTTGAAAATAATTCCAAAGGGATGAGAGTTGGAGACTTTGGTGGTGAGGGTGTTTTGGATGTTTGGATGGGTGCCGGTGGAGGTGAAGTTGGTGTTTTTATTGGTGGTGGAGTGGTGATCACAATGTGTGATTGAGTAGGTGTAGCCAAGGTAAGGCTTGTATCATCTCGGATGGGAGATGAGGTTGTGAGTGGAGAAGACTCGGATGAGGAGCTTAAGTTTACGAAGCAACAAGGCCTCACGCTAATTCTAGCGGTTTTCTTGCAAGGTTTAGGAGAGGATTTTGTCATTTTGACTTGTGTTTTTCTTTGCTAGATGATGGTAAGAATGAAGAAGGTGTGAGGATAATCATGGTAAAATGATCGGTCCCAAACGGTCAGGTTTATTACACAAGTCAACCACTTGTGAATGGTCAACCGTAATAAAAGTCGAACAGTCTAAAACCAAAGCAATTAAGTCCAGGAGAGTTTAGTGTTTCCCAAGGTCGTTAAGTCCCAACGGAACGTGCGATTGAATAGCTAAACGTGTAGTGATCGGGTGATATGAGCAGGAAAGGGTTAATGATAATACTAGATGACAAAGGAAAAATCGAGAAAGAAAATTAAAAGCTAAATTATATTAAATAAACGCTATCACTATTTTTAAAATTGGATTTTCTTGATTTTTCTTTTATAAATTTGAATTAAAAACTAATTTTAACTTTTAAAACTAAATTAAAATACTAAAAATTATGAAAATTAATGGGAAAATTATAAGACTATTTTTAAAAAAACTAAAATAACTAAAGAGAATTTTCAAAACTAATTTTGTATTTTTCTGATTTATATTCTAATTTCTATGATTTAAAAACTATTTAAAACTAATTAAATGGCTAAAAATTACAAATTTAACTAAGAAAAATCTGGAAAATTATTTTTTGCTTTTATATTTATCTTAATCTATGAAAATTGAAAACTTATTTTTGAAGATTTTCCGATTTATTTGTATTAAAAGCTATTTAAAAGCCTTAAAACCGATTTAAAATAAGAAAAATAGCAAACAAGAATGGAAAAATCGAAAAATTCAGGAAAAGTCTAAAATAATATTCTAAATTTATGAAAATTATAAAACTATAGCTTATGTGAAGGATTAACAAGTCAGAGTGCAACCGTCCCTAAATAAGTTTCTAAATAATAAGCTAATAAGCTCTAGAATGCACCGAAGCTACCTCTACTTAGATTAAGCTACAATTCGATTGAAAAGAACCTAAATCAACTAGTCTACACCTCTAGATAACCAACTACAAGCTTATGAGTACAAAATCAAACAAGTGAATTCATCCCTCAGTGCTTATTTCAAGCTTAAAATAAGCTATCTACCCTAGTTGGAACCCAAGACCAGATATCACAATCTCAAGTGGACCTAGCAAGGAGCTTATAAACCAAATATTAGCCCAAGACAAGCTCTTATGAGGTTGTTGAGAGTTATATAAACAACTCGCAGCACACTCGCTATCATCGAGTACGCGCATGTGGCACTTTCGCTTAATTGACAAGTCGATTAGGAGCTTATAGAAAATTACTAAAATTCTACAAAATCGATTTCAACTAAAGACCAATTGAACTAGAAAATCCCAAAGTATCACTTGAATTGAATCAGAAACGAATCCATGAAAATTCCACAAACTTTGGTGAAAACTGAGTTTTACAATTTTTTTGACTTTTACACAGAAATGAGAGTTTTGACCAAAATGAATTTTGCTTCAATAAAACAGATTGTATGAGATGTTATAAGATGAAATGAATTGAGATTATATTAACCTAAATGATTCTAAGCCTACACGCAAGTATGAGCTTCCTAGAATCCAACCGATAAGAAACTCGAAGCATTAAAATGGATTTGACTTAAGAATGTAAATGAGTGCAAAACCAAGTCCTAAATGACCTTATTGAACCTAGGTGAGACTATTGCAAAGAATAACCTAACATTAACTCAACTTCTACCATAGATCAGTTCTCAATTCCAAACACTCTATATAAAACTTAAATTCAGTTTACTCTATCTAGACTTAATGCAATTTTATAATAGAAGTGAGATCTCTACTTAAGCTAATAGATACTAGATTAATGATAATAAACTACAAACAATGAGTAACTAGTGCAGACAAAACAAATTAAGATCAAACTGAAAATTAAAACTCACTTTAAGACCAGCTTATATGCAGATTGACTAGAACCAATTACCACTATTCTAAACTCAATACCACTCCAAATCACTCTGAATTTCAACCCATATCCAACTCCATATCAGCAATTCAGAACCATGCCACCATTATTACTGCAGTTTGACTTTTGTTGACCAAGTTCCAAATTTGCTTGAAACTGCTAAATAAGCCTACTTAAAAGCTATCAGAAGCTTAAGTAAGCTTATTTGAATTAGAAATAGGCTAATTGAAACCTGGACTTAAGAACATTTGCACTGATTTTAAAACAGGGAACATAAAAACAAGATTTTGGTTCAAACTTCAAATTAACACTTGAAATTAAATTACAACTGATAAAACAGGTTTAGCTTAGTACAATACAGAAGGAAATTACACATTTAGAACTAATTTAAGATATTGAGATTAAAGTCGACATGAAAGAAAAATAAAAACTAAAAAAAACTACTCTTGTCTCAGCTCCTTTTTCCTCTATTTATCATCCAAAAGCTTTCTCTCACATCTCGATCATTTCCCAACAAAACATGAGCCATTGATTGGTCAAAGTGCCCAAGCCGTTGATGTAATTTGGCGCCAAAAGATATTGCAAATGGTTCGATAGCTTGACGGAGAGAGAGCATTAAATGCATCTTGGTTTGTTGTGGAGGTGGAGGGGACAAAGGATGGTGAAGGTTAGCTGGAGGTGAGGGGTGGCTGAATTTGCAGAGAAGTGGGTGAAAGGCGAGGGAAAAGGAGGAAAAGGGTGAAGGGTTTGAATGGTTCGACCGGTATAATAATAGGCGTGGGGTTCAAGTTGGGGGTCAAGGGGATTTTGACAGGGGTAAATAATACAAAGGGGTCCGTTTGGTTTTAGGATTAGTAAACAAGGACCAAAATTGCAAATCAACCAAACTCGAGGGACCAAAATGTAATTTTCCAAAATTTATTATAAGGACCATTTTGACAAGTTTAATTTACCCAAGGACCAAAATAATAATTTTTCAAATTAAAAATGTCCCGGTAATTTCATCAATCTTTGAAACTTCGTGGACCAAAGTCGCCATTTTGCAAAACCGAACTTTATAAGGGTAATTTGACAACTTGAAAATCCCGAGGTCTTTTATGAAAAATTAACATGTTTTGAGTAACCAGGGACTAGATTTGACAATTTATGCATAAAATACAATCTAAATATTTTTTCTGTCTTTTTGAGACTTTTCAAAGTGTTTTTGACTGTTTTTGCAGTGTAGAAGGAATAAAAATGATGAGTATTTAGACACTCATCATAAAACCTCTCAATTTATAGAAGTGAAAAATTATGGAGAAATGTGTTTGATTTGATGTTAAACCATTGAAGAGATGGGGTTCCTAATGATTTGGAAGTGGGTTGAATGCTAGTCATATCACCCAAGTCAAGCCATACAAGAGAGATGGAGTGAAGAAGAAAAGATTTGCAATAAATGTGTTCTAATGAGTGGAATTTCCTAATAATCGATTACCCACTGATTTGAAGGTACCAAAATTTGGTTCCTTCCTTTATGCCAAAGGGCTCCTTGGGTGGATTTTTCAAATTTTGAATTTTGGTGGGATATGTATTTTTATATACCTAAGTGAATTATACTAGTTCTAATAAGTGTATAAACTAGTTAAGATTGACTTATAAGCAATGGATGGTAATTTGGAATCACGAAGAGTCGAATTCGAAAGTTACCCGGAGGATCCACGGCACCAAAAGTATACACGGACGGATCCTAAAAGGGTGCATTCGTCCGCCTGCATGTGCACGGGCGGCATTATTTCACATAATGCACGGAACCAAATCGTTGGTGCCTCTGATCCGTGAAGTGCAGAAAACTTCACAGAGTAGATTTTGAGGTGTCGGGGACTTTTCCGAAACCTGAAATTTTTCTCAAAACTTGTGACACTAAACATTTCTAGTTAGGAAAAGTAAATAACACATGTACAAACATAGTGGAGCATAGATTTTGAGCAAGGCCTAGTGATTTTAACATTATAGTGAAAATGGGTAAAATTTGATAGCATACTTGTGCTATCCCCCTGCATAAGTTTGTTAGCATACAACATTTTTTTAAGTTATATTATCATCCTACACAATAAAAACAACTAAATTGTATCAAACATTAATGATAATGTATTGTTCCAAACACTCCTTAATGGACCCTCATTTGTCCAACTTGTAGATCTTGCTCATCATCCTACCAAGGCACTTGAACATTCCCTTAGTTTGCTTGAATTCACCGATTCATTCTCGATCTCGGGAAGAGACGATAATACTCATGAGGTGGAAGATGAGAGCTTGGAAGACCATCCTGAGCTATTTCGATGATGATGATGATGGAGTCGAGGTTTTGCTCTTGCCTTTGTCTTAGCAACTCGTGCATCACTTAAAGGTACAAAGATGTGAGGATGAGCTCATAGTGAAGGTGCATCCCTTTGGGCTTGGTGGAATTGGTGCAAAGTTTCTATAGAGACGGGTGAGAAGCATCCCGTATGGAAGAGCAACCGATCCTCGAGTTGGAATATCAATCATTCTCCTAGCGATGTAGTAAGCTAAATTGAATGGTTGACGGTGGACAAGTTGTAGAGCATGCGACAAAGGCAAGCGTTGATGTGATCCCTATTTCTATGGTGCTAATGACATTGGCTCTAAGTAGCTCCTCCCATTTCTTAAATTCGGCTTAAGTTCATTTAGCTCCATTCCATATGGATCTCGGTTTACCTCCTTTCCCTTTCGGTAACTCGGGTTGTATCACCCCGGGTTAAATAGGTGTTCACGGATAACATCCTTATCGCCAAACGGGTTTGGTAGGGAGTAGCGGTCATTGATTGCATCAAGAACAGTGAGTGACCACTTATCCGAGTAGACACAAGTCCCCGGTTGGGAATTCCTAGCAATTGAGCAAGGTTGGCTAAGGTGATGGTGTAGTCGCTTTGATTGATTTTAAACCTAAGACAAAATTCATCATCGCCTTCATCATTAAAGCCGGTCACACTAGCATAGAATTCTAACACAAACCTAGGACAAATTGGTTCATCGATGTCAAGAGACAATCGAATTGAATGGCGGCTAGTTCTTCACTTGAGATTGGTATTTTCAAGGAAGGATGGGTGAATGGTTCTACCCTCATGGAAATACCTTGACTCTAGACTCTTAAAGATTTCTACTTGTTCCTTGGAAAGTCCTTTGGTTTTGTGATGTTTGGGAATGTAAGAAAGGGTGTCCTTGTGATCATAGAATCTTGCGGCTACCATGGTTATTCCTAAGAGCAAGAATTAATAAGTTAAAAAAAAATGAGACTACACTTTAACGTTTTGATTCTAGTGTGTGCCTATATGAAAACGATTTGGAGTTGCGGTTATCTCGACTCATTTTATGCATAAAAATTGTTTTAGTAGGGTGTTTGGCAAATACCATGAGATAACCCAAATGCTCCTAATTCAATGTGGCTTCATTTGAATATACCTGGGAATGCATATTAGTTATGCAATACCTTTAGTATTCAAGAGCATGCAAGTGATGAAAGTATAACGTTTCTATTTGTATTAACAATGAAAAATTGTTTTCCTACAAGTGAGAAGCTTTTCAAAATTTTGACATGGGGTGTTTGGTTATTTGAATAAGGCCTTATAGTTATTATCTATTGATTAGTGGAAGCATGATTTGTTTATGCAATATGATAATGTAGTACCTAATTTCAATGACTAGTTATGCAATTTGCCAATTGAATTCATATTTAGTATAAAAGCATACATAAAACCCCATGTAATGATTCGTAATGGTTTTGTGCATAAATAAGAATCCTAGACTCGAGTTGAGAGATAAAATGTAGTTAGGATACTTACAATGATGTTATCTTCAATGATTAGTGAGTGGGAAGGTGTCAATAATGAGCTTGGTTTAATGTTTACACGCTTTGGTAAAGTGGGTTTTGAGGAAGAAGATGTTTTAGGTAGTGCTTTGCTTCAGAGACATGCGGACCGTACGGTACCAAAATGTTTGGTTCCGCCTCGTGTTGTCGTTGGTGCCGTGGCTAAGAGAGTATACAAAACAAAATTGTTTTGTTTTGACTATTCTAATGTTTGGGCTATGTTTATCCTACATTTTGGTTCCATTAACCCTAAACCAAGTCTAAGAAGATTAAAAGGTTCTCGCTAAGAGGCTTAGTTAAGATGTCGGCAATGTTGTCTTGGAGGATACTTTCTCGATCGATATGTTTCCTTTTGTACATTGTCGCGAAGAAAGTGATGACGGATTTTAATATGCTTGTATGCGAGCATGTTGAACGGGATTCTGCGAGATCGATGGCCTTTGTTGTCGCAGTATTACAATGTCATTGAGATGAATTCGTAATCTCGAGAGCTTGCTTCATCCAAAGAGCTTGTTGACATGCTTTTCCCACCGAGACGCACTCGGCTTCAAGAGTTGAGATGGCTAAAGCCGTTTGCTTCTTTGCAAACCATGAGGTGAGACAATGTCCAACAAAAGTGCAAATACCACTTTACTTTTTCTATCGACATAATCACCGGCATGATCCGAGTCGGCATACACTATGGTTTCTACACCGCCCTTTGGGATACCATAATCCTAAACACGTTGTTCCCTTAATGTATCTAAAAATCCTTTTAAGGCTTCTAAGTGTGATGCCTTTGGGTTTTCTTGAAAGCGAGCACATAGACAAACACTAAACATAATGTCGGGTCTACTAGCCGTAAGATAGAGTAGGCTACCAATCATTCCTCTATATTTAGTGTTATATACGATTCACCTTCTTCGTCCTTGGTGAGTTTAGTGTCCGAGGACATGGGTGTTTTAGTTGGTTTGGAATCTTCAAGACCAAATTTCTTAAGCATGTCTTTTATATATTTAGATTGGTTAAAAATATGCCATCTTCTAGTTGTTTAATTTGAAGTCCTAGAAAGAAATTTAACTCACCCATCATACTCATTTCAAACTCGTCAGGCATCATTTTAGAGAAATCATCACATAGTTCTTGACAAGTTGATCCGAATATAATGTCATCAACGATATTTGAACAATGATAATATGTGATTCCTTTTCTTGGTAAAAAGAGTATTATCTACTAATCCCATAGTGTATTTGTTATTAATAAGAAAAGTGTTAAGTCGGTCGTATCAAGCTTTTGGTGCTTGTTTAAGGTCAGATAATGCTTTCTTGAGTTTGAAGACATGATGTAGTTTCTCAAAGTCGGTAAAACCGGAGGTTGAGCAACATACACTTTTTCGTTAATAAACCCATTAAGAAAAGCACTTTAACATCCATTTGAAATAATTTAAAATCATAAGCACATGCATAAGCAAGTAATATTCTAATAGATTCAAGTCTAGCTACCGTGCATAAGTTTCATCATAGTCAATCCTCTTGTTGATTATAACCTTGTGCAACAAGCCTAGCTTTGTTTCTAGATACTACACCATTTTCATTCATTTTATTCCGAAGACCCATTTCATTCCAATTATAGTTTGATCTGGGTTTTGGAACTAACTTCCAAACATCATTTCTAACGAATTGGTTTAACTCTTCTTGCATGGCAATTACCCATGATTCATCTTTTATTGCTTCATTTATGTTTTTGGTTCAATGGTGGATACAAAACAAAAATAATTACTTTGATTTTGGGCTTGTGACCTTAAGGTTCTTTGATTAAGTTGTCTATGACTTTGTCTAAAGGATGACTTTAGATTCTTTGATGTTTACAATTTCCTTATTTAATGGTTCATCTTCCTTGTTATTATTAATTATTTCTTGACTTTCTATCATTTGACTTTCAACTAAGTCATCATCTACCAAAGGTGATGTCTTAGAGGAGGTGGACTTTCGTCGAATGTTATGTTCAACGATTCCGACTATCATTGTTTCTTTGTTTAGACAATGTAAGCTTTACTAGTTTGAGAATAACCAAGAAATACACCTTCATAAGACTTTGGGTCAAACTTGGTGAGATAATCTTTAGTATTAAGAATAAAGCATTTACAACCAAAGACTCTAAAATATCCTAACGCTGGCTTTTTACCTTTATAAAGCTCATATGGTGTTTTGTTTAAGAAAGGACGATTAAGACTCTATTCAAAATATATGTAGAAGTGTCAACGAGTTACACCAAAACTTTTGAGGAATGTTTTGTTCATTAAGCATTGTTCTACTCATTTCTTGAATTGTTCTATTTTTACGCTCTACTACTCCATTTGATTGAGGTGTTCATGGAGCGGAAAAGTTATGTGTTATACCATTTGTATCACAAAAGTTTCCAAATTGAGTTTCGTTGTCAAATTACGACCATGATCCGCTCGGATCGACACAATTTTAACACCTAGTTGATTTTGAATTTTCTTGCTAAGAATTTCAAATTTGTCAAAAGCTTCATTTTGGTTTTCAAAACAACGCCCAAGTAAACCTCGAGTAATCATCTACTATGACCAAAGTGTATAAGTTGCCCGTAGCTTCTTATAGCGAATGGACCAAACAAGTCCATATGCAATAATTCTAGACACTTAGATGTGGACACCATATTTTTAGATTTGTGACTACTATGGATTTGTTTACTAATTTTGCAAGCGTCGCAAAAGTGTTGGTCATATTTTAGTTTTGGTAAATTACTAACTAGTTCTTTTGAAGATAGGTTTTGTATAAGTCTCATATTAGCGTGACCTAAGCGTCTATGCCAAAGAGATGAGCTATCATCTAACGTTGTTAGGCAAAGTTTGTCATTAGATGTTTTATCTATTTTCATGACGATATGTTATTTTTCCTAACTCCTTTAGCTATGGTGATACCATCTTTTAGTATTTTACTACCATTTTCATCAAATAGTACTTTATACTTTTATCACATAATTGGCTAATACTAAGTAGATTAAATCCTAACCTATCTACATGAACAACATTTTCAATAGTTAGGAGTTATGAGCGATCGCACTTTGCCAATGATTTTGCTTTTGAGATTGCTACCAAAAGCTTACATTACCTCCGCCATACTCTTGGTATGATGAGAAGAGACTTTGTTGCCCGTCATGTGTCGTGAGCATCCACTATCTTTTATCCATTCATCGTTCCAATCCAACTTTCAAGCATACCTAAGAAGCAAATAACTTAAGCATTTGGTCCCCAATATCTCATGGGTCCGTTTGGGTTAAACATACCATTTATTTGATTCATGTATGGAAACGATGGGTAAGAGTTCCATGATATGTAACTGAGTTTGATATGGTATAGGAAAGTTTTGATTCCAACCATTGTGTTGGTTGTTGGGATGTACGTTGTGGTTGCTTTAGGAAAGGGCGTTGGCAAAAGGTGTTTTATGTCGTTGTTGAGTAGTTTTTGATCTAAATTCATTTTTGCAAGTTCTACTCTCGATGTAACACTAGTTTTAGTTTAACACTATCCTTGGTTTTCTTTGTTACTTTGACAAATTCACTACGGTCCGTATCGCAAATATTCGTCTCACGAATTACCCACGGCACCATTTGGTTCAATGGACGAACCCTTATTTTGGGTCTGCCCGTCCGTGGTTGCATCGCAGTTAGCCGACAGCTTGTTCGTCCTTTCGCCGCTTTTGTTTTGACTTTTGGAATTAATACCTCATTAAATCCTAGCCCATTCATATCTCCCGTGTTTTATGTATTTTAACTATTTCATCGGCAAGTGCGATGTTTTTGTTAAACCTTTAAATTTAGAATTTTGTTCGATTAGAACATCTTGTGTGAGCTTTAGTTTTTCTATTTCAAGTTTAAGCTCTTGACATGATTTACAACCATCGCTATTTGCTTTTCCTTTTCAAGTCGTTTTGCTTTTCTTTTAACTCATTAACTTCATTTTCCAAAACTCCTTTTGGTTTTTAAAAATTTATTTTAGTTATGATTTTTAGACTTAGCTCACACAATTGATTATATTGTTTTTGCAAAGTGTCATCATCATAGAAGAATAAGAAGAGTCGGAAAGCACCTCGTTTGACTCATGTGCCATTAGAGCGATCTCTTCCTTGCTTGATTCTTCATCGCCTTCACTATCACTCCAAGCACCACTTACAAAAGCTCGCTGAGTTTTGCTTTTAGTGGTTCAGACATTCTCCTATGAGATGACTTGCATCACCACATCTAAAACACTTTCTTTCACCTTTACCCTTTTGTCATCCCGATCTTTTCGAATGGCTTCTTTTCTTCTCGAGGTTGTCTTACAAACTTTCCTCTTCTTCTAAAGAACTTCTTAAAATCTCTAACGGCCATGGCATACCCTCATCTTTACTACTGAGCAAGATTCGTCGTCATCACTTGATTCCGCCTTTGCTTTTAGAGCAACGGATTTGATCTTCTCCCTTTTTCCTTTGATGATCTCCGAATCTTTCTTCATCACCATTTCGTGAACTTTGAGGTTACCGATTAGCTCGTCTAGTGACATTTTTGAGAGATCTTTTGATTCTTCAATAGAGGTCACTTTAGCTCTCCATTTGGGATGGAGTGCTCTAAGAAATTTTGTCACAATTCTCAATTTCCGGTCATTTCTCAAATTTACTATTCATCTCGGGAATTTACTATTCATCGGTTACTATTCATCGTTTTACTATTCATCATTTTCGGAGTCGATTTGATATTCTGAGAACGTATTTCAAAATTTTACTATTCACGAAATACTATTCATTCCCGGAGAAATTCACTATTCATCGTTTATCGTAAACTAGGTTTACGAGTATCAAATTCGCGTAACCTTAATGGTTTAGCTGCGAATTCATGAGCAATCATCAAGGACATTTCATATAGACTAGGTTTAGTCTACATATCATTAGCATCATTATCATCATATTAGTTCATGCATGATTTTGTATTTTACATTAAACGATAATTTTATTTAATAAACGCTAACGCAGTAATCATTTAAATTGAACATTTGATCCGACACTTCCAAAAATTATCCTAATATATTTTATACTTATATTAACATTATAAAAATAATATTATGAGTTTACCCGTGTTTTAAATTTATTTTGTATATAAATTGTTATATTTATATAATTATTACGGTTTTCAGAATACTACTGATAATTATTATTTCACTCAATTTTTGTAAGGAATGTATTTTTATAATTTTATAACTTCAATATATTTTATTTTGATCCGTTAAAATTTATTTTTAGCTAACACTACCCTAAAAGCTTAAATATATACACAAGTTACTAATTATCCTTAATTAACTACACATTTACTCTACATTAATACACTTAATTATTACTAAATGCATCTAGTCTTTTTTTTTATTATGTATGTCGACCACAAGAGGTGACTCATCTACAATTTGAGTACAAATATCTTAGACATAATACTTACATTATATTATAATAACTACTAACACATACAAGTATAATATCAAGTGTGAAAAAAATATATATACCCTCCCACCATTTTCATCATCAACCGGCCATAAGGAGATCAAGGAAAGGAGGTCAAAATTTTTTCAAGTCAAGTTAAATTCACAACCTTAGCATACTCTTAAGTAAGGTTTTGAAATAAAAACGTAGGGTATTTAGGATAAACCCTTGTTCATTAAACCTCATCAAGTAACTAGTAAGCATTTCATGATCATTTTCATCTTTCATATTCATATTATGATCATTTTATCATGCTTGAGGAAAAACATGCAAGTTATATGGTTATCTATACCACTTTAATTGTTTTTAAGCACTATTAATTAATATACGTCATCCTATAATTAATCCTTGAAACATATTACTTTTGATGATGTCTAGGAACCCATGACACCCTAAGAAGGTGTATGGTAGGTTTAGAATAGCTTTGGCGTTGGTTTGAAATGGTTAGAATAAGTTTTACGCGAGAAAACTCATTTCGACAACTATATATAAGGGTCTGATCATATTTGTTAATTTGGAAATTTCGACAAAGGTAAAAATTTTGGGCTAGATATTTAGAAAATATACTTTAAAACGAAAACGTGACCGCTTGAATGGGTTAAACGGAGTTATAACGAAGAAGTTATGATATTTTCAAGTTTAACGATTAAAACTATAAATTTCGAAAATTCAAGATGTTGTTTTAACTTTTACGAGTCAAAAATGAGTCTTAAGCGTTATTAAATGTGTCGACTTATCATAAATATATTAGTATACTTTAACACGAAGCTAAGGACATATAAAACGAGAAAACGGACTTTAACGATTAAATTACAGCGCTTAAACAAGGTTGCCGAACTATTTAATATAAGTATAACTATATATTTTCTAATAGCCAAGAAATTACGGCCGCGAATGACCATGTTGAGGGTCGTTTTTAACATTGATGGAATACTTTTTATAAAATGATGTCTTCTAGTAAAAGTAAGTTCGCCTAGCCTATTTTCCAAAACGTCTAACCGTTCATCAAACGGAGTTGTAACGAGTAAATTACGGTCACTCAAACTTTGCCGAAAACCTATGTTTTTCTCCATGATCGAGACCTCTATGATAAAAACTTAAATGCTAAAACTTTGAGATAATGCTACAAGCTTTCCAAAACCGTTGAGTTTGTTTCCTAACACTCGATGTGCACCATTTTACGACTAGCTTTTCGAGGCGTTTAGTCACTTTCATGAAATTGTCAAATGACATTGTTTTACTACCTAAAAGCTATAATTTCATAATAAATCGCTAAATGACTATCGAGGATATCGCTTCAACGTAAATACTTGTAAAGTAATTTATAAATTGTCAAGACGTTATAAGATATTTTCGACGATAAACGTTATTGTCAAAAATTCACAAGTGGTATAGATATCATATGAATTGCATGCATAACATTACATCATGACTTATTATAGATCATATCATTCATAATAGGTCGCCGTTAGATATCTGCGTCTCATTTCAGTGAACTCACTTTTGCCATCGCATCATTTAACTAAGTGAGTATTCACAATCCCTTTTACCGCTTTACTATATTTTTGGGGTAAATGCATGAACTATATTTGAACTAAATTGATTATTACTTATGAACTCTTTAGACTTGAACTTTTGAACTTGACTTAGACTCTTGGACTTAATTATGAACTTATGACTTGTTTGAATATATTGAACCGTGACGTGTTATGACCTAAAAGTCTCGCCTGTTTTGGTGGCGCTCTTGACCCAAAGTCTCGCCAGACGGTGAGGCGCTCTAAATCTCGCCTTATGGGTGGAGCGTGCAAAGTCTCGCCTTATTGGTGGAGCGCCTCAATAATTCTCGCCTAGGTGGTCAAGTGACAAAGGAGTCTCCTTGTTGGAGCAAAGGTAAAGTCTCCCATGTTCTGAGCATCCCCGAATTATTATATACGTGGTGCTTCATCGTGAACTATTATGATAACGATACTTGACTAACTAGACACAATATATTTTGTGAATGGGTTGTGAACACACAGGTTGCAAGTTTTGTATGGGCGGAACTTGGAACTGAGTGGATTTACAATGCCTTTGCTTTGTGGACTATTTTCGATGACCGAAAACTTTGACTTCCTCTTCTAAGAGTTTTCATATAATATAAAACGTGTATACTCACCAACTATTTTCATAGTTGACCCGTTTTCTCTCATGCATTTCAGGTGATCATTAGTAAGCTTTCCTTCAAGGTCTTTGCATAATGAAGTTTTCACATATCACTACTAATCATTATGTATTAAATCAAAGTCTTTTGGGATCTAAACTTTGTATTATATTTGCCGATGTCGCTAAACTGTATTGTAATGGTGTTTACTTTCTTTTGAATCTTAAACGTTGGTATGGTCTATTATCTTGTGCTTATGTTCCTTTCGCTTACATCCTCGCTTTTCATTCCCATGAGGTGTGACAAATTTCCGACAAAGTTCTTACTACTAAAAGATTCATCAAGTGCTTTAAGTGATGTAATAATAGTATTAAAGTGAGCAAAGCCACAATCAATGGTTTCATCTTCGTGGATAACAAATTGTTCATATTGTTGAACAAGAAGATCAATTTTTTATCCTTGACTTGTGAATTACCTTGATGTGTAACAATTAAAGATTCCCAAATATCTTTGGCGGTTTCACATAAAAATTCTTTCATATTCTTTTCTAGGTAAAGCATTATAAAGCATCATTTTAGCTTCATTATTTTTAGCAACTAATTTCTTTTGTTCATCAACGTAAATATCATTTGTTGTAGAACTAAAATCCCTTTAACAATAATAAACCAAAGATCTATATCTTTTGATTTTACATATGTTTCAAAACGGGTTTTCCAATAGATAAATCCATTGGTTTCAAAGAGTGGTGGTCTTTGCATAGATTGCCCTTCTTTAAAGTTTTCGTAATCCATGGATCGCTTCAAGTTTATAAAATACAAGTTATTTTAGAAATTTTGAGCAACGAGGCTCGTACCAATTGTAGAAAACTAGAAGGGGGTTGAATAGTTTACCAATAAAACTTTGTTTTGAAACTTATCGAAAGATCAATTGATATTGATCTTAGATATGTTAATGAAATATGCAAGCAATATGTAAGGAGTAAATAAGGAAAGAAATGATCAAACCACAACAAGTTGTTTATAGTGGTTCGCCCACAAGGACTCTTTTTCCTTGCCCTACTCCATTCCCCGAGTCTCACACTCGAGAGTTTAACTTCACTAGTCAACAAGCTCCTTTCACCGACGGAGAAAACCTTTACACTTCGCTTACACTATTTCCGACACTAAGCTAGATGTCGAGTTCTTTCCAAGGGTACAACCACTCCCACACACAATGTAATTTGAGGACTAAAATACTAACCACTCACACTCACAAGATTATGATGGTTTAATACAACAATGAAGTATGAATCAACACAAGATCATACAACACTAAACAAACAAGACTTTCAACTTCTCGTTTGAAGCTTGAATGTGACTTGATCTTCTTTGCTACAAAAGAGATCACTAATATGATATGAAACCGAGTTAGAAAGGTTGAGAGAAGATATGTAAGAGAGTATGATGGAAAGGGATGAAAACTACTTGGTTTGGCTTTTGCTATTTATAGCCAAAACCATCGCAAAGATTCACGGACCGCATGACCCCTTAAAGGGTTCCGCCTGGATTTTGGTGTTGTGTGTCCGATAAAGAAGATATCAAGATCTTGCCAAAGTCAACCATATCTATGTAAGATTGTGTAAGATATGAAGAGTACAAATCCACACAAAATATCTAATGAAATCTTCCAATGATTTCCATGATGCATCACATGATGTCATGTGTTGTTTTTCTATTTTAGAAATATGCAAATACATAAGTAGTGTTTAGTTTTAAGAAACTAAAACATTCTAAAACTACTATCATATATTATGCTTAGACTCATATTAAGATATGATTAGTCACAATGTAAATGCTTAAATGATGAAGATATTGTTTGAGAAAGCTTGTTTTAATATCTATTAAACTTGACAAGCTTTAAGCTTTTATACAAATTAAATTTACTTTTGTTGTTAACAAAACTTAGGTAAAGATCAAAATATAAATAACGCTTAATGACGATATTTGTATTAACACCCACGTTGTTTATACTTTATCCCGCACAAAGATAAATACCGGGTTCTTTCACAAGGTAGAACCAAACCTACATCGCTACACCATCCGTAGAAAGCTAAATACCGTGTTTTCCACAAGGTAGAACCAAACCTACGCCGCTTACACTTTATCCAATACAAAGCTAAATATCGAGTCCTTCTTGGTGCAACTAAACCCGTTATGTTTTGTGGTCCAACATAACAAAACTTTTATTTTATGGCACAAACACATAAACCATCTAGTGTTACAAGATGATGTTACAAATGATGATCCAAGACAATGTGCCTAATGGATATAAATGACTAATATAAATAAACTTCTATTGATGAGAAGCCTTCAATGGATGAAGATAAGATCACCAATCTTGTAGATCTTCATATATATATATATATATATATATATATATATATATATATATATATATATATACACACACACACACACATACATGTAGTGGATGGAATGGCAAGTAAGACTTGCTTGTGGATCATCATGGAAGTATGCTTACAACAAAATGAGGTTTAGAAGCATTATGATCACGGGTTTTACATTGTGAATGATTGATATTAGTGGTGGATCTAATGGTTACTAATATATGGTAAAACTAGTGAAAATGGAGTGTTTAAGTATGTGGAAATGGGTGTGCAAAGGTTGATATTTATAAACAAAAGAACCAAAAATATTTATGTCCCAAGGATCCCTTTGAAAGGGATCCGTTGTTTAACCCAAAGGGATCCGTGGATCCGCCATGGCTGGGTAACAAATCCGGGTTTTGGGTTATAAATTTCGGGTCTTGGGTTATTGGTTTTTGGGTTTTGGGTCATGGTTATCTAATGTGATGACATGCATGATGTAAAGAACATTTTGGGTCATGGGTCATGGAATTTGGGTCATGGGTACCTGATGTGCTTCGTTGTGTATAGGAAATTTATTGATATCAAGTTTTAAATTTATATTTAGCCGACTATACCTATGATAAACACTTACGGACAGTTATCCGATCGATGGTAAGCTAGTTGGTAAGTAGTGTGTCGAACACTAAGAGTGGAACGTTAACACTTAAATCTATCAGTATTTTAATTCTATAGGCTAGTCTAATTAAACCTAATTTTAACACCGCAATGGGGTTTCACCGAGAGACTAGCACAAGGTTTAGATTTAACGTAAAGCAATGAGGCAAATAACACACACAAGCAGACACATATAATAAAGAAGAGGTCAAGTCGATAGTAAGGAAAATGTATTAGCCATTGTTTAGTCATATAAGATGTTTGATAAGTCTAAAACTCAGAACGATAGTACTCACAACTTGGCGATCTCGCTCCTAAACCTAGCTCGTCACTAGGATCTAAATTTTGTATTGAGCATTTTTCTGTGTATATTCCTCGCCATGATTAGTCGGAATCGATAAAGTCCGCCTTTAATGATTATCAACTTTATTATTTATCCCTCTAGGGCTTAAATTAACATGCAAAATAGTATTAATGAAGTAATAAATGTAATCAAAACCTGTTTAAGCATGGCTAATACCTACACGTATTAGCCCATAATCTCACCATAATACACGACATGTTTTAAAAGATTCAAGTATAAATCAAAAGAGAAAATACGCTAACCGAACGATTATAGAGTACTAAAACGACTAAGTGAATTATCCTTATGTAAATATGTACTAGCAGCACCTTCTTGGTCTTCTTTATGTCTTGGTATCGTACTTGGTGGTTACCTCTTATGCCTCCATAAAATTCGCTTGTAGGTCTCCTATTTATACTTTCTAGAAACAGGTCAATACGGCGATCAGTTATCCGATACGTGTATCAAGGTAACTTCGCCATGTGGTCCAAGATTATTATATTTTAGAATATTCGTACACCGCCATAGTGATACGGCATATCACGAATCTTCATACGACGTATGTTGTCTTCTTATTTTGGAATTATGGCCAAGTCTTGAGAGTAGATATGGCGAAGTTGTTGATGTCATACGCGATCCGGAGTAAAACAAGTCGATCTTCTCGTTGACCAAAGTTTCATGTACGGATGAAGAAATCCATACGGTGTATTCTTCAAAGTCGAAATGGTCTTCATAATCATCCAAGTCTTGGCATACTGGCGATCTATCTAGAATGATACCGCGATGATCTCGCCGCTTAATAGACTTTTCTAACTTGATCAATTTTCTCCAATTTACCTCCAAAATAGCTAACTTCCACCAATTGCTTGATAATAACCGAGATTTACAAAAGTAAACGATTAAGTATCAAACCCATATAAAATAATGCAAAACAAACAATATACATAGGATAAATGATGCTAATAATATGACGTTATTTGATGTCATCAAATATCCTCCCACTTGAACTTTACTTGTCCTCAAGTAAACTTTAGATAAAACTTATGAAAATGTATCCTAAACATTCGTCCAAGATTTTTCTAGCTACGCATTTATTCATTTAATCTCAAGTGCACAACCAAACACCTCACGAATAACAAAATGAAATCACTCATATTACTCAACTAATCTATGTGGTAACCTTTAAGTAGTTATCTCATTTTCTCAGCCATGACGAGTATTCTATCATAAGCTTGGCAAGGATACACATCTCCACCACTAAAGCTAAGGAGTAACAAGTCTAAAGCGGTAATTGGGCTAATTATTATAAGGCTTTAAGGGTTATGTCAAAATATCTCGACAAAAATATATTAGATCGCTAGCGATTCTTGATTTACTCAAACAATAGATGGTCACTAGAAGGGTACAATTTGATCATGCTGCTATTCACATAACAGATGGTCACCAAAATATACATGCTAGATCGTCGCGCATCATTTGATCACCAAAACCGGATGGTCACTAAAATATTAGTACATTAGATATTTTTACAAGGTATGGGAAAGGAAAAGGAAAACATACATAATTGGTGTAAAATAAAATCACAAAACAAATAGTTTATAACAAACATGTGGTTAATTACTTCCGACGCTCCCAAAAAGACACAAATTATAGACTAACTCACGCTTTAACACAAAAACTCACGCTTTAATAGGTAGACATCAATTAGACTCAAGGATGTCTTAATCATCATCTCATTAAACCTTAGTTGGCGCTCCCATAACGACCAACCCCTTGCAAACCATAAATATAATATAACAAATAGTGGCGATATCACCACTAATACATAACTTACATCGTTGTTTTATAACACGCACTAACGAATAACCGATTAGCTCAAATATAGAATCGCTTAAGATTAAAAGAACCGATCATCTCACTTTCTCACTTTTTCTTCTCACTCTTTTTTTTTTCTTTTCTATTTTCTATATTTTTTCTTTTTCTTCAAATAAACATTTAATGGTGTAAAATTTCACCACATCACCATCACTAAACTTGAAAAAGGAAAAGCGTCGCAAAAGTGTTGGTCATATTTTAGTTTTGGTAAATTACTAACTAGTTCTTTTGAAGATAGGTTTTGTATAAGTCTCATATTAGCGACCTAGCCGCCTATGCCAAAGAGATGAGCTATCATCTAACGTTGTTAGGCAAAGTTTGTCATTAGATGTTTTATCTATTTTCATGACGATATGTTATTTTTCCTAACTCCTTTAGCTATGGTGATACCATCTTTTAGTATTTTACTACCATTTTCATCAAATAGTACTTTATACTTTTTATCACATAATTGGCTAATACTAAGTAGATTAAATCCTAACCTATCTACATGAACAACATTTTCAATAGTTAGGAGTTATGAGCGATCGCATCTTTGCCAATGATTTTGCTTTTGAGATTGCTACCAAAAGTGACATTACCTCCGCCATACTCTTGGTATGATGAGAAGAGACTTTGTTGCCGTCATGTGTCGTGAGCATCCACTATCTTTTATCCATTCATCGTGTTCCAATCCAACTTTCAAGCATACCTAAGAAGCAAATAACTTAAGCATTTGGTCCCAATATCTCATGGGTCCGTTTGTTAAACATACCATTTATTTGATTCATGTATGGAAACGATGGGTAAGAGTTCCATGATATGTAATCCGGAGTTTGATATGGTATAGGAAAGTTTTGATTCCAACCATTGTGTTGGTTGTTGGGATGTACGTTGTGGTTGCTTTTAGGAAAGGGCGCTGGCAAAAGGTGTTTTATGTCGTTGTTGAGTAGTTTTGATCTAAATTCATTTTTGCAAGTCCTACCTCGATGTAATGCTAGTTTTAGTTTAACACTATCCTTGGTTTTCTTTGTTACTTTGACAAATTCACTACGGTCCAGATCAAGAAATATTCTCATCTCGCCGAATTACCCACGGCACCATTTGGTTCAATGGACGAACCCTTATTTTGGGCCCGCTCGTCCGTGGTTGTGATCGCAATAGCTTGACGATTTGTTCGTCCTTTTCGCCATTTTGTTTTGACTTTTGGAATTAATACCTCATTAAATCCTAGCCCATTCATATCTCCTGGTGTTTTATGTATTTTAACTATTTCATCGGCAAGTGCGATGTTTTTGTTAAACCTTTTAAATTTAGAATTTTGTTCGATTAGAACATCTTGTGTGAGCTTTAGTTTTTCTATTTCAAGTTTAAGCTCTTGACATGATTTACAACCATCGTCATTTGCTTTTCCTTTTTCAAGTCGTTTTGCTTTTTCTTTTAACTCATAAACTTCATTTTCCAAAAACTCCTTTTTGGTTTTTAAAAATTTATTTTTAGTTATGATTTTTAGACTTAGCTCACACAATTGATTATATTGTTTTTGCAAAGTGTCATCATCAATAGAAGAATAAGAAGAGTCGGAAAGTACCTCGTTTGACTCATGTGCCATTAGAGCGATCTCTTCCTTGCTTGATTCTTCATCGCCTCACTATCACCCAAGCACCACTTACAAAAGCTCGCTGAGTTTTGCTTTTAGGTGGCTTGGGACATTCTCCCATGAGATGACTTGCATCACCACATCTAAAACACTTTCTTTCACCTTTACCCTTTTTGTCATCCCGATCTTTTCGGAATGGCTTCTTTTCTTCTCGAGGTTGTCTTACAAACTTTCCTCTTCTTCTAAAGAACTTCTTAAAATCTCTAACGGCCATGGCATACTCCTCATCTTTACTACCGGAGCAAGATTCGTCGTCATCACTTGATTCCGCCTTTGCTTTTAGAGCAACGGATTTGATCTTCTCCCTTTTTCCTTTGATGATCTCCGAATCTTTCTTCATCACCATTTCGTGAACTTTGAGGTTACCGATTAGCTCGTCTAGTGACATTTTTGAGAGATCTTTTGATTCTTCAATAGAGGTCACTTTAGCTCTCCATTTGGGATGGAGTGCTCTAAGAAATTTTGTCACAATTCTCAATTTCCGGTCATTTCTCAAATTTACTATTCATCTCGGAATTTACTATTCATCTACATTATTTATCGCTTTACTATTCATCATTTTTGAGTCGATTTGATATTCGAGAACATATTTCAAAATTTTACTATTCACGAAACACTATTCATTCCGGAGAAAATCACTATTCATGCTTCACTATTCATCGCTTATCGTAAACTAGGTTTACGAGTATCAAATTCAGTAACCTTAATGGTTTAGTCATGCTAATTCATGAGCAATCATCATGACATTTCATATAGACTAGGTTTAGTCTACATATCATTAGCATCATTATCATCATATTAGTTCATGCATGATTTTGTATTTTACATTAAACGCATAATTTCCTATTTAATAAACGCTATCGCGTAATCATTTAAATTGAACATTTGATCGGACACTTCCAAAAATTATCCTAATATATTTTTATACTTATATTAAGATTATAAAAAAATAATATTATGAGTTTACCCGGTGTTTTAAATTTATTTTGTATATAAATTGTTATATTTATATAATTACGACGGTTTTCGTAAATACTACTCGATAATTATTATTTCACTCAATTTTTGTAAGGAATGTATTTTTATAATTTTTATAACTTCAATATATTTTATTTTGATCCGTTAAAATTTATTTTTAGCTAACGCTACCCTAAAAGCTTAAATATGTACACAAGTTACTAATTATCCTTAATCAACTACACATTTACTCTACATTAATACACTTAACTGGGGGTACGACCATAATAATAACAACATAAAAAATATTTTTCTTTTGTTTCTATATATATATCAAAGATAAAAATACAAAAAGATTTGTCGCTTTCTTTAATAATAACAACATAAAAATTACCACCGCAAACCAAGGCAAACAGACTACCTAACTGGGGTACGACCATAATAAGTTTGATCGGTGCTAAATACAAGCCTAAAAGGCTAAAACTGCTCAAACACTAATGCAATTAGGATCCGAGGAGTATAGGGTCTCCCGGTCGTTATGTCCCAAATGAGCTATGCAATGGATAAATCAACGCCCAAGAATCGAGAAGTTTGAATGTAAAAGGATTATGAATGATATTATAACCACGAGAAAAGCCAACAAATTAAAAACGCCTTAAATGCAAATTAAATAAAATTAAAAAGATAAAACCTATTAAATAAACGCTATCACTATATTTAAAGTGATGAACGTTTAAAACCCAAAACGACGCTTAAATTAAAATCTACGCGACGCAAAAAAAATAAAAAGTGAAACTAAATCAATATTAACCCTAAAAATATGAAAATGATGTTTTATAAACCTAATGATATAAGAAACTATTTAGAAAAGAAAATTATTTTTAAAACTAATTATCTAATTAAAAACTATTTTAACTATTAATTAATTACCTAAAATATAAGAAAATAGGAAATGAGCTAGAAAATAAGATTAAGACTTGGAAAAGTCTAAAATATCAAAATAGACTTTTCAAAACTATTTTTGTATTTTTGTGACTATTTTTCTATTTTCTATGGATTTTAAACTATTAAAACTAATTAAATTACTAAAATTACCAAATAAGCTATGAAAATCTAGAAAATTACTTTTTTACTTTTTATATTTATCTAAGCCTAAGAAAATTGAAAACTTATTTTTGAACCTTTTCTAATTTTTTGTATTAAATGCTATTTAAAAAGTATTAAAAACTAATTAAAATAGGAAAATAGCAAACAAATTGTAAAAATCTGAAAATTTCAGGGAAACTCTAAAATAATGATAAGAAGCTATGAAAATTAGAAAAACAGGTACTTGTGTACAAGATTATGAAACTGATGTGAGATTGCTTATTGAAATAAGCACAAAATAAGCCAAATGATCAAATTAAGCTACCAACTGATAACAAAGACTATGATACACTAAATATGACCAAATGAAACTTAAACAAACAAGCTACAATCACTGATTAGCACAATAAGACAGATTTGGTGATTTTGAATTTAAGCTAAAATGTAAAATGAGCTCACTGCAGACTAGAAATAAGCAACCAAATAAGCTCTAAGCTAAAATCCAATTATTGATACCCAAACTAGACCTAAGGAGCTACTCTTAACCAAAAGGCCAGCTTCTAACAAGCTTAAACAAGCTCTGTGCAAGCTTGTGCACAAACTGAGAAAGTCTCAGCTAATACTGAGACAGGATGCAGGGCAGATGGCCTTGACTTTGAGCTTAAGCTCAAGCTTATCCAAAAAGCTTAAAGAAAAAACAGATATGAGGGCTTATAAACCACCTAAAGGACTACTTGTACCCCAAAATCGAACCTAAAACCCTTTAATGAAACTCCGTGCAGATGCCGACTTTCTGACAAAACCAAATTTTGACATTTTGACTTTTTAACACAGACATGAACCTTGACTTTCTTGAGATTTGATCCAATTTTTATGATTGATTATGGTGTGTTATGATGAAATGAACTTAAAACCAGCTTTGTTTAAGACTTTTAATCACAAAATGATGATTTGCTCTTTTAAAAATCACAACAGTGGACTGTTGAATTCAAATGACAATTTTTTGACTTTTTATGATATTGCAGACCAAACTAAGACTCAAATGAGTCTAATATGACTAAACAAACTTGCACCAATAAGTTTTAACCATCGAGCAAGTCTAGAGAACAAGTACAACAGCTTATTCCAAACACCCTCAGACAACCGATATGCAAATTAAAACAACTCTAAACAAAGAACCAACTTATGAATATGATCAAATTAACTTGAGACAACTTAAATACTACTGCTTTGACCGTGTTTTAACAGTGTTTAAACAACAAGAACAGATTATGCACAACTACTTGAAAATCACTTACAATAGTCCACAACCACAATGGTTTGAATCCAAGAACCAAGAACCTCTAACCTATCCAAACCCCTAACCTAGCTTAATATCAACCCACATCCAAAGCTGCTTCACCCATTTCCATTTCCTTTGCCAATTTTGCCCCTGTTTGACTTTCTTTGACCAAAGTCCAAATGTGCTTAAAACTGGAATACAAGCTTATAAAAAGCTTTTATAAACTTATATAAGCTATTTAGAGCTGAGAATTGAGATGTTTGAAGCTTGTAAACAAGATTTGTACTTATAAAATTTCAACAAGGGACATAAACAAATGATTATAACATTAAACCTGAAATTGGTACTTGATTGAGTTTTAATAAACTTAAATACTTTAATTTAACATACTTTAACAAAGGTTACAAGTTTACACCGTATTCAAAGACTTAACATAAAACGACATAAGAAATAAAATAAAAATTACAAGACCTCAACTTGCTCCCATTGCTTCCTTTTTATAATCCAAACGCTATTCCTCTCCTCGAATCTTTCCCAACAATTTTAGCCATAGGATTGCTCAAAATGATCTCCACTGCTCAAAATGTTTTGGCGCCAAATGGTTAATCGCCAAACGGGAGAGATTGAGTGAATGGGGAGAGGCATTTAATGCCTTTGAGTTTAGTGAGGTGGGGGGACATGGAGTGGTTGGGTGAGCTAAGTGGTTGAGATGGTGGCCGGGATGGTGGGCGTATACGGTAGAGAAAAACGGGAAAGGGGGGACTGGTTTGACTTGTTTGACCGGTATTTTGACCAATGGACTAAATATCAAAGGGGGTTCAATTTGTTTTTGACAGGGGTCATAGGTGTGAAAGGGTCCAAATGGGTGAAAGGTTTTAATACATAGGACCTTTCATGTAATTTTGAAATTTCAAGGACCATAACCGCCAATTCGTAAAAGTTTATCCAAGGGCTGAAAATGACACTTTCAAAAGTACAAGGACCAAATTTGCCAAATTGCCATTTTCCAGGGCCATTTTTGCCAAAATTCAAACTCAAGGACTAAACTTGTAATTTCTCAAACTTTTGATATTTTCCACCAAAGGACTAAATTTGATAACTTTTGATTTTAAAAGGACCTTTGGTGATTTATACTTTGAAATTCGGCTCGTGGACTATTTTGACAATTTTTGAAACTGGGGATCGAAACGCAATTTTGCAAAATTGATATGTTTTTCATCCGATTTTGATATTTTTGAATTTGAAACACATAAAACACCGATTTGTGATATTTTGATCATTTAGATGTGTTTCGAGTGTTTTCGATGAATTTGCGCTTTATTTTAGATAAAATGATGAGTATTTACACACTCATCAATCCCCATATCGAGATATTGCTAGTCCCTAGCAATGATTTGAGAAAACATAATGGATTTTAAACTCTTTACCAAAAGCCATTACTCGAGTAGCCAAATGTTTTAGTTCAAGTAAGAACCATGGTACACCGATAACCATGTGATTTTGAGCAAACCACCGCCTTTCAACGGATTTGATTTTGTCTTTACCGTGTCGCACTTTCCGGACTAGCCAACTCTTAGATAAATTATCAACATTATCTTTGGTGAGTCAATACCAACTATGGATTTTCCATCGCCTTTACCACAAGCCATAATCTTGCGGGCTAGCCAACTCATTATCTTTTGAGGATGATGGGAGTCAAGAACCATACAATTTTGGGCAAATTGCAAGCCATATAAACGGATTTGAGAAATCTTTACCAAGAGCCGCTTGCTCTGGATTAGCTAATCCTTTGTCTTACGTACATGGCGGATCGATAACTGGATGAGAAAGTGTAGAACACTTACTCCAAAAAAAAATTTTGGCCAAAAACAGGGGATTAAAGCGGTATATTTACATGATAAAATTCATGAGAATCCCCCACACTTAGAAATGAATATTGCCCTCAATATTCAAAGTACCGGCGGTTATGCCGAAACAAAGAACGAAAAGGGAATATTACGCCATTATTTAGAAAGAATGATTTTTTTTTTTTTTTTTTTTTTTTTTTTTTTGAAACATGTGGCAACCCCCACACTAGGGTGGTAGAAAGAGGTGAGAAGACGTAAATATGGGTGAAACCCATATGGCATGCTATCGTTTTTGATTCCCGAGTCGCTAGCTTGACTCGATCCCCGCATTCATTGGTTCATGGGAAAGTTTGAAGATCCGGACAACCATGGATGGAATGTCCTCTCCAAAGAAATGCTTCACCGATGACCATTCACTTTGAAATTAGGGACCATCGGGTTGAGATAACTCAATGGTACCATAAGGATAAACCTTAGCGATAGTAAATGGACCGCATCAATGGATTTGAGCTTTCCCGAGAAAATCTTCAATCTTGAGTTGAAAAGAAGGACTCGATCACCAACGTTGAAAACGCGGTTCTTGATTTTGAGTCATGGATCTTCTTGTCTTTTGTTTATAGATCAAAGAGTTCTCGAGGCTTGATCACGGAGTTCATTTAATTCATTCATTTGAACTTTCCGATGATCACCCGCAATCAATATCAAAGTTAGCATGCTTCAAGGCCCAGATGCCTTGTGCTCGAGCTCAACCGAAGATGACATGCCTTCCGCACACCACCAGATGGAGTGCACCGATGGGTGTTTTGTAAGTCGCACGGAAGGCCCGTGAGTGCATCATCTAACTTATCCGACCAAGAGGCACGGTTTTCACCAACCGCCCTCTCCGTAATTCTTTTATGCCCGGTTAGAAACTTCCACTTGCCCACTTGTTTGTGGGTGGTACGCAGAGGTACGGTGAGTTACACCATACTTTTGCATGACTCTTGCAAATTGGTCATTGCAGAAATGCGCATCACCATCACCGATGATGGCTCGTGGAGTTCCAAACCTAGCAAATAAGGATTTCAAGAATTTCACAACAACTCGGCATCGCTTGGTGGGTAAAGCCTTAGCTTCAACCCATTTTGACAAGTAGTCAACGGCCACGAGTATGTACTTATTTCCGTGAGAAGAAGGAAATGGCCCCATAAAGTCAATGCCCCAGATGTCAAAAATCTCACACACTTGAATGGCGCTTTATGCATTTCATTCCTTTTGAGATATTCCCGACGCTGACAAGCGCCACAAGTTTTGACGAATTCATGGGCATCCTTATAGATCGCGGGCCAATAGAACTCGAATCAAACACCTTTTGGCGGTGTAGTTGGGGCTATGATGTCCCCAAGAGGTCCGAATGGCAAGCCTTGAGAATGTCAACGGCTTCCCGACCATATACACATCGCCGGATGACTTGATCCGCACAGATTTTAAACAAGTAGGGTCGTCCCGTAAATAATGTTTCACATCTTGAAGAATTTATTTTTCTGCTGGGACGACATCCCTTTCATTAACAAAGTTACCCGCATGGTAATTTGCAAAGTCGGCAAACCATGGGGTAGACGAGTCTCCACGAAAAGAAACCATATTGAGTGTTTCGAGAGGAAATGTTTCATTGATTTCCTTTTCTCGAACACATTTTGATGAGGGTTCTCTAATCGAGAGATGATCGCAGACTGTGTTCTCACTCCTTTTTATCACGAATGATGATATCAAATTCTTGTAGGAGGAGAACCCAACGGAGCAATCTCGGCTTTGCATCTTGTTTTGCAAAGAGATATTTGAGTGTCGAGTGATCCGTATACACCACGCATTTGGTCAAGATAAGATATGGTCAAACTTCTCAAACGATACACCACCGCCTAATAATTCTTTTTCCGTGGTGGTGTAATGAGTCCGAGCTTCACCATAGTTTTGCTCGCGAGTGGATCGGCCGGAAATGCTTGGTTTTGCGCTGCCCAAGACCGCACCGATTGCAAAATCACTTGCATCGCACATGAGCTCAAGGGTAAGTCCCAATGGGGCAACTAGAATGGGTGCCCGTAGTTTTTCTTAAGTGTTTCAAAAGCTTCGATGCACTCGTGAGAGAAGATGAAAGGAGCATCTTTTCGAGAAGATGGGTCATAGGTCAAGCGATTTTAGAGAAATCTTGAATAAATCTACGATAAAACCCAGCATGACCAAGAAAACTCCTAACACCTTTGACAAGAGTGGGATGAGGTAGTTTAGCAATGACATCAACTTTTGCTCTATCAACCTCGATCCCGTTTAGAAATCTTATGGCCGAGGACAATGCCCTCTTCGACCATAAAGTGGCTCTTCTCCCGCTTAGACATAGATTGGTGTCTTCACACCTTTTAAGCATTTTGTCTAGATGGAGAGACAAGTCCGAAATGAGTCCCCAATGACCGAGAAGTCATCCATAAACACCTCCATAGTTTCCGATCATGTCGTGGAAAATGGCCATCATACAACGTTGAACGCATGTGAGCATTGCATAAGCCAAAAGGCATACGTCTCAGAGGCAAACGTCCCGTATGGGTGTGAATGTAGTTTTTCTTGATCCAGCCGGATCAATGGGGATTCGAAAGTAACCGAGAAACCATCAAGGAAACAATAGTACTGCTCCTCGCTAATCTCTCAAGCATCCGTCCATGAAGGGTAAAGGAAATGGTCTTTTCGGTATGCCATTTAACTTTCGATAGTCAATACACACACGCCAACCCAGAACCAATCGAGTTGGAATCAACTCGCTTTCTTCATTCGTGACAACAAGAATGCCACCCTTTTTTGAACGCAATGAATTGGGCTAACCCAAGGACTATCGAGATCGGGTAATTAGACCCGCATCAAGAAGTTTGAGAACCTCTTGTTTGATAACCTCATGAATCTTAGGATTCACCTTCTCTCGACTTTTGACCTGGTTTGAAGTCATCCTCCATTAAGATTTTGTGAGTACAAAATTGTGGTTGATACCCTTAATATCGGAGAGTTTCCAAGCAATTGCTTGCTTGTGTGACTTCAAGACCTTTATGAGAGCAGCTTTTCCTCCTCGGTCAAGTCTTTAGTAATTATGACGGGTAATTTATCATCACCTCCAAAATGCATACTCGAGATGAGGAGGTGTCCTTTAGTTCAACCTCGAAATTCTTCGCTGGATGATTGCACCGATTTGATTTCCTCAACCGTGATTTCTTTCTGAGGAGTGAAGGTAATGGATCTTCATTAAGCAATTGCTCAAGATAAAGAATATCCTCCGAATCATAAACACCATCAATTCCAAAGCGGAATTGATTCATCAAGAGCTGTAAATTCATCGATCTCTTCCAAAGGAAGTCACCTCCTCAAACGGAGTAAGAGAGGGGAAGAGTCGGCAATGATAGGTTGAGGAGATGTGGTGGAATTCCACCCACGTAATTATGAAGATAACCAAGAAACTCTTGAGAGTACTCCTCAAGCAATGTCAATTAGATCGACTCGATTAATTGATTCAAGATTACACTTGAGGAGCACCTCAAGTCCGATCGAGGTTAAAAGCAACACTCATTACCCACACGAGAGTGATCTCTTGCTCAAATACATCGATAAGAGCACGCCCGCCCTCGTAAATCCCTCGCCCAACAATGAGAGGAACTCGAGGATCAAGATCGAAATCAACGACCACAAAGTCACCGGAAATGGAACTTTCCTACTTTCACAATACATCCTCGGCGATGCCAAGAGGACGCGAGATAGATCGATCCGCAAGCTCAAGAGTCATGCGTAGGAATAAGTTCCTAAGAGACAGCTTGTTTCCATATCGAATACGGCATCGATTGATGCTTGCACCAAGATCGGCAAGGGCGAAGCACTCAATCATCCCGGAAAACACAAGGAAGAAGAAATTTTCCGGATCTCCAAGCTTCTCTGAAGCTTTTTAACAACACCGCCGAGCAATTCTCATTCAAAGGAGTTTTAGCCATTTCAAACAAATTTTCTTTGTTGCTCAAAGATATGTTTCGTAGTAGATGCAAACTTTGGCATTAACATGATGGCATCCGCGAAGCTTATGTCAAAGTGAAGTTCTTGGAAAATCGAAAGAATTTTTCCATCCGATGACTAGCTTTCTCATGAGCTTTTGCTCATGTAACCGCTGAGGGTAAGGAAGAGAAGATTTGGATTGATTCTCAACAGAGCTACAGGAGGTTCAAAACAACTCCTTGATTTGACTGGGTCTCGGACCACTGAGGTTGGACTACCAAGGTTGGACGTGCGCGTACTTCGTGGACTTGAATAATGCACTTTGTCCGTTGTTTCCTTGGTAACTTGACTAAATGCCACGGAGGAGGGGGTATTGGAGTCGAGGTCCATTGTTTTGGAGGTTCGCTTTCCACTACCTTTGGGAGAGAAGAAGAAGAGGTAGTAGGAATAGCGGGTCCAAAGATATGAAGCACCACTGGTTGTGATCGCCTTTGATCGCCTCTGATTAGCGATCGTGTTGCTAGGTAAAGTACCGAGCCCGAGGGTCGATCATTTAAAGACTTTTGATGTCGAAATTGACCGACCAACAACCGATTCATTTCCTCGATTTCATGAATTGTTTCAACAACTCATCGATGATGGTCAGCTTGGAACAATGGCTTGAGTTTGCACAGTGGAAATTCGCCTCTATTGTTAGGATTAGGCCTTGATTCAAAATTCCTTGATTATTTGCATGAAAATACCTGTGGTTGAAATTTCCGACTGGTTTCTATTGTAATTTCCTTGATGTTGGAAATTTTGATTCGATTTTGAAAACCGTTGTTTTGATTGAAATGACCTTGGTTTTGGAAACCTTGGTTTTGTCTGCTTTGATTCGATTACGGTTTTGGTTTTGATTGAAACCGGAGGTCCAGTAGTGGTTAGACGGTGGTTCGGGCCCATGTGAGCACGATATTGATTGCCTCCTTGATTAGACATCCCGCCCACAAAGATTAGCTTCAAAAGGGTTACCATCGGTGGCCATACAGCTTATAATAAGCATGGGGCCACCACAGTAACACAGACTTCCACTTTCTTAACTTCAAGCAGAGGTGAGGTTTGTGAAAGGAGACTTTCTTCCGTTGGAAAGAACCAAAGCTGATAGCTTCCGTGAGTTTATCAATCTTAGCATCGGTGCTAGATTGACTCACGCGATGAAGAAGAAGAAGGACCAACACCGACTTGGGAAACAACCGCTTGCTTCGCGCAAGGCGGACTTTAGACTTGTTTTCGATAATCGCCAAAGCTTTTGACGCTTTGTTTAGGAAATTTCTCCCGCGAGGAATTGAGAGAATCTTGATCGATTGACTCACCCATTATAGAAAGTATCGAGTTGCATCAACTCGGAGAAACCGTGGTGAGGACATCATGAAGCAATTCCTTGAAACGATCCCACGATTCATCAAGGATTCATCAAACTTCGAGTGAACTTGATGATTTCATTTTAAGACTCGTGGTCTTGGATGGTGGATAGAATTCATTCACAAATTTCTTCACCGATCTTCCCATGTCTCTATTGATTTAGGGGTTGTTTTTCAAGCCAACCGGCTTGCCCTCAAGAGAAAACGGAATGTAAGTTTAACAAGATCGGGCGGACATTCTTATACTGATGGTAGATGCAATCTTGTTAAACCATCTTATATGAGCACGAGGATCATCCCGCCAAAACCGAGAACCGATTTGAAGTTACAAGATTCAAGAACCCGGCCTTGAGTTCAAAATTTTCACCACGATGGTCGGTATAACAATAGCATCTCCATACCGCCGATGGGTGCCCGGAGAAGCTCACATAGGAATCTCATCCGCCATGATAATGTGATGAGGCGAATATCCGGATCTCGATCCGATCGATGGAGCAGAAGTTCACGAGCACGCCTTCTGGAATCTTGACAAGCTCACGAAATGGGCTTACAGATCTAGAAGAGCGAGCAAGATATACTAGAATTAACTCTAAGGAAACTCGTAGTTAAGGAGAGAAATGGAATTATGAAAATCTTTCAGATGAGAATGAGAATTATGAAGACGCTTTGTAAAAATCGTGGTGAGAAGAATCTTTATGGGTTTTCTCGTTCAAACGTCGATATCACAACAAAATCAATTAACACAAAATCGAGGCAAAACAACAAAGGAACTTAACCAATAATCCAAGATGAATGGCTTTTTGAAAAAGGTACACCAATCACAAGGACACAAAGGCAAGTTTTATATCTTTAGTTCGAACTTATTATGGTCGCACCCCGCTAGGTAGTGCACCGCCTTGGTTTTCGTGGTAATCTTTTAAGTTGTTAATTATTAGAGAAAACGACGATTCTTTTGTATTTTTATTTTTGATACATATATAGAAACAAAAGAAAAATATTTTGTGTTTTATACGCTTTTGGATGTTTTGGGTTTTGGATTTTTAGAAGAAAATATGGATATATATATATATAAATAAATGGATGATATAAACAAAGAGTGAGGATTCAAACAACTAACTGCTAAAACGGAGATAAATCAAGACAACACTCAAGCAATGGCGCCAAAATTTGATCGGTGATAAACAACAAGTCTAAAAGACTAAAACCGCTCAAACACTAATGCAATTAGGATCGAGGAGTATAGGGTCTCCCGGTCGTTATGTCCCAAATGAGCTATGCAATGGATAAATCAACGCTCTAGTAATCGAGAAGTTTGAATGAAAAAGGATTATGAATGATATTATAACTACGAGAAAAGCCAACAAATTAAAAACGCCTTTAAATGCAAATTAAATAAAATTAAAAAGATAAAACCTATTAAATAAACGCTATCACTATATTTAAAGTGATGAACGTTTAAAACCTAAAACGACGTTTAAATTAAAATCTACGACGCATAAAAATAAAAAGTGAAACTAAATCAATATTAACCCTAAAAATATGAAAATGATGTTTTATAAACCTAATGATATAAGAAACTATTTAGAAAAGAAAATTATTTTTAAAACTAATTATCTAATTAAAAACTATTTTTAACTATTAATTAATTACCTAAAATATAAGAAAATAGGAAAATGAGCTAGAAAAATAAGATTAAGACTTGAAAAGTCTAAAATATCAAAATAGACTTTTCAAAACTATTTTTGTATTTTTGTGACTATTTTTCTATTTTCTATGGATTTTAAACTATTAAAACTAATTAAATTACTAAAATTACCAAATAAGCTATGAAAATCTAGAAAATTACTTTTTTACTTTTTATATTTATCTAAGCCTAAGAAAATTGAAAACTTATTTTTTGAACCTTTTCTAATTTTTTGTATTAAATGCTATTTAAAAAGTATTAAAACTAATTAAAAATAGGAAAATAGCAAAACAAAGACTTGTAAAAATCTGAAAATTCAGGAAACTCTAAAATAATGATAAGAAGCTATGAAAATTAGAAAACAGGTACTTGTGTACAAGATTATGAAATCGATGTGAGATTGCTTATTGAAATAAGCACTAAATAAGCCAAATGATCAAATTAAGCTACCAACTGATAACAAAGACTATGATACACTAAATATGACCAAATGAAACTTAAACAAACAAGCTACAATCACCGATTAGCACAATAAGACAAGATTTGATGATTATGAATTTAAGCTAAAAATGTAAAATTGATCACTGCAGACTAGAAATAAGCAACCAAATAAGCTCTAAGCTAAAATCCAATTATTGATACCCAAACTAGACCTAAGGAGCTACTTTTAACCAAAAGGCCAGCTTCTAACAAGCTTAAACAAGCTCAGGCAAGCTTGTGCACAATCGAGAAAGTCTCACTTAATATCGAGACAGATGCAGGCAGATGGCCTTGACTTTGAGCTTAAGCTCAAGCTTATCCAAAAGCTTAAGGAAAAACAGATATGAGGGCTTATAAACCACCTAAAGGACTACTTGTACCCCAAAAATCAACCTAAACCCTTTAATGAAACTCAGGCAGATGTCAGACTTTCCGCGCACAAAACCAAATTTTGACATTTTGACTTTTTAAAACGTATATGAACCTTGACTTTCTTGAGATTTGATCCAATTTTATGATTGATTATGGTGTGTTATGATGAAATGAACTTAAAACAACCTTTGTTTAAGACTTTTAATCACAAAATGATGATTTGCTCTTTTAAAAATCACAACAAAGGACTCGTTGAATTCAAATGACAATTTTTGACTTTTATGATATCATAGACCAAACTAAGACTCAAATGAGTCTAATATGACTAAACAAACTTGCACCAATAAGTTTTAACCATCGAGCAAGTCTAGAGAACAAGTACAACAGCTTATTCCAAACACCTTGCAGACAACCGATATGCAAATTAAAACAACTCTAAACAAAGAACCAACTTATGAATATGATCAAATTAACTTGAGACAACTTAAATACTACTGTTTGACCAGGTTTTAACATGTTTAAACAACAAGAACAGATTATGCACAACTACTTGAAAATCACTTACAATAGTCCACAACCACAATGGTTTGAATCCAAGAACCAAGAACCTCTAACCTATCCAAACCCCTAACCTAGCTTAATATCAACCCACATCCAAAGCTGCTTCACCCATTTCCATTTCCTTTGCCAATTTTGCCCCTGTTTGACTTTCTTTGACCAAAGTCCAAATGTGCTTAAAACTGGAATACAAGCTTATAAAAAGCTTTTATAAACTTATATAAGCTATTTAGAGCTGAGAATTGAGATGTTTGAAGCTTGTAAACAAGATTTGTACTTATAAAATTTCAACAGTGGACATAAACAAATGATTATAACATTAAACTGAAATTGGTACTTGGATTGAGTTTTAATAAACTTAAATACTTTAATTTAACATACTTTAACAAAAGGTTACAAGTTTACATTAATTCAAAGACTTAACATAAAACGATATAAGAAATAAAATAAAAATTACAAGACTCCTCAACTTGCTCCCATTGCTTCCTTTTTATAATCCAAACGCTATTCCTCTCCTCTCGAATCTTTCCCAACAATTTTAGCCATAGGATTGCTCAAAATGATCTCCACCGTTCAAAATGTTTTTGGCGCCAAAATGGTTAACCGCCAATCGGGGAGAGATTGAGTGAATGGGAGAGGCATTTAATGCCTTTGGAGTTTGGTGAGGTGGGGGGGGACATGGAGTGGTTTGGGTGAGCTAAGTGGTTGAGATGGTGGCGGGATGGCAAGGCATACGGTAGAGAAAAACGGGAAAGGGGTGACTGGTTTGACTTGTTTGACCGGTATTTTGACCAAAGGACTAAATATCAAAAGGGGGTTCAATTTGTTTTGACAGGGTCATAAGGTGTGAAAGTGGTCCAAATGGGTGAAAGGTTTTAATACATAGGGACCTTTCATGTAATTGTCAAATTTCAAGGACCATAACCACAATTCGTAAAAGTTTATCCAAGGGCTGAAAATGACACTTTCAAAAGTACAAGGACCAAATTTGCCAAATTGCCATTTTCCAGGGCCATTTTTGCCAAAATTCAAACTTCAAGGACTAAACTTGTAATTTCTCAAACTTTTGATATTTTCCACCAAAGGACTAAATTTGATAACTTTTGATTTTAAAAGGACCTTTGGTGATTTATACTTTTGAAATTCGGCTCGTGGACTATTTTTGACAATTTTTGAAACTTGGGGATCAAACGCAATTTTGCAAAATTGATATGTTTTCATCCGATTTTGATATTTTTGAATTTGAAACACATAAAACACTGATTTGTGATATTTTGATCATTTAGATGTGTTTCTGAGTGTTTTCAGATGAATTTGCAGTTTATTTTGTATAAAAATGATGAGTATTTACACACTCATCAAAGTTCCCGAACCAAAGATTAAAACTTGCCTTTGTCTCCTTGTGAGTGGTGTACCTTTTTCAAAGAAGCCATTCATCGTGTGATTATTGGTTTAAGTTCACTGTTGTTTTGCCTCGATATTGTTTTAATTGGATTTGTTGTTATATCTACTTGTCAAAACCATAAAACCCAAAAAGATTCTTCTTACCCCATTTTCATAATTCATTTTCATAATTCCTTCCTTAACTCCGAGATCTCTTAGAGTTAACTCTAGTGCGCAAGACCGCTCTTCTAGGTCCGTAAGCCCATTTCGTGAGCTTGTCGATTCCAAGAAGGCGTCCAGAGACTTTCGCCCATCGGTCGGATCGAGATCCGGATCGCCACACTACTTCCGTTGTCATGGCGAAAGAACGTCCTATGTGTGAGCTTCTCGGGCACCCATCGACGGTATGGAGATGTTATTGTTATCCCACCATTGTGGTCGAAAATTTTGAACTCAAAACCGGTTATCAATCTTGTAACCTCAAGTTAATTCTATGGTTTTGAGAGGATGATCTCATGCTCATATTCGATGGTTTAACAAGATTGAATCTACCATCAAATACAAGAATGTCCCTACAGATGTCAAGCTTCTTCTGCTCCCATTTTCTCGAGGGCAAGCCCGGATTTGGCTTGAAAACAACCCCTAAATCAATCGAAACATGGGACGACACAGTGAAGAAATTTGTGAACTAGTTTTATCCACCTTCCAAAACCACGAGTCTTAAAATGAAATCATCAAGTTCACACAAAGTTTGATGAACCCTTGGGTGAATCGTGGGATCGTTTTAAGGAGTTGCTCCGCAAATGTCCTCACGGTTTCTCCGAGTCGATGCAACTCGATACTTTCTATAATGGAGTGAGTCAATCGATCAAGATTCTTCAATTCCTCCACCGAGGAAATTTCTTGAGCAAAACCGTAAAAGAAGCTTTAACGATAATTGAAAACAAATCTAAAGTCCAGACCGCATTTAAGCAAACCGGTTGTTTCCCAAGTCGGTGTTGGTCCTTCTTCTTCATCATTCGTGAGTCAATCTAGCACCGATGCTAAGATTGACAAACTTACTAAGCAATTCAAGCTTTGGTTCTCCAACCAAAAGAAAGTTTCTTTTCCACAAACTTCACCTCTGCCGGGTTAAGAAAGTGGAAGTCTGTGTTACTTGTGGTGCCCCCATGCCTATTACGATCAGATGGCCACCGATGGTAACCCTTTGAAGCAAACGCTGGGCGGATTTCCAATTTCAGAGGCAACCAATATCGTGCTCCTATGGACCCGAACCACCGCCCTAACCACTACCTCGACCACCCGGTTTCAACCAAAACCAAAACCGTAATCAAAATCGAATAGACCAAACCAAGGTAATTTTAGTCAAAATAACGGTTTTCAAAATCAAAGTCAAAACTTCCAACACCAAGGAAATTTTAATAGAAACCAAGGTCGTGGAAATTTCAACCTCGGGTATTTTCATGGCAATAATCAAGGAAATTTTCAAAATCAAGGTCCTAATCCAAACAATAGAGGCGAATTTCACGTGCAAAATCAAGCCATTGTTCCAACTGGACCATCATCTAATGAGTTGTTGAAGCAATTCATGAAATCCCAAGAGGAAATGAATATGTTGTTGGTTAGCCGATTTCGACATTAAGAAGTCTTTAAATGATCGACCCTGGCTCGTGTACTTTACCTAGCAACACGATCGCTAATCCGAGGGGCGATGCAAAGGCGATCAAAACCAAGTGGTGCTCAGATGATGGACCCGCTATTCCTACTACCTCTTCTTCTTCTCTCCCGAAGGTAGTGGAAAGTGAACCCGAGGCGACAAAGGACAAGGAACTTCCTACTAATAACGGAGGTACCAAAGAATGTCCATCCTCAAAGTTGTCCCGAACCCAAAACCAAACTCAGAGTTGTTTTGAACCTCGGTTGAAAACCCCAAACCAAAACTTCTATTCCTTACCCTCACGCTTAATGAGCGAAGTCTGCTGAAAAGCTAGTCATCAAATGGAAATTTTTTTCAAATTTTCCAAGAACTTCATTTTGACATAAGCTTTGCGGATGCTATCATGCCGATGCCCAAGTTTGCATCAACTCTCAAACACATGTTAAGCAATAAGGAAAAACTGCTTGAAATGGCTAAAACTCCTTGAACGAGAACCGCTCGCTGATTCATAAAGAAGCTCCGAGAAGCTAGGAGATCCCGGAAAATTTCTCCTTCCTTGTGTTTTCGAGGATGATTGAATGCTTTGCCCTTGCCGATCTTGGTGCAAGCATCAATCGATGCCTTATTCAAGATGGAAGAAACTTTCTCTCCGTAACTTGTTCCTACCGCATGACTCTTGAGCTTGCAGATCGCTTCTATATCGCGTCCTCTTGGCATCGCCGAGTATGTATTCGTGAAAGTAGGAAAGTTCCATTTTCCACCGACTTTGTAGTTGTTGATTTCGATACGATCCCGGGTTCCCCTCATTGTTGGGCGAGGATTCACGAGAACGGGCCGTGCTCTCATTGATGTATTTGAGCAAGAAATCACGTTACGTGTGGGTAATGAAGTCATACCTTTAACCTTGATCAAACTTCGAGGTACTCCTCAAATTATGATACCGAATCAATTAATCGAGTCGATGTAATTGATATTGCTTTGAGGAGTACTCTCAAGAGTTTCTTGGTTATCTTCATAATTTTGTAAGTGGGATTCCACCACATCTTCTCAACCAATCATTGCCGACTCTTCCCTCTCTCACCCGCTTGAGGGAGGTGACTTCGCTCTGGAAGAGATCGATGAGTTTCTTGTTAGTGATGAATCAATTCCACTGGAATTGATGGTGTTTATGATTCGGAGGAGATATCCTTTATCTTGAGCAATTGTTAAATGAAGATCCATTACCTTCACTCCTCCGAAGAGATCACAATTGAGGAAATCAAATCAAGACAAACTTCTATCAAGAATTTCCGAGGTTGAACTTAAGGACCTACCTCCTCATCTCGAGTATGCATTCTTGGAGGGTGATGATAAATTACCCGTCATAATTGCTAAAGACTTAATCGAGGAGGAAAAGATCGCTCTCATAAAGGTCTTGAAGTCACACAAGCAAGCAATTGCTTGAAACTCTCCGACATTAAGGGTATCAACCCCGAGTTTTGTACTCACAAAATCTTAATGGAGGATGACTTCAAACCAAGAATTCAACATCGAGAAGGGTGAATCCTAAGATTCATGAGGTTATCAAACAAGAGGTTCTCAAACTTCTTGATGCCGCTTAATTTACCCGATCTCCGATAGTCCTTGGGTCGGCCCCATTCACCGTGTTCCAAAAAGGGTGGCATAACTGTTGTCACAATGAAGAAAACGAGTTAATTCCAACTCGATTGGTTACGGATGGCGTGTGTATTGACTATCGCAAGTTAAACGAAGCCACCCGTAAAGACCATTTTCCTCTACCCTTCATGGATCGGGATGCTTGAGAGATTAGCAGGAACGAATACTATTGTTTCCTTGATGGTTTCTCGTGTTATTTTCAGATCCCCATTGATCCGCCGGATCAAGAAAACCACATTCACCGCCCATACGGGACGCTTGCCTCTGGCACGTATGCCTTTTGGCCTATGTAACGCCTCCGGCACGTTCCAACGATGTATGATGGCAATTTTCACGACATGATCGGGAAACAATGGAGGTGTTTATGGATGACTTCTCGGTCATTGGGGACTCATTTCGTACATGTCTCTCCCATTTAGATAAAATGCTAAACGGTGTGAAGACACCAATCTGCCTTAAATTGGGAGAAGATCCACTTTATGGTCAAAGAAGGCATAGTCCTGGCCATAAGATTTCCAAAACGGATTGAGGTAGATAGAGCAAAAGTTGATGTTATTGCCAAATTGCCTCATCCTACTACCGTCAAAGGTATTAGGAGTTTTCTAGGTCATGCCGGTTTTATCGCAAATTCATACAAGATTTTTCTAAAATCGCTAGGCCTATGACCCATCTTCTTGAAAAGATGCTCTTTTATCTTCTCACCGAGTGCATGAGCTTTTGAAACATTAAAGAAAAATCTTACTAGCACCCATTCTAGTTGCCCCGACGGGATTTACCCTTTGAGCTCATGTGCGATGCAAGTGATTTTGCTATCGGTGCGGTCTTGGGGCAACGAAAAACCAAGAATTTTCAAATTATCCACTACGCGAGTAAGACTATGATGAAGCTCAAACCCATTACACCACTACGTAAAAGAATTATTAGTCGTGTGTATGCGTTGAGAAATTTCGCCATACCTTATCTTGACCAAATGCGTGGTGTATACGGATCACTCGGCTCTCAAATATCTCTTTGCAAAACAAGATGCAAAGCCGAGATTACTCCGCTGGGTTCTCCTCCTACAAGAATTTGATATCATTATACGTGATAAAAAGGAGCCGAGAACCCGGTCACGATCATCTCGTCCGCCTAGAAAACCCTCACCGGGATGTGTTCGAGAAAAGGAAATAAACGAAACATTTCCTCTCGAGACACTCAATGTGGTTTCTTTTAATGGAGACTCTTCTACCCCATGGTTTGTCGACTTTGCAAATTACCATGCGGGTAACTTTGTGGTGAAAGGTATGTCGTCCCAACAAAAACAAATTCTTTAAAGATGTGAAACATTATTTCGGACGACCCTACTTATTCAAAATTTGTGCGGATCAAGTCATCAGCGATGTGTGTATGGTCGTGAAGCTATTGACATTCTCAAGGCTTGCCATTCGACCTCTTGGGGACATCATAGCCCCAACTACACCGCCAAGAAGGTGTTTGATTCCGGATTCTATTGGCCCACGATTTACAAGGATGCCCACGAATTTGTCAAACCCGCGACGCTTGTCAACGTCACGGAATATCTCACAAAGAAATGAAATGCCGCAAAACGCCATTCAAGTGTGTGAGATTTTGACATCCGGGGCATTGACTTTACGGGCCATTTCCTTCATCTCGCATGTAATAAATACATACGCGTGGTCGTTGACTATTTGTCAAAATGGGTTGAAGCGAAGCTTTGCCTACCAACGATGCCCGAGTTGTTGTGAAATTCTTAAATCTCTTTTGCTAGGTTTGGAACTCCACGAGCTATAATCGATGATCGTAGTACGCATTTTGCAATGACCGGTTTGATAGAGTCATGCAAAAGTATGGTGTAACTCACCGCCTCTCTCTGCGTACCACCCCCAAACAAGTGGGCAAGTGGAAGTTTCAACCGAGGGATTAAAAGAATGCGAAAGGATGATGGCTAAAAGTGCCTCTTGGTCGGATAAGTTAGATGACGACTGGGCCTTAAAACAATTTTATAAACACCCATCGTGTACTCCATACAAGCTAGTGTACGGAAGGCATGTCATCTGCCGGTTGAGCTTGAGCACAAGGCATACTGGGCCTTGAAACATGCCAACTTCGATATTGAGAGGTGGTGATCACCGGAAAGTTCAAATGAATGAATTAAATGAACTCCGTGATCAAGCATACGAGAACTCTTTGATCTATAAAGAAAAGACAAAGAAGATTCATGACTCCAAAATCAAGAACCGCTTTCAACGCCGGTGATCTAGTCCTTCTTTTCAACTCAAGATTGAAGATTTTCTGAAAACTAAAATCCTACCGGTCCGGACCATTCACCATCACTAAAGTATTTCCTTATGGAACCATTGAGTTATCTCAACCCGATGGTCCAAACTTTAAAGTGAATGGTCATCGATTGAAGCACTATTTTGGAGAGGACATTCCTCCCGCGATTGTCCGGATCTACAAACTTTCCCCATGAACCAATGAATCGCGGGATCGAGTCAAGCTAGCGACTCGGGAATCAAAAACAAGAGTATGCTACATGGGTTTTCACCCGTGTGTACCACCCTAGTGGGGAGTTGCCCATTGTTGTCTATAAAGCTTGAAAAAAAAAAAAAAATCTTGCTAAATAACCTAATTCCCCATTTTGGCCAATTTTTTTGGAGTAAGTGTCTTGCACTTACTCGGATTCTGATTATCGATCCGCCATGTCTAATAAACAAAAGGATTGGCTAATCTAGAGCAAGCGGCTCTTGGTAAAGATATCTCAAATCGGTTGACGACTTGCAATTTGCCCAAAATGTATGGTATTCACCACCATATCCTTAAAAGTGAAGAGTTGGCTAGCCCTTAAGTTTATGGCTTGTGGTAAAGGCGATGGAAAACCATAATTGGTAATCACCACCAAAGATATTTTATCTAAGAGTTGGCTAGTCCGTACAAACGACTTACGGTAAAGACAAATCAAATCCGTTGAAAGTGGTGGTTTGCTCAAAATCATTTGGTTATCGGTGTACCAAGGTTCTTACTTGGCGAAATATTTGGCTACTCCGTAGTAATGGCTTTTGGCAAAGAGATGAAATCCATTAATTTTTCTCAAAACATTGCTAGGGACTAGCAATATCTTAGTGTGGGGGATTGATGAGTGTCTAAATACTCATCATTTTGTACCATTTAAACCGCAAAAACATCCGAAAACACTCAAATGCATCAAAATGATAAAATATCACAAATAAGTGTTTTATGTGTTTTAAATGCAAAATATCAAAATCACGTGAAAACGTATCAAGTTTGCATAATTGGCGCTTTAGTCCCCAAGTTTCAAAAGTTGTCAAAAAGCAGGTCCATGGTAAATCAAAATAAAGAAAATATCATTTCAAGTCCCAAAGGATTCATGAGTTGTCAAAATTGGTCCTTGAGATTTAAATTTGCAAAATTACAACTTAGGTCCCTAAACTTTGAAAATTGTCATAAATGGTCCTTAAAAGTTTGAAAATGTCAACAATGGTCCTTTTACTATTGAAACTTGTCAAAAGTGACCCTTGAAACAACTTTGGGAAATTGGCAGAAATGGTCCTTCAAGAATCAGAAATTGCAAAATTGGTCCTTGTTATTTAAATACTAGCCATGACCCTTTGGTCCATATTGACCCCTGCCATTACATTTTGACCCCCTGCCTAATATACCCCCTTGGTCAAACCCCGGTCAAACCCCACCCTTTCCCTCCCACCTTATCTCCTTCACCACTTGCCCTGCAACTCTCACCCATCACCTCTCCCTCGGACCTTATCCTTCAACCCCCATCATCATCCTTTACACTCCACCACCCCCAGGTTGCAAAATCGGACCCCATCGTTGCTATATCTCTTTCCGCCAAATTTTGATCAAACGGCCAAAATGGCTCAAGTCATCCAATGGTTGAGATGAAAGGTGGGATTTGCTCGAGATGTGAGAGAAGCTTTTGGTGTATAAAAAGAAGAAAGAAGCAAGGAAAAAGTAGTCTTTAGTTTTTAAAAATTTCATGTATGTCGTTTTCATTTCTTGTCTTAATTAGTTCTCTCAAGTGTAATACTAAGCTTTTACGTATTGAACTAAGTTATTAAGTCTATTGTAACTCAATTTCGGTGTTAATTCAAAGTTTGATTAAGTCTCTTGATTTTACATGTTACATCATTAAATTGATTTTAAATGTGGTAAAGCTCAAGCTCAGTAGCTTAATTCGATCCATATAAGCTTACTAAAAGTGCGTTCAGCTTTTAGTGAGCTTAGCAATCACTTTCAAGCAAAATTAGTACTCGATCAACGAAAGTCAAGCGTGAGAAAATCTTGGTTAAGCAGACATGGAAATGGTTATTGGTTGTTGCGAGCTAGTTTTGGATTGGTTTTGGTATAGAATAGTGAAGTTTGTTACGTGTTAAGCTCCATTAATTTGGACTTCATGTAGTCTGTTTTCATTCTTCTTTAAAAACTATCACATATGCTTATTGATTTTAGGTTGTGTTAGACCATGTTAGTACTTAATTTAATCTTGTTTCAGCTTTAGGATATTAGTTATAAACTTGTTTTACTCTCTGCACACTAGGAGTAGGATTAAGGTGTTTAAACTCCTCATTAAATAACTTAAAGAAGTGTTTGGTTTAGATTCTGTTTTGAGATATAGGTTCAAGTTTGTGATTAGTTAGGATTGCATTAGTCTACTTTAGCATTATTAAGTTAGTCTCAGTCATTTATTTGCATACTAGTATAGAGATAGTCAAAATTGAGTGTAATCTGTCTTTGTGATCTCCTCTGTTGGAATCAATTGGTGAAATCATACATTTAGGTGTTAATATAGATAATATAGCTTGCATTAGGTTTATTATATCATCAAACATCATTTTCAGTCATTAAATCTAGCTTAGAACCTCATCAAAGTCAAACTGCTTCATATCTTAAAAAGTCAAATTTTTCTTTGGTCGGGTTTTGAATAAACTTCACAATTTTATTGTGATCTCAATATTAGGATTTAGTCCATCGCTTTTGGGATAGTAATATTTAGTTGCTTAACTTAATTATAAAAATATTAGTTTAACATTACTCGACTTATTAAGTGCTTTTACTCGCCTTCTTTGACCCCTTTTCAAAAGCATGCCACACACACTCAAGATAATCGAGTGTGCACAGCATCTTCGATCTTTGCACAAGCTTCATTCAAGCTTGTGAGGAGCTGAAATTTGGCCCATGTGTAGTCTGCTAGGTGAACTTTAGGTCCCAATATTTGTTTTTCACCTTAGCTTATTAGGATTGCTTATGCAATAGCTTAAAGTAGCCCACCTAATAACTGTTTTACATTAATAATCTCATAAGCTCAAATCTAGTTTAAGCTTATTTAGTAATCTAGAGTACTGTTAATTAGTTAAGATAGACTTAATTTAGCAATATCTAGCTTCTGTGTTCATTTGGTACTCATTTGTGGACTTTGGCTTATTTTGAACTGCTTATTCATAAGCGGTTTCACTCTGACTCCATATCCTCCACATAAGCATATGTTTTATATTTTTATAGACTTAGAATAATATTTTAGTATTTTCCTGAATTTTCATATTTTTCTAGCTTCGTTTGTTATTTTTCTTCATTTAAAAGCAGTTTTAAGCCTTTTAATTAGCTTTTAATACAATTAAATCGTAAAAACTTCAAAAAATAAGTTTTCATTTTCCTAGGTTAAGATAAATATAAAAAGTCAAAAAATATTTTTCAGATTTTTCATAGTTTAATTTGTAATTTTAGTAATTTAATTAGTTTCAAATAGTTTTTAATTCATAGAAAATAGGAAAATAATCAGAAAAATACAAAATTAGTTTTGAAAATTCTCTTTAGTTATTTTAGATTTTTCTAAGTCATAATTTCATTTTTCTAGCTTTATTTCATATTTTCTTATATTTTAGGGTATTATTAAATAGTTAAGATTAGTTTTTAATTAATAATAATTAATTAAATAGTTATAAAAATAATTTTCTTTTTCTAAAAATTTTCTCTTATCATTAGGTTTGTAAAAATGTCATTTTCATATTTTTAGGATTAATATTGTTGCAGTTCACATTTTCTTTTGTACGTCACGTAGTTTTTAATTGGGTTATGGTACAAAAAAGTTATTAAAGTTTACAAAAAATTTGTCCTAAGTTACTATAGATTCATTTTGTTCACCCAGGTTACTGAAGTTTGAAACTTTGTTCACTCAGGTTACTAAACTTATAAAAATATAAGTTCAGTTTACTGAAGTTTGTAACTTTGTTCACTCAGGTTACTGAAATTATCAAAAATTATACGTTCGGGTTACTCGGACTAACACTGAATTTATCGAAGTGCATGCTTTCTAAAGTTCAGTAACCTAAGTGAACAAAATGAAACTATAGTAACTTAGGACAAATTTTTGAGAAACTTTAGTAACTTTTTTGTACCATAACCCTTTTTAATTTAAGTTTTATAAAAGAAAAATCAAAAACATAATTTTAAAAATAGTGATAAGCGTTTATTTAATATAGTTTATCTTTTTAATTTTCTTTAATTTGCATTTAAGCCCTGTAATTTATAAACTTTTTCTTTAGGTTTAATCAATCATATCTCTTTTCCGTTCAAATCCTCTCGATCACTATTCGTTTGACTATTCTCATGACTCGTTGGGACATAACGACACGGGAAACACTATACTCTCTCGGACTTCATTGCAATTGGTGTCCGAACTGTTTTAAGTTTCTTACGGTTAGCCATTCACAAGTGGCTAGCTTGTGAGATAACGGCGGTTTAGCGAATCAATTACTAAATGCATCTAGTCTTTTTTTTTTTTTTTTTTTTTTTTTTTTTTTTATGTATGTCGACCACAAGAGGTGACTCATCTACAATTTGAGTACAAATATCTTAGACATAATACTTACATTATATTATAATAACTACTAACACATACAAGTATAATATCAAGTGTGAAAAAAAAAATATATACCCTCCCACCATTTTCATCATCAACCGGCCATAAGGAGATCAAGGAAAGGAGGTCAAAATTTTTTCAAGTCAAGTTAAATTCACAACCTTAGCATACTCTTAAGTAAGGTTTTGAAATAAAAACGTAGGGTATTTAGGATAAACCCTTGTTCATTAAACCTCATCAAGTAACTAGTAAGCATTTCATGATCATTTTCATCTTTCATATTCATATTATGATCATTTTATCATGCTTGAGGAAAAACATGCAAGTTATATGGTTATCTATACCACTTTAATTGTTTTTAAGCACTATTAATTAATATACGTCATCCTATAATTAATCCTTAAAACATATTACTTTTGATGATGTCTAGGAACCCATGACACCCTAAGAAGGTGTATGGTAGGTTTAGAATAGCTTTGGCATTGGTTTGAAGTGGTTAGAATAAGTTTTACGCGAGAAAAACTCATTTCGACAACTATATATAAGGGTCTGATCATATTTGTTAATTCTGGAAATTTCGACAGTGGGTAAAAATTTTTGGGCTAGATATTTAGAAAATATACTTTAAAACGAAAACGTGACCGCTTGAATGGGTTAAAACGGAGTTATAACGAAGAAGTTATGATATTTTCAAGTTTAACGACGAAAACTATAAATTTCAGAAAATTCAGCATGTTGTTTTAACTTTTTACGAGTCAAAAATGAGTCTTAAGCGTTATTAAATGTGTCGACTTATCAAAAATATATTAGTATACTTTAACACGAAGCTAAGGACATATAAAACGGACTTTTAACGATTAAATTACACGCGTTTAAACAAGGTTGCCGTAACTATTTCATATAAGTATAACTATATATTTCCTAATAGCCAAGAAATTACGGCCGCGAATGACCATGTTGAGGGTCGTTTTTAACATTGATGGAATACTTTTTATAAAATGATGTCTTCTAGTAAAAGTAAGTTCGCCTAGCCTATTTTCCAAAACGTCTAACCGTTCATCAAACGGAGTTGTAACAAGTAAATTACGGTCACTCAAACTTTGCCGAAAACCTATGTTTTTCTCCATGATCGAGACCTCTATGATAAAAACTTAAATGCTAAAACTTTGAGATAATGCTACAAGCTTTCCAAAACCGTTGAGTTTGTTTCCTAACACTCGATGTGCACCATTTTACGACTAGCTTTTCGAGGCCGTTTAGTCACTTTCATGAAATTGTCAAATGACATTGTTTCTGACTAAAAGCTATAATTTCATAATAAATCGCTAAATGACTATCGTAGGATATCGTTTCAACGTAAATACTTGTAAAGTAATTTATAAATTGTCAAGACGTTATAAGATATTTTTCGACGATAAACGTTATTGTCAAAAATTCACAAGTAGTATAGATATCATATGAATTGCATGCATAACATTACATCATGACTTATTAAAGATCATATCATTCATAATAGGTCACCGTTAGAGATCTGCGTCTCATTTTAGTGTACTCACTTTTGCCATCGCATCATTTAACTAAGTGAGTATTCACAATCCCCTTTTTACCGTTTTACTATATTTTTGGGGCGAAATGCATGAACTATATTTGAACTAAATTGATTATTACTTCTATGAACTCTTTAGACTTGAACTTTGAACTTGACTTAGACTCTTGGACTTAATTATGAACTTATGACTTGTTTGAATATATTGAACCGCACGTGTTATGACCTAAAAGTCTCGCCGTTTTGGTGGGCGTTCTTGACCCAAAGTCTCGCCAGATCGGTGGAGCGTTCTAAGTCTCGCCTTATGGGTGGAGCGTGCAAAGTCTCGCCTTATTGGTGGAGCGTTCTCAATAATTCTCGCCTAGGTGGTCGAGTGACAAAGGAGTCTCCCTTGTTGGAGCAGTGCAAAGTCTCCCATGTTCGGAGCATCCCTGAATTATTATATACGTGGTGCTTTACTGTGAACTATTATGATAACGTATACTTGACTAACTAGACACAATATATTTTGTGCAATGGGTTGTGAACACACAGGTTGCAAGTTTTGTATGGGCGGAACTTGGAACTGAGTGGATTTACAATGCCTTTGCTTTGTGGACTATTTTCGATGACCGAAAACTTTGACTTCCTCTTCTAAAAGTTTTCATATAATATAAAACGTGTATACTCACCAACTATTTTCATAGTTGACCCGTTTTCTCTCATGCATTTCAGGTGATCATTAGTAAGCTTTCCTTCAAGGTCTTTGCATAATGAAGTTTTCACATATCACTACTAATCATTATGTATTAAATCAAAGTCTTTTGGGATCTAAACTTTGTATTATATTTGCCGATGTCGGCTAAACTGGTATTGTAATGGTGTTTAATTTCTTTTGAATCTTAAACGTTGGTATGTTCTATTATCTTGTGCTTATGTTCCTTTCCAGTTACACCTCGCGTTTCCGCCTCCGGAGGTGTGACATGATTGGTATCGAGCCAAATGTTATAGAGAATGCCGATTTTCAAAAATAAAATCGCAACTATAACCTAGGAATAAAGTTTTATTAAACATCGAACATCATCCGAGTCAACTAGTCCTATCGTTGCATCGTTAATCATAAATTATACATAGCACGATCAACTATGTCTAATTTATGAAGAACCATGCAATGATAAGAGTGGTAGTTTTAAATCATGTTTAGTCGAGTCTTTAGAGTCGGTCACTGAATCGCATTGGTCGGTGGGTATGCATAGCATGGTTTTATATTCACGTTTACGTTACCGTACCTTGTTTATACCTGCTCTTTTCCCACCTTTCGACTTATTAGGCATAGTATGTCTCTTTTCCCGTCATATTTTGATCACTATAACACATATTACAACCGTTCTGCACCTCATTTGACTTCGTTCGAATGTCGTTTACTCAACCCGATGTTTTGGTCCACTGCAGGATCATGGCTGCAAGAAACACACGCTCAGGAGTCAACAACCACGTCAACCTAAACAACAATGCCAACCCAAACAACAATGACAATCCAAACAACAACGCGACTGGAATAGCGGATCTACTCACCCAAATTATGACACACCTTGATGCTAGACGACCCAACGTTGGAGAAGGTACTTCAAACACTGGTCATGGATGCAGCTACAAGACTTTCATGACATGCAAGCAAATGGAATTTTATGGTACTGAGGGTGCCATTGAATTGCTAACTTTGGTTCGAGAATGTTGAGTCAAAACTTAGTATCACGAAATGTCTTTGAAGAAAACAAGGTTGAGTTCTCTGTTGGTCTACTACTGTGGTCGAGCATTGACTGGTGGAACAACCAACCGCTGAGACTAGAGGAAGAGGGGCAAATCGTTATCTTGGGAAGCATTTAAGAAACTACTAAGCGATGAGTACCGCAGAAAAGATGAAGTGCGTGTGGAAGCGGAATTTTGGAATCACTTGATGGTTGGGGTAGAAGTCGACAAGTACACGATCCGTTTCCACGAGTTAACTAGGATGGTTCCTCACATGGTTTCCACTGTGGAGAAGTTGATCGACCGATATATATGGGGATTGATACAGGAAATTAGGAGGATGTCACCTCATCGAACCCAACCACTCGCAAGCGGCTGTGGGTATGGCGATCGCTTGACAAATGATGTGATCAGTCCGGAGAACTAACAAAAGCAAGCGACAATGGACGAAAGCGGCGGAGGATCACCAGAAAGCCGAGATCTGGACCCGCAAAACAAGAGGCGTGAATAATCGGGAACTATGGGCGACCACTCGGGGCGCAAAGGATATACATGTCCACATCCTATGTGTACTCGATGTAACTATCATCACTCGTGAGATTGCTCAAAGTGCACCAAATGTGGACAGACGGCCACTTCATGTGGAATTGCTCAAGCAGATGGGAACCAAGGACAAAGAAAAGCATGTTACAGTGTGGAAGTCTAGATCACCTTGAATACCGCAAAAGTTGAAAAGAACTCCACACAAGGAGGAAATCGTCCAAACTGGCGTTGGCAATAGAAGGTCCACAAGATCGAACATTGATGTTCCCCATTGCGTGGTCGAGCATTCTATATGGGCACCGAGGAAGCCCAAGCAACGGGTACATTCTTTTGAACAACCACATTATTTCTGTACAACATGATTTTGAGTGCATAACTTCCTTCCAATCTTTACCACGTTCACGACATTGATTAATTTGAGACCTATCGATATCGACCTTAGTTGTAAATTATTTTGTTGATTTGATTTGCGTAAGCAAATCCTTGATTGAACGAATCTTTCAAAAGACTTCATTCAAGGATGTTGAATCCTATCTTACTTAACAAATTGTTTCCTAGCTTGATCTAGTGACAGTTCTTGTTTGATGAGTTGCGAAAATCAAGCTAAGAGTCAAGTTTTTACTCAAAAGGTCTTTTGAGGGCTACGTTCGGTGTTGGGTAAGTTTACCCCATAAGATCTAATCACGGGCATGTATTTAGTTGGATGAGGAACCCATATGCATTAGCATTGACATGATCATTTAGACTATTTGTACGAGCATGAACTTTTAGAACTCTTGTCGAGGTTTGGACTATAGTATCAATAATTGAATCACGAGGACGTGATTCCTCTAACCGGGGAAGAATGTCACAATTCTCAATTTCCGGTCATTTCTCAAATTTACTATTCATCTCGGGAATTTACTATTCATCGGTTACTATTCATCATTTTCGGAGTCGATTTGATATTCTGAGAACGTATTTCAAAATTTTACTATTTACGAAACACTATTCATTCCCGGAGAAAATCACTATTCATGCTTCACTATTCATCGTTTATCGTAAACTAGGTTTACGAGTATCAAATTCGCGTAACCTTAATGGTTTAGCTGCGAATTCATGAGCAATCATCAAGGACATTTCATATAGACTAGGTTTAGTCTACATATCATTAGCATCATTATCATCATATTAGTTCATGCATGATTTTGTATTTTACATTAAACGCATAATTTCCTATTTAATAAACGCTATCGCGTAATCATTTAAATTGAACATTTGATCTGACACTTCCAAAAATTATCCTAATATATTTTTATACTTATATTAACATTATAAAAAAATAATATTATGAGTTTACCCGGTGTTTTAAATTTATTTTGTATATAAATTGTTATATTTATATAATTACGACGGTTTTCGTAAATACTACTCGATAATTATTATTTCACTCAATTTTTGTAAGGAATGTATTTTTATAATTTTTATAACTTCAATATATTTTATTTTGATCCGTTAAAATTTATTTTTAGCTAACACTACCCTAAAAGCTTAAATATATACACAAGTTACTAATTATCCTTAATTAACTACACATTTACTCTACATTAATACACTTAATTATTACTAAATGCATCTAGTCTTTTTTTTTTTATTATGTATGTCGACCACAAGAGGTGACTCATCTACAATTTGAGTACAAATATCTTAGACATAATACTTACATTATATTATAATAACTACTAACACATACAAGTATAATATCAAGTGTGAAAAAAAAAATATATACCCTCCCACCATTTTCATCATCAACCGGCCATAAGGAGATCAAGGAAAGGAGGTCAAAATTTTTTCAAGTCAAGTTAAATTCACAACCTTAGCATACTCTTAAGTAAGGTTTTGAAATAAAAACGTAGGGTATTTAAGATAAACCCTTGTTCATTAAACCTCATCAAGTAACTAGTAAGCATTTCATGATCATTTTCATCTTTCATATTCATATTATGATCATTTTATCATGCTTGAGGAAAAACATGCAAGTTATATGGTTATCTATACCACTTTAATTGTTTTTAAGCACTATTAATTAATATACGTCATCCTATAATTAATCCTTGAAACATATTACTTTTGATGATGTCTAGGAACCCATGACACCCTAAGAAGGTGTATGGTAGGTTTAGAATAGCTTTGGCGTTGGTTTGAAATGGTTAGAATAAGTTTTCTGAGAAAAACTCATTTCGACAACTATATATAAGGGTGCGATCATATTTGTTAATTCTGGAAATTTCGACGGTGGGTAAAAAATTTTGGGCTAGATATTTAGAAAATATACTTTAAAAGCAGCGTGACCGCTTGAATGGGTTAAAGCGGAGTTATAACGAAGAAGTTATGATATTTTCAAGTTTAACGGCGAAAACTATAAATTCGAGAAAATTCAACATGTTGTTTTAACTTTTACGAGTCAAAAATGAGTCTTAAGCGTTATTAAATGTGTCGACTTATCATAAATATATTAGTATACTTTAACACGAAGCTAAGGACATATAAAGCGTGAAAGCGGACTTTAACGATTAAATTACACGCGTTTAAACAAGGTTGCCGTAACTATTTAATATAAGTATAACTATATATTTTCTAATAGCCAAGAAATTACGGCCGCGAATGACCATGTTGAGGGTCGTTTTTAACATTGATGGAATACTTTTTATAAAATGATGTCTTCTAGTAAAAGTAAGTTCGCCTAGCCTATTTTCCAAAACGTCTAACCGTTCATCAAACGGAGTTGTAACGAGTAAATTACGGTCACTCAAACTTTGAAAACCTATGTTTT